>BQKN01064964.1:23622-98270 GCA_022839385.1 Asparagus kiusianus | reverse complement strand
AAAAAAAATAAGAAAAATCAATTTTCCATGCTCTCATGACATTGCCACTCCATTTTTTTTGTCTAGGCAAATCTATCACCCATGTTTGGTTCACAATACATTTTCTAGATACTAAGATGGGAAATCCCAAATCCTCTCGTAAAGCGCTAAAATATGGGATGAAAACCGAATAAAAGTGAACTTGTAAATAGTCGTAGTTGTATGCGGCCTACACTTGTGATTTAAAATTTTGAGTTATGCATATGTTTGTGATGATGGCGTAACTGAGCCCGTCAATAGTGACTATGTTATGCATATATTTTGTTTGAACTTGTGGGTCTACAGGATTCATTCATGTGTCTTTCACAACATATTCTTGATTCTCATGTGATTTTTGATTGGTGCAATGATGATTATCAATTTCTAATATATACGCAACAAGTTACTATATATAGTAGCAATGTATTGGCGAGACATACCATACCATGATGGTACTTTACAATTGAAAAATTAAGATATGTAGCTACATTTGTTAACTGGTGTGGTATGTAAGTGTCGTTCTTGATTCTTAATATCTCTTTGTTTTGAGCAAGATTCATAATGGTCAAATCTGCTTTTGTTGTTCACACTTATTTTTTACATTGCCTGGAATTATTACCGTTCGAAACTTGTGACAATTAGAATGCTCTTTGAAAACACATGAAATCAGGTATGATTACCCCCAACGGCTTACAATGTGCTTTGATTTTTTTTTTTTTTTTTGGATGGTAACCTCACTAAGGTGACCGTTCCATACTTGTTTTTTGCCAACTAAACTAGAGAAATGCAGTAAATGATTTCATGATTTCCATGATGAGCTAGCTATTTCTATTCTTGATATCTCGTGTTAGATATCTTCACTTTTTTTCCTTTCATACAAACACAGGAGGCGACCACCGCATGATGAGCTAGCTATTTCTATTCTTGATTTCCGTGATTTCCATGCGAAACAAACAGAGGATAATTTACAGGATATCCATGGAAATAGAAAAAAAAAAATTTTCCATGTTACTTTCAAGTTCCATGTTTTTATCAAAGCGAACAAAATAGGCCCTCAGAAGACAATTTATAACACTCTTTTTCTTTATAGAAAATTTATAACATAGAAGTTCAATATCTTGACAATATAGAAGAGACATGATATAGGTAGATAGTGTTAGGTTCAAGTCTTTACTGATTACGGTAATTGGACAGGATCCAATTATCCGTGTTCTTAACCTCCATCTCCATTTCAATTGGTAAAATACGAAAACAAATAATTTTCACTACCCCATGTGGTTTTCACAATAGTGGACCGTTTTGAAGAAAACTCATTTTCTAAGATAATAGTGACAATCATATGTTACCTTATTTATCTATTAAAAATTGAAATAAACAATAAACGTTAAAATAATTTGACCCTCTCTAATTACTAACCCAATTAGGCAGGATCTAGACACTGGTTTGCTCATTTAATATATTTTCCAATGGGATAAATCACAAGATCCCCCCGATTGGTGGTCTTGAAAAGACCGTCGTCTATAATCATCAGTAAACACCAGTAGCCCACTGCCAGCAATGATTTTACCACCACAAATTTAGGTAACTGCCGCACAAAAACGTTTAACCTGACGAGGAAAAGTTGAAAAAGTTAATAGACAAAATCATAAAGGTAACAATGAATATACTTGGGACATATCTAGAAGGCTCTAATTACAGTAAAACTCTACTTCTGAGGCTATTCTTGTGATCTCTATGAACAGAAAACACACTGTAACATTGGTTATCTACTCAAAATCTATCTTCATAGCATCTGATGCCCTCAACAATCAGCATACTCCATAGCTGCATCTATGCTAGCAATCATACTGGACTCAGGCCCGTTTGATATTGCAGAAAACATTTGGCCATTGCTACTAATATCAGAATCATTGGCATCACTCTGCAAGAACAAGTGTAGAACAAAAGTAGAATGCATAAGCATCAATAGGGAGGATGATACGCGTCACACGCCCAAATTAAAACAGGTACGATCAGCAAACAATGTCAGTGCAATCAATATTTTCCATTAAATTTTGCATCAGCGCAATCAAAACATTACAATCACTAACATTAAAATATGGTGAGACAAATGCTACGTTCTCATTGGTTTTCTATAAAGAACTCTCTATCGAATTAATTTTCTAATATATTGTTTATAGTTCCCACAAAAGCTTACCTGGTCAGTTGGGTTAATGGGAGAGTGCTGGCAGCCAGAAGTTACGGGTTGAGGAAGACTTCTGAATGTTCCCTGAAAATGGGAAATGATACGGGTGTGTAACTTGGACCAACATTCTACATTTGAGAAATGAACACCAAAATAAACAGAGATACTTAATGCTATAAAGCATTTCATCCTTTTTAAATGATACTTTATAAACTTTAGCTGAAGGATGCTGATAGTATGAATGAAATTATGTTACTAAACATGAATTGGTTGATTATAAACAAAATTACGTTATTACTCTTTGCATCTCCATTTAGATATTGAAGAACTTGCTCCCTTTCGTTGTGACGTATAAGATATGAATTAGCCTGTTCTGCTTTAATATGCCAATGGGTATAACTTCGTTGTCTGCTGAGAATGGCTAATTCTCTTATCTGACTCTATCCTACGGTCTGCTTAGAACCATAATGAATAAAGCAGATGTGTTGACAACTGGCCAATCCACTCTAAAGGTAAGCTATATCAGTGTACATTGTGTCTATCCCAAAGAAGCACTGAAGCCGCAAGACGTAATATCAGTGAGATAACAAATTTAGAAAGGGGGAAAAAATGCTGAACCTTGTTTGCCCACGTCAGCCCACAAGCATTGCACAGAGTTCTAGGCCCATCTGGTCCACGACGCATCATTGGAGTCAAACCTTTAGCAATTCCACAGTGCTGGCAACTGCACAGACCATACAGTACATTAAAATAGTGCATCAGAAGAGCAGCTAGAATTTTAAATTGAAGGGGACTGGAGAAGAGGAAATATCTAAAAAAATGATAGCATAAGAAGACATCATCTTCATAAATATTGACTATTGGTTGGGCTGGGTTCTTTGTTGAGGCAATGAGATTCCATCCTATTTTTCTCTCAAATAAAAAAATAAATAAATATTAACTATTGTTCTCGGATGCAAGAGCTCTTCAGTATTCAGAACTGTAATATAGATTCAACGGGACATCATCAAGATTTAAGTTGTGCTTTTTTTAGAGTAAACTTTGAGTGGTGCTTAGAAACTGGAAAAGAAACTATGTCATCAAAGCTTCAACTGACAAGCTTGAAACTGATTCCTCCTGAGAATTGCTCTGAGCATGATCACCACTTGAAGAGGGTGAGAGTGCTTCCTCAGGATTTGTCTTTGATGATGCAAACTGTCCTTTGTGTCGTTTCATTCTGCATTATTGAATGAACAAAATCATTGTAAGGGATAAAGAGTAAAATACCCAACATTACAAATTCAAATTTCTTAGTGAAGACAGAATACATATTTTCACTCCAAAAAGGCTGTAAACAAGAATCTTTGATTCGAATGATTACACTATAGAGATCAAACCATGATGTACATCATGAACCAACAGTCCTTTCCTGCCACATACATCATGAACCAACAGTTCATTCCAGCAATGCTCATAGTACATCAAGAGCAGATTCACCACATCTCGATCAGATGCCAAGATAAGACTCTAAGATTCCCCATTTTCTTTAAAATGTTGGGTGCTAAATTCTAAAAAAAAACTATTCTACTCTAGAACCTCTTTTGTGTACCTGGAAGCAACATCTCTTCTGACGTCATAGAGTACTTTCTTATCAAAACACAAGTTTTTCCTCTTCTCCCGATACCGCATAATGGAAGCTATTCTGTGAGGATTCATGGAGGGTCGTGGAAGATCATTTGAAAGCTTGTTAAGAAGAGTAGATAGAAGAGTCAGTCAAAAAACAAGTGCCAAGTTAAAACAAATTATGATCATGTATATTCCATACCCTGTGATTCACATTATTCGGCAGTGCCATGACAGAAATATCAGGGGGCAATTCATGACCACCCAGCAGCAGCAGAACGGCTTGAACCTGCAGTATAGACACCAGAATAAAAGGTTTTAATCTTATATAAACTTTACTAAAGTCAAGTAGAACAATTGCAGAAAAAGGGGAATGGAGATAATGTCATATAATATTTAGTCACCTCTCTTTACGGAGTTCTGTGTTGCTCAATGAGCTGATAGTATGAAAAGCTTACACAAGTAAAGGTAAATATCTACACATGTAAACATGTACATGTGCATTTACAAAGAAGAATATAACAAATTAATTTAAGGTCATAATGCTCCCAGACAACAACTTAAAATTAGTTATATCCTTAAAATTTTAACTTTTGAACCATATTGAGCATATAGAAACAGTAGTCTATAGGAAAGAAAGTAGATCATGGAATTAAGAATAAAAGAGGAAAATATACAAAAATCAGAAGCCATCTATCTATGTGAGCAAATGTTTCACAGAAGAAAAGAGGCGACAAATAAAAAATGTCATAGGAGCTGAAACTGTTCGCGTGGCTTGGGTTCTTTACAATTTTGAGTCAGATATCAAATTCGGTGTAGCGCAAGATAAGACATCTATCTATGTAAGCAAATGTTTCGTAAAAGAAAAGAAGTAACAAATAAAAAATGACAAAGGAGCTGAAACTGTTTGGGCAGCTTGGGTTCTTGACAATTTCGAGTCAGGTATCAAATTCCATGTAACACAAGATAGTCAAAAGATTTTTCTACCATCATATAAAGAATGCATTCCTCTTACATTTGAAGTAATTTTGAATTGACCTGGAGCCTGAAATAACAAATTGCATCCATGAACTTTTGCATAAGAAAATATTAAATGTTAATAAAAATTAGAAAAAAGTGAAAGTTCCATGTTCTTGCACTCGCAAATCATTTTACTTCCACAAACATTTCATTCACAAAATATGTGACTGCAGGTTATTATTTATATTCTTCTTTTTCTCACTAATATAATCATCCATCCCTCCTAGAGCATACCTCTCATCCTTCAAGCATGTGACTGGTGTTCCCACCATCACCAACAGTGAAAATATCATGGAAACATCCTCTTGTGAACTTCCCAAAAAACAGTTGAAGAATTAAAAGTACCCTTTTATATACTTCTTTAAGTATGGCTAGTATTAATATTTGGAATGTTGCCCTAAATATTTAACTTGTGTTAGTGTTTTCAAGAATAAGAAATGTAAAATCATTTACACACTTTAGATCTAATAATCTTATCTTAGTAAGATCAGATTAAACATTCAAAAAAACACTTTGGCCGTAAATGAAGCAAAAGAGCGGCCAAGGTCACAAAAGTGCTAAGCAACCTAGGCGTTGGTCCCAAGTCCCAACACCTAGTACCTAGGCGGAAGCCTAGACAAGGCCTACACATTTCCTATTTTTTTAATTTTTAGTTATAATCAATGTTATCGAAAGCGCTATGCAAACTAAGTGCAGGAGGATTTTTTTTGTTTTGTTTAAGTGGTGACGGATGAGATTTTGTTGAAGGTCGGAGGACTTGGAGAAGGTGTTCGTAGTTGGTGGCGGAGGCCGCAGGGAGGAGGTTAGATGATGTGGAGGTAGCAATGGAGGAAATCATGACCAATATCTAAGCAGTGAAGTCCGCATAAGCAATCTCCGCTACGTTAGGCACTCCCAAGACCTAGGCAGGCAGCCTAGGTACCGCCTAAGCTTAGTCCAGAGTCTAGGCTAACTAGATTATATCTTTTTGAAACACTGAGAGTAGCCAACAAAGCAGTGTTATTAAAAGCGCTGCCGGGCTCACTCCTCGGGCGTCAGGCGCTTCGACGCACAAGATTAGCGCATCGCATTGGGCGCGGGGCGCTAATCTTCAATAATGTGTGCGCCCGTGCGCGCCTTGCAAGCCCCCGTGTGCCTTGCAGGAGGCGATAGCCTCAAGAACTAAGGCGTTGTTTTAGATTTTAAAACAGATTTGAGGGTTATTGGGTATGGACCCGGTTAACATTTAAACTCAAATCCTAAATAACAACTAGGGCTTCATTTTCTACACTTATGTTCCCTTTTTTCGTGTCAGTTCATTTTTTTTCTTTTTCTTGCTTCGTCTTTTTCTTTTCTTCTTTTTTTCTTTTTTTCTTTTTTTGCTTTATTTTTCTTTTGTTTGAGACTTTGAGTTAGAACTGATTGCCCTAAGCTTGCTGCAACAGTAACATTCACTAAGCTTTGGTTGATTATTAGATATTTTCTGGTAGTTGCTTGCTATATTGTTCATTTAATATTATTTGAGACTCATAAATATTGTAGGGGTCTGAGATCTTCGAGTGGTAATGGTTCATCATCGAGGAAGAGGGAACCGCTTTCAGAGTTGGAAGATGAAGAAGAGTTTAACAAAGAAGAGGAAACTGAGGAGGAAGTTACCCCCCTTGAAGAGGATGATGATGATGTTGTTGAGGATGACTAGAGTCATTAGACTATTATCTTGCTACTTATTTGCTTTGTTTTAGTAGACTACTTAATTTTCATTGATATTAGTGAATACTTGGGTGTGTTAGTATTATGACTAAGACTCTATTTATGACTTTGGTAGTTTATATTATTTATTTTGAGTCATTGACATTTTTTTATGTGAAGTTTCATGACCACATATTTCTTTATGCATGTTTGTTATATCCTGAAAAATTCTATGTGTGTAGTGCGTCTCGCTTCACTCGGGTGCGTGCACCGCATTTCGCATTGCGCATGTGCACGTAAACTAATTTTGTGCCCCGCATTGCGCCTCGCGCATTAATAACACTGCAACAAACTATAATGTTTATAAAGCTAATTCCGTACAGATGCTTGAATGCAAGACAGAAAATGTGCCCCAACTATTCTACGAGTAAAGCAATAAGGGTTCTTACTAAAGCAATAAGGGTTCTTACTCTCAGCTGTACTAGTTGACTAGCTCATTCATGTTAGTGAGGAAGTTTTTTGTTATGTAACATAGGAGATGAAGGCATAAAGAGAGGAAAAACAACTAATTCTTGGATAACTATTAGAAAGAAAATATTAACATGTTAATAACTTAACCCTAAAATTCGTACCTTTTAAATAGATTTCTAGCTCTACTAAAAACTCCTACAAATAGCGAAATATATTTATATTTTTACATTAATGGAGACTTGCTTTTTTAACTGATTTCTGACTCTACTAAAAACTCTATAGATATATCTCTTGCTTGAAGGGTTTCATGTCTATAATGTCAGTTTTACGAATATAGCAGCCAATTTAGAAATAAAATCTATCTCGTGCTAGCCTCATAGAATATGCACAAAATCAGAAACTCTATCTTTCTTCCTTTCTTTAAAATGAAGGGCCCTCGCCGCCCCCAACACAAGAAAAAAGAGCCCAACAGCTTTATTGTCATGGGATAAAGTTTAATGGGGAAAAAAAATAAATTTAAGAATTACACTTCAAATGGATAGTGTCGTAGTTTACGGACAAGGCCACTAAGGTTTTTCCAGGTGGGTGATTTGAGCTAACATGAGACCGACTAAGGTGCAAGTTGACTTTGGTCCCCTCAAATACCAATCTTAACCTCTATGAGATAGGGGTAGAAGAGCCATAACACATATTATTATCTGTGTGGGTAAATTCTTCTTGGATTATTCATAGTGAAGAAATCGTAATTTTATCTCAAAGTTTTATAGAATATGAATTTGCCTACTTTAGGCAGAAAACAAACACCATAAATTAACGTTCAAGAAGCAACATACTTGAATCGAGAGTCTTCATTACGTAAAAGAACGATTGATAAGGTAAATTAAGGTTCAATGAGGTGTAAGTAGGGGATATTCCTTTTGTGGTTCTTGTTTGATTGGAGAAAGGAGAGGTATATGACTTTTCAGTTCATTTTGCATCTTCTCTCTCCTCACTCTTGTGTCCCTCAAAATTGGATTTTCTCTCTTCACTTTCTAGTTCATTTTGCATCTTCTCTCTCCTCACCTCACTTTATTCTACTTCACCTTACCCTCTCTCCCTACAAAAGAGGTTTTTAATTTTGCCCCTTACCTTACTCTACCTCCCCTACTACCAAACCAAGTCTTAGCTTACAATCACACTCATCAATTATGACCGAAAACAGTGTATACTTCTTCAGCGAATTAATCATGTCACACATGAATCTCCTCCAAGGTTATCGATAGCGGATAGCGTCGCGTAGCGGTGAGGCGTCGCTAAGGCTATTTCGGGCTATTACGGTAAAATAACGGTAAAAAGCGCAAAATCAAACAGCGATCTAATTTAGATATGTATAAATACTAAAAAAAAATTAAAGAAAAATCTAAGAAATCTAAAAGTACATATTGGATGATTTAAAAAGATCCTAAACATGAAATAGACATGTAATCATCACGTAATACCGAAGATGACTGGAGGAATCAAAAAATCGTCGTCTTTAAGAAGAAGAGCTTAGCGGTGACAGGACTGCCCTAAGAGGAGCTCACGGTGAAGGAGGTGAGAGGAAATATCAAGGTAGGTACCAGAAGGCTATGAGAGGTGACGGAAGTATGCTGAAAATCACAGGAGACGGTGGAATGCAATGGTCAAGGGTTGAGTTTAATTAAAAAAAAGCCTCAAACCGCTTTTAAATGGCAGTCAAAAAATAAATTTCGAATGCAATCGCTCACTATTTACCGTTATGACACACTATATTGGCCGCTTTTGCAAACAGACATATTCCACAATATGTCACCGCTATTGCGCGATAGCGTAGCAGGTGATAGCGTCGTGGGAAGGGACCGCTAACGCTATTAGCCGCTATTGCGGGGCTATTTACCGCTATGTATAACAGTGATCTCCTCCCATTCTCTATATTTTCTACAAGCTATTACAATGAAAATTAGTCTCAGTTCATCCAAAGTCTCAGCCTTTATTTTTACTATTGATCCTTGACTTGTAGTTTAAGCCGAAAGATTAATTAGTGCAAAGATTATGGATGCACCATAAGTGTTTATAGCTTGGTTGGCATACATTTGTAACTTCATCTAGATTTGAAGATAAAAATAACGTCCTATTGAAATGCATGCATCTGTAATGACTCCCCATTAAAAGCAAGCAACTAATTCCTCCAACACTCTAACTAGTTAATAGAAAATATCTGAGACTCCACTGACACTCTGGGAAAAGTAGTTAAGTATTGCATTCTATAGGCTTATTCATGATAGAAATATTCTAGCAAAACAACCACGTAATATAAAATAATTTTTAAAAATAAGAAAGTCTTTAACCTAAATAAAATCGATACTCATGATACAAATTCAAAGCGCTGGGTGTATAATTACTAATTACAAAGTAAGAAGAATATATATATATATATATATATATATATATATATATATATAAAGTGTAAATTACTTTTAAGGTTTTATAATATGTATAGTAGCTATTAAATATTTAAACCTTGCATATTCATTATATGTGAAGCGGATGTTAAACAGTAGGGATTGATTATTACTATTTATATTTACATAAAAGGATGTGGATTTGAAGTAAATTGGGATATGTTGAATATCCATCGACATCCTAGGAAAATCTAATCACCAGGTGTAACGATAAAGCAGGTGTATGTATCTCTGTTGGTTAGAAGGCAACAAACTCGACAAGTTGTTTTAGATAGATATCTTACCGGTTTGACTAACTCCATTGCCTTAAAAATCCACAATATGTGAAAAATTACATTTTAAAAGAACTTAGTGATACAAATATACGACATATACGCTTCAGATAGATTGGTCCATTAAGTTGAATAAGATATTTTAAAGAACAAAGGAATAAAAGAAGAGTACCGATTTAGAAAAACAAACTAAAAAGATTCATGAAACCTGATTTAATTGTAAGTTTATCTGACCAACAAAGGAATTATGGAATTCAAGAAGAGCACCAATTTTGAACAGTGAACTAAAAAGATTCATGAACTAAAAGGAAGAGTAAGGCTAGATCACTGGTGCTCCGATTGCCTTATTTAAGTGTAGTGCAGTACTGTAGCAAAATAAGGATACATGATAAAAAGGTTCGAACTTAGAAGCACAGAAACAACAAGGTAGCCCTCTGATCGGCCTAAGACCAAGAATTATGGAACAATTTGAAACATGCATTGATCAAAATTTAACCTTAATGCTTGTTTTTCATCACTTCCAGACTTCTAGCTCTCTTCTGTCTTCACACCTCTCCTCTATGTAGTTCAGTTACCAATCATAATCGATGCCGTCATTAGTCATCAACATCTAGACGAAGTTATGATATAATTCTCAAAGACGTTTACTCATGTTGCAACAAACACAAAACTACACTAGGGATGGGCCAAATGGCCCAAACACCAATACTTAGAAACATGAAAACAAATGATGTGATTGCTCTCATTTTGTTGGTTTCATCACGTAAGAGACCTAGGAGAACTCACCCTCCAAAAGCTAGTTGTTAGCAGGAGGAAACCCAAATCTCTTATAAACCCACAGTTGACTCTGTATGTAGTTAATGTAGCACTAAATAGATCCTAATATACAGCCATGCTTCTGCAGTCCCAACGCTCATGCGGGCTGGCTGTCCACTAAATAATGACACTACAATACCACCACCGGCCTTTTAAGATAATATAAGATAGCTCATTCGTAGATTAACCAAAAAACAGATAGGATAGCCTCACCGTCTTTGATATCATGATGCAAGAGACCTTGGAGACTCACACCCAAGAGCTAATTGTTAAGAGGGGGGAGGGAGCCGACGTCTCTTATAAACCCACAACTGGTTCCACATTTAGCCAATGTATGGCTAACTGGACAATAAACATACTGCCAGGCTTCTCGCGGTCCGCCAATGTGGTCTGGTTATGCAGTCTAGTCTAGTCTCGGTCCAACACTGCAATACCCATGTCACTTCTTTGGTTTTGCGCTGAACTAGTCAGAATGACAATGCAATATCGGCATCACCATGTACACCGCTCGATTGCAACCAAGAAAGAATGGCATTGGCTCTAATACCATTCGAAAGGGACATTGGGGAAGTCATCCCTAAAAGCAAGTAGTTTAAGGGAGAGAGAACCAAATCCCTAATAAACCTAGAAGGACCCCTTAACGCTTAACTAAGCACATAAATAGGACACAAATCAAATACGTGTGAAAGTGAAAATGATATGATCAGCCCCTTGTGATCAATCCATTACATCAAATAATCTGCATGCATTGTCAAGCATACAAACAGCAGTCACCAAGAAATCCAATATAATCAAATGCCGAAAATTTCAAAATTGCCGACTCACATTGATGCAATGACATTAAACATCTTAAAACAACAAAAAAGAAAAAAAAAAAAGGGGGGGGGGGGGAGAAAAGGGAGAGATTTTGGCTAACCCTTTCAGGCTGAACCGAATCGAACACGTAAACCTCCCCCTGAAACGACAGCGTCAACTGACTCGACAGCGGCTGCACGTGCATCGCCTGCTGCTCCGCCGCCGCCTCCCGCTCCTCATGGATTCCGTCGATCTGGCCGGAGGCCGGCGACCCGTTCGAATCGAGCATCGCCAAAACCCGAAACCCTAACCCTATTTTTTTTTGTTGGGGGTTTTCTCGGTTCGTTAACGGAGAGCGAGACAAGGCGACGTACGGCCCGGGCGTATTATAGGGAGCATCGATGGGCTAGTGCTTTTGGAGTTGGAGGAAATTACAATTTTGGGTCACGATGTTTTTGTGCTTTTGCTGACGTGGCAAGACTTTTGCTGGGGGTGCGTTTGATGCGACGCGTGGCGGTTTGGGCTCGCGCGTTTGGGAGCTGAATCTGGGTGGACTCTGGTCTGTCGCGTCACCACCAACATTCAATTAACAAACTTTGTTAATTAAAAACGTATCATGAAGCTTAAGAGTGTTTTGTACACAAATAGTATAACCTCTTTTATTGAAGAAAAATAACATGGACTTCAAAAGGCGCACCAAAAGTAACTTCAAAACTATAAGAAATCTTGCTAATTATGTTACTAACAATTCAAATAAATAGTCTAAACTACCTTGAAAATAGGGAAGAGAAAGAAAGAAAATAGATATTTAAATTACATAAGGATAAAATTGAAACATGTAACTCTTAAAGCACGTGACAGTTTATGCAAATATTGTGAGGTTTGGTGAAAAAAATACATGTTTATACTACAATTACGAGTGCAATAATTTAAAACCGATACATGAATCAAAATTATAATTACAGGAAACCAAACAACCCTGAGCAAAAAATTCACCATGACAAATCTGATTTAGCTAAGAGGAAATTAGCTCGACTCTTGATCCACAATCAATTGAAAATAAATAATGTGCAATTCCAGATAATCTTTCTTTTCGAATTAGCCTATACTTTATGACAACACTATAAGCATACTAATTAAACGAATACTTTTCAAGTTGAATTGTTATTAACTATTGAGTTTTCCCCCCAAAGTGTATGATTTCATTTTCTCAGTAACGTGTGGTTTCATAAACATTGTAATATATATATTAAAAAGGGAAAATTACTTCTAGCCCCAAAATAGGTAACTTAATTAGCTCCACGCTCAAGGTTTTTTCAACACCCCAAAAACATCCTAACGCAAATGAGTTTTCTCCTTAGCCCCCTCCTGCTCAAATTAATCCCGCACGTACACTTTATAAACATTGTTAGACAATAATACCCTTCACATATACACCTGATTGCAGAAAAAAATCAGAAAGAAGGGAGATGATGTCGCTTGATTAGTAGTATAAAATTTGTAGACTTATGCTTTTTTGTCAGTTTTATGTGATATAATTTCTTTTATCAAGAAAAGACAATCACGAATCGAGGGAGGGTCAACCACATCCTAATATACAATCCGAGTGGTAAGAACTAGACTGTTAAGTCTAAAAATTTTATACTACTCTTGTACTACAAATACAAATGTACGGATTCAGTAAAGGTTCGTAAGTTCCGGTAGCAATTCACTGGGATAGCGTCAACATTTTTTTGTGTTTTATTGCAAACAATCATTTTATGAAATTCTCTCTTTCCGACACAAACAGAATCCGGCAACTTTCATACGAAATGTTGCCTTCGAGAGTCAAGAACAAAACACTTCCGATACAGTTTTGAATCAGATAACATCGTCTGCTATCAGCTAAAAGGACAAGGCACACAACAGAATTCAAGAACATCTCGTGCTTAATCCGATCAAAGATAAACAGAGAGTTCATCTTATAGGTCTTCTGCAATGCCAAGCTTCATATATACATTTGTTGAGTTACTACCAACTCTTACTACACTCAGCTCAAAATCTCCATTATCACTTAATTATGTGTTAACGAGATACCAAAACCCTCGACAATGGATACAATAAATATGCAAAAGGACATGATTTTATTTCCGCTCATTAAGCTTGGGAATTTTCTTGTACTCGTACTTGTTAATATCAATCTGTTTCTGCAAAGCCTGCAAAAATGGAAATAATCATCAGAATAAAGTAAAGGACTGAAAATTTTTCTTCTCGTTGAACAGTTAAATAAACAGCAAAGACCATGATAATATGATTTACCTTCAGCTCCTCCTCTAGGTTGATTTTCTTAGGCTTATAGCCTTCAACCGGCCCTTCTCTTGTGAGGGCTTTTGTGGTCTGAATGATGTCCCATTCTAGATCATCTTTTTCCTTTGTTATCTCTTTACTGTGCAGAGAATAAGAACACCTTAGTTTGCAAGATAAAGCAGTAGAACAGGCCATGGGGCATTATAGCTACAAAACTTGCTGAGTCAACATGGCAGGAGAAATATCAGAGGTTTTTAGAATCCACAGTAAAAGCATAACAAATCAATGGATAAGGTAAAAAGAAAAACTACTTAAAATTAAAATGATACGTTCAAGGGTGAGTTAAGACTGCAAAACAATGGATAACGAGAACGAGTATAGCTGGTATATTTATAGAAAGGGTTTTTTTCAATATATACCCCTTCAAATTATAGGCATTTTTTTCATTTGCACTTCAAATCATTACAATTCTAAATTCACCCCTCAAATTGCTTTATCCGCTCAAATTTACCCCCCACCATAACTTCTATTAGATTTTTAACGATTTCAGATGTTAAACTACCCATTTAACCCTGTTTTCAGTTATTTTGAAAAACATCAGAAGAAAAAACCAATACAATTACAAATTTAACCTATTTAACTCAGATTCCTATACGTTTTTTAAAGAAAAACCCAGATAGTGTTCCCTTTTCTTACGGTTGGGACGTTGCTTTCATTTCTTCGCTGGTTTCTTGCAAAGTCTCTAACCCAACAAAGAAGAAGACACTCCACCTTCGCGCCAGCGACGGCTTAGGTCACCTAACAAATCTTCTTTACCATGCATCAAAATATCAAATGCCCGATTTCATTTTCTAGAATTTCCCTTAAAATTTCCAATGGCAGTCTATAATATGACGAGCATCATTTAGGAAGCAATTCCTGCCATTCATCTACCACATCAAAATATCAAACTCATTAGATACGGTCGGGTTTGCTTCAGCCCATACCCAAGTTCAAAACTATGATTTTATAGGGTTGTTTGAGTGTCTAGTTAGAAACAAGCACTTCCCCACTTAAAATAATCAACATATAAAAGAAACTTAAAATTGTGATAGGAATTTTAATTCTAAAACACATGAATTGAAAAGGAATCATCATCTCCTGTAAATTATTAATTTCAATATATATATGTAGCAATGTCCCCATACCCTACATTTTACAAATTTGTCATGTCCCATACTCATACCCGCAACCGTACTGGTTACTATACCTGTTTCCATGCAACTTAACCTTCAGGTTATCATTAAATATTGCTTTCTGCTAACCAAAGATGAGCCTGTGTTCAAGTTTGAGATTGCAACTTTGGGCAATATATCAATGTTATTAACATTGAAGCTCAGCTTAGTTGCTATTTCGGTAGTAGCAATGGGTTTTCAAAGAGATCCCTAAAGACATCATTGTCGGCAAAGTGGACCCATAGACAATGTGGGCAATTACCAACCTGACTTCTCTGGCTGCAAGCGGCATCGTTGATGATGCTTGACTAGCATAGGTTCGTTTTTTCGAGAAAACACAAAAGAGACAAAGGAAAGGGAGTCGACGAAAAAATAGGAACAACAAATGCAAAGAATCCAACATGATGCACCTAATTTCTATTTAGAAAATGGGAGGCTCTTTTTATATCAGTTTGAATTTTAAAATTGCAATGGATACACACACACGCGCGCGCACACACACACGCGCACACGCGCGCGCACACACGCACACACCGCCCGCCCGCCCGCCCCCGCGCACGCACGCGCGCGCAACACACACACACACACACATACACACACACACACACACACACACACACACATATATATACATACATACACACACACACACACATATACACATATATATATACATATACATATATATACACACACACATACGTACATACATACATACATATACAGTGAATTCTTTTTCTTCAAAATAATTGAAAACAGGGTTATATGGGTAATTTGGCATCTAAAAACGTTAACAATCTGATAGAAGATATGTTCAGGGATAAATTTGAAAGAATAAATCAATTTGAGGGGTAAATTTATAACTATAATGATTTAGAGGGCAAAGTTAAAAATACCTATGATTTCAGGGGTATATATAAAAAAACACTTATAGAAAAGTAAAGACAATAACCAACATATTTGTAGAAAGCTAAATGAGGCATATCTCATTTTTCCCCCTTTAACTAAATGAGCGATATGTCGTTTTCCTCCCTTTAATTAAATGAGCAATAGTTTCTGTGCTTTTAGGGGAAAAAAGGTAAAGAGCCCACATTTTTACAGAAAGGAACTTAAAAGGCACTAAAAATAATACCAAGGAAAGAGTACAAACCAAAGCAATGTAGCATATTAATATTCAATAATTGTAGAAAAAAGGAGGTATAATAACTGTTCATTTCTTGCCTGCCTTGTATAAGATGAGCAAGGCCAACTGATCCAAACACTGTGAGAGAGATGAGTGGAAGGCCATATCTTAGAAAGGGATATTTCCTACCCCACCGCTTGAACTGGGAAGCAGTACCCAAAATCTTAGCCGGGGACGCCATTCTCTCAACTTTCTGAGACGAATTAACCTTCGTTTCAGCCGTCATAGCTGATCATAGTTGGATTATCATATCAAAGATGTGATTTAAGTTTAAAACAAGCTAGAAAGTGAAGCAAAAGAAGAAGACGAAAAAGTAAATGAAAAATGTGATAGCGATGGACATAATCCAGAATAAGATTTCCCATTCAATCAAGTTTTGTCTCACCTCTGCAATTCCAGAAACAGACAGTACATGTAATGACTTGAAAATTAATTGAGAAACTTCTAGTCACACATAATAGTTTGTTCTAGTCAAGAAAAATTTTCTGATTATGAAGATTGATTGCAATCCTCTGTCATATTTTACTATGCTGTCATGTTTTGTTGCAGATTCTCACCCCAACAAAAAATTTTCAAAAGAAAGGAAAACTCTAGCCAGCAATAGCCTTCTTTGTTTTCTCTACTTTCAGTTTCAACCTTTTGTTTCTGTTTTAGTGTTAAACAGTTTCACCGATTAACTCAATATCAAAGATGCAAGCAAATTCATGTAAACATTTTTACATCATCTGCAGCAAAATTTTTGAAAGATGAAAGGATCTTCTTAAGCAGGACAGTGGTGTAGCCAACATTTGTGACAGAACAAAAGGTGCAAGGCCTGAGAATAGAACGGAATGAAAAGAAAAAGACGATTTTGCACCAATATACATTCCAGCGTTCAGATGTTTAAGCACTTGAAGTTAAATGATACAGCAAGGTGCATTTAGTTCCCAATTTCCTGATCTTTTGGCATATAAGTGCATAATGAAGTGAAATCACACAATGAGGTGGCTTTATTTTAGATTATATGTTCATGATTGTAGATATAAATTAATTTCAATTTTCAAGTGTTTATTTCCAAATGGTAAAAATTATTCTGGAGAGAGTAAACATAGTACAGAATACAAAAATTTGAGAAAAACTTCAGACCTGGGTCAGCTGACATGAAGCTCCCCACTTTAAGGCCAAGCTCCAGCCGAGAAGATTTAGATCTTTCCAAGTTTGAAGCCTAATTGGCAGATAAACAATGTTCAGTTGAGGGCTTACCACGCTCAATTTGCAATATAATAAACACCATGGCAATGAAGTGCAGGCTGCATTAATACATATAGGGATATGACCCTAAAACGTAAATAATGATGACAAAATAATAATGTAATATTATTACATTACCAATGTAATATTATTACATTACCAAGAACCCAAAAAGAAAAAAAAGAATGACCGGTTCCAGGTTTCTCACATTAAATATCTATAAGAATTAATTAAGGGATTGTTTGGTTCAAATGCCAAAATTTTAGGATTTGTAATCTCATAGAGAATTTCAAATGCATAGGGTTTTATAAATGCTTTGGGATTTCTAATAATTTATTTGGTTTAACATTATTATAGGAAAGCAAATCCTACAATTTATAATATCTTGTTTGATTCAAATCCAAATCACAGGTTAATAAATTCCAAAAAAGAAGGAGAGATGAATATAATTACCTTGGTGAGATTACCTCCCACAAGAAAATAAAATATAAGGGTATAAGAAAGAGGGGTAAGCATACCCATTGATGGGATTTGCCAAATCCTCTCCCATTGAGAGGATTTAGCAAATTCTAAAAAATGGGTGTTTTTTACACTTTTGGGATTCAATATTCTAAAAAAATTATTGAAATAAACATCAACTATGAAATCCCAAAACCCAGAAAAACACACATTTTGATCCCAAAATTTGTAATCCACACCAAATGCTAAAATTTTACTTGTACCAAACTGCCCCTAAACAACAGCAAAAGCAAGAAATTTACATCAACACCTTTTATTCAAAAGAAAAAGAACAGCAGGTCTTTCGAAACACACCGCTCCCATCATGGATTGTCAGCTTGGTTTCAACTTCTTTTATGCAATAGGCAGCAACTTATTACAGTCCAAATTCTTATAGAATTCATTAAACAAACAGACTTATTTGGTTATGTACTTGCGTAACACTAACATCACTGTTACCATCAACCTAAACCTCTATGAAATAGGTTTGGCAATTGAGCAAGACCGTGTGATAGTTTAAACAACCAGAGCATGAACAAAATTTATAAGAACCTGACTAAGGTTAGCCCTTTCGCTCAATTAAGAACTGTACTCGAATCAAATGTATTTTAGATTTTGTTTTCAGGTTTTCCTAGAAGAACTTTGATTTATTGCAATTTATTAACATGAGATATGAAATTTCCTATTTTTCTCCTCCTTCAATTTAAAGTTTTCTTTGGCAAGATTGCATGACATCTGTCTTTTCTCTGCAAAATGTGACTGTTTGTTTTCCTTTTTTTCTTAAAAATACAATAGAAATGATATATCCCTTCACATCTTGACACCCCACAAATGACAAGAGGAGGCTACATCAACAGAAGCAACATGAGGAGATTTCATGGGTATTGCAAGGATGTCCTTCATCCTAACCACCTTGCAGTTACTGCATTGGGGTCGACTAGATGAATCTATTTTCTCCATTCAGCTCTATCAGGGACACTGTCAACATAAAACTGTTGCAGTAACTAGTCAACATGATTTTTTATTTCCTACATCTAAATTAGCTTGGTATGTCACTAGTCCGCTGCTTAAAAAAGAAAGTGTGTTCCTATTATTCATCCTAAGTGACTCATCCATATCTATCACTCATGTTGCCCAACTATCTCAAGTGATTCTTTCCAAACTTATTTTCACTTGAAGCTACCTCCATACTTTTTATGCATATATTTATTTCTTATTCCAATTTTAATTGCATGCTTATACTCTATCTCAATATTTTCATTTTGCCTATATTAGCTGTTGGATATTTTGCCCTAATTGCTTAAGCATTCATTTCACAAACATCGGTTATGCAAACCGTTAAAAAAAACTCTCTATAACTTCATGGGTTTATACTTTATACATGTAAACAAAAGAGTGATGTAGAAGAATTGATCCTCTTTAACAACTTTTTTTCAAGTCCGAAAAGCCAACCTACCAACTCCAGACCCTTATAAATGATTGATTCCAATTATCTGAATATTTGTAAGTCATTAATCTTTTTTTTTCAAATTTACAGTACTACTGAATCAAATTGCATTTAATTTGACTACGTTATGGTCTAAATCCTTTAGTTCATAAACGTTCTTTAACATTTATAGTTAGAAAATTATCCACTCCGATATTTCATTAGACAACATAATGTTATCAGAAAACAGCTTATACTGTGATTTTGAACATGTGTATATTAGATAAAACTCAACAGCAACCCTTGTGATACTGAATGCACCCATAACTTCTCTAATTTTTCTCATCTACTTCCTTCATCAATGTCCTTAGCTTAGAAATCCTATATTGAACTTTTTGTCGATGTCATAAAAACTACATATCCAGCTTCCTCCCTACAAAAAGCTTCCTCAAAGTTAGCAAGTAAACAGCTTACGAGACAGCTCTCATGGGCAAAGAAATACATTGAGTCACTTCCAAAACTATGACTCCATCACTTAGATTACACAACTATTCACATATTCAGTTAATGAGATTACACAACTATTCACATATTCAGTTAATGGCTCATAATTTTGAACCATTGAGCTCATTACAACCAGTATATCACACGTGATGCCCATCTCCATTCCATAGGCAGTTAGTATTTGCAATTTTCTCAAACACTTTGTAGGCATTCGATAAACCTCCTCCAAAACAAAATAACAAGATCTTCAGCTCCTAAAGCCTCCTTGATTTCCATTTTCCCATTTTGCATCTTTTACTGCTTTAACCATAGTTTTTTAAACATTTATTGATCAACTTTAATCATCCTAAGTATTCCATATGAATCTATGATCAATTGTTTAATCAATCAACATATTGGAGATGGACCGTCATATGGTAAGAAACGAAGAGGAAAATCTAATTAATAAAACAAAAAATTAACCCTAAAACCCCTCAAAATGCTTCAAACAAGATGTTTGAGAATGAAATTTGAACCTAACAACATAAATATAGAGAAAATTATCAAATAATCGATGATTGATTGATTCTTACCTTAAGAATAGGAACCAAATAGACGCCGCTCCAAATTCGACGAATAGGGAGAAAGAAAGAGAAATGAGTTCTTGCTGGGCCGGTTCAGTTGATAGCAAGCGCGCATTCTGTTTTTCCTAGGATGCCCATAGTGATTTGTTACAGGGGTATTTTCGTCTTTATCTCACATAACTCTGACGTCTTTGAAGTGGCAGTCTAGGGGTGTTAACGGAGCGGATACGGTTCGGATATGACACTTATAATATTCATATCCGTTTTTTATAAACGGATGCGGATACGGATTATCTTCGGAAAGAAAAAATCTTAACCATATCTGCACTTATCGGAAACAGATACGGTTCGGATATTAGAGAATCGGATCGGATACGATCACGGATATGAAACGAATATTTTCCTCCCCTCAGCATATAGTTCACATTCACAAGAGTGCCAAATATATTACTTTTGGAGAACCAAAGAAATGAAGAAAAAGGTAATAAGTACGAAAATCAAAGTGAATCTAACATTTCCGCAGCAATGGCATCCAACGATCATAACTAGATGTTGGAAGCAAAGAAGAAGCATACGACAGTAACCAACTTAAAAATTCTACTACCATTTGGATGTTTGACAGAAAAGTCCTATAACTTTTTAATAGGGACCCTTTATCCCACACAATAGATACAAAATTTACTTGGATGAAAAAGTTAATATGCAAGATATGACGAATGCATATAAATGTTGAATATGTTTTTTCAAACATCACATGGGCCGCTGCACCAGCCCATGTTTTCTTTATTTTTTCAAAAGTTGTGGGCCCACCGAAGAAAATTTAAGACGTGGACCCCACATGCATAGTAAAATATTATTTTTTTATTAGTGCATGGTATTTTTTCAAACGCTATAAATAGACCCCAAATCCTTAAGGAAAATTCATTCCAAAAAATAATAATCAATATATACAGATATATATTGTAGAATAGCTAGTGCTCGTAGGAACAGTGCCTAAACCGAGAAGGTCTTATAGATTAAGGAGATCTTTGCCTGATAGATCGAGGAGATCTTTGCCTGATTGATCGAGGAGATCTTTGCCTGATAGATCGAGGAGATCTTGACAATACTGGGTCGATGCACACCAGAGTACTGGACTGTTGTTCCTGGAAGCAATTTGGCCTTGGGATCCTTACACCGGAGTAGGCCAAATAATGCTTTAAGCACAGCATTTTACAAACGCACAGTAGCTGAGTTGAAAATTTTAAATTATTACACTTCAGTTTTCTGTTCAGTTTTTGCTATTATATATCTATAATATTCCAGATTTAACCACAGACGCCAACAATCTTAAAACATTATTTTGATCTACCATGGATCCTGCGAGGATTCTTGGAGTGAACTATCTTAAGTTAGAGAACTTTGACGGTTCCAACTTTAATGTATAGCGTCGAAAAGTAATCTTCGGGATGCAACTCCTGAAAATATACTATGTGGTTTCTGAGGAGAAACCTGACTCTGAAGAAGATTCTGAATCTGAAGCCTCTTGGGCTAGAGATGATCACTTCTGTAGGAGTTATCTTCTTAACTGTCTGGCCGATCATTGGCAGATACTTACATCAACAAGCCTTCTACAAAGGAAATCTGGAATGCTCTGGAGGACCAGTACAAGGATGAGGAGAAGCTGTCCAAATCTCACCTCATTGACAAGTTTCTAGACTTGAAGTTTGAAGATGACACTGAGGTTTTTCCTTAAGTTAAAAAGCTTGAAAAGCTTGTAATGAATCTGAAGGATGAAAAGATCAGTCTTTATCAAACCTTCATCTCTGGTGTAATTGTCAACAAGCTTCCTCCATCTTGGATGTCATTCTTCACTGATATTCGAAGAAGGAAAAAATAGGTGATTCTGTCTGATTTGAAGAGGTTCATTCGGATCGAGGACGAGACTCGGACTCACACAAGACTGAGCTCCTTGCTAAGCAGAAGGCATCTGCTAACATGGTGTCTGCTAACTCTGAAAAGGGTAATTATTCATCTTTCAAGAAGAAGATGTCTTTTAACAGAAAGAAAAACCAGGATTCGAAGAACCTGAACGTTCAGAAGAAGGAGTTCAAGAAGAGCGGCAAATACTTCAATTGTGGGAAACAAGGATATTTTGCCAAGGACTGCAAAGCACCAAAGAAAGAAACTACACACAATGTCAATCAAGTTGATGATTGTGTGGCTATGCTCTTTCAGGTAACAACTCCTAACAATATCTCTAGTTGGTGGTTAGATACATGTGCTACTTGTCATGTCTGCTCCAACAGAGATCTATTCTCTTCTTATGTTGCTGCCAAATGGAACGTATCAATGGCTGATCGTTCTGTGGTTCCTGTTCTTAAAACTGAGACTGTGGTGCTGACTCTCTCTTCAGGGAAGACTCTCATATTGAAGAATGTAAAACATGTTCCCTCAATTATCAAAAACTTAGTCTCTGAAAGCCTGCTATGTGATGCAGGTATGAGGCTGGATTTCTAAGGAGGTAATGCTGTATTATCCTTTAAGAAAATATATTTTGGCAACACATATCGTACTGATGGCATATATAAAATCAATACTATTGCACTCAACTTGGTTATAAATAAAGTATCCTATTCTGCTTACTCCTCTGTGTTGTGACATAATAGGTTGGGACATGTAAATTACAGAAAACTATCTAGCACGGAGAAGTTAGGATTACTTCCAAAATATGGGGGTAACAAACCTGAGAAGTGTGAAGTTTGCGCGCAAGCAAAGCTGACAAGGAAGCAATTTTTAAGTGTCACGAGAAGCACCAACCTGTTGGATCTGATTCATTCAGATACTTGTGACTTCAAGAGCTTCGTCACTCATGACGGTAAGAAGTACTTCATCATATTTATTGACGACCATTCTCGCTTCTGTCACGTTTACCTATTAAAATCTAAAGATAAAGCCTTCAGCAAATTTGTTGAGTTTCGAACTCGAGTGGAGAAGCAGCTTGGACTGCAGGTGAAAAAACTCAGGAGCGACAGAGGAGGAGAGTACCGATCTAAGGAGTCGGAAATATACTTCAAGGAGCATGGAATCATTGCTAAAACTACTGCTCTGTATTCTCCGTAATCTAATGGGATTGCAGAAAGAAAGAATCGCACATTGACCGAGATGGTGAATTCGATGCTAATCACGTCCGGTCTTCCTACCTGCTATTGGGAAGAGGCTTTGCTAATGGCAAACTGGATTCTAAACAGAGTATCCTATTCCAAAACTGATAGTACTCCTCAGTTATGGTTAGGATATCCAGACCCTTTGGATAATCTCAAAGTGTGAGAGTGTCTCGCATATGTTCAAATTCCAGATATCAGAAGGCCTAAGCTCAGACCAGAGGCTAACAAATGTGTGTTTCTTGGCTTCGCTAAAGATAGCAATGCTTGTAGGTTCCTGGACCTTGGAACCAACTCCATCATTGAAGCTTGAGATGTAGAATTCTTTAAGGATAAGTTTATCAAAGATAAAAGCTTATTGATCAAAGATATATCAGAGAATGCTAGTATGTCAGATGCACCAGAGGAGCCAGTTTCGTAAGAAACTGAAAATGTCAATAATGAAGGAGTTATCGAACCATCTTCCAAGCATATTAGGAGACAGAAAGATTTTGAAGATGACTTCATCACCTATAATGTGGAAGAAGACCCACAGACTTTTCAAAAAGCAATACAGTCAACAAACTTTCTTCTGTGGAAAGAAGTTATAGATGATGAGATGGATTTATTAGTCCAAAATCATACTTGGGATCTGGTGGATGTACCTGAAGGTGCAAGGCCTACTAGTTGTAAGTGGATCTTCAAAAAGAAACTATGTCCTGATGGTACTATTGAAAAGTATAAAGCAAGACTGGTGGCGAAAGGATTTTCTCAGAAAGAAGGGATATATTTCTTTGATATCTATGCACCAGTTTGCAGGATCACTATCATCAGAGTGCTTATCGCATGGGTGGCGATTAAAAGGTTTGTCATATATCAGATGGATGCGAAGACTACATTTCTCAATAGAGATCTCATAAAAATAGATCTACATGGAGAAACCAGAAGGACTTGATGCTTCAACTGGTAAGGTTTGTAAACTTGTTAAGTCTTTATATGGACTTAAGTAGGCACCAAAACTCTAGCATGAGAAGTTCGATGGGGTTGTTCGTAACAATGGGTATCAAGTCAGTGAATCTGACAAGTACCTATACATCAAGGTCGCTGAAGAAAAGGTGGTGACCATCTACCTCTATGTGGATGATATGCTCATCATTGGGAGTGATTTGGAGATAGTGATATCTACCAAGAAATTTCTTTCAGCACAGTTCAGTATGAAGGATCTTGGAACTGCAAACGTGATTCTTGGAATCAAAATCATATACTCTGAAGAGGATATTGGATTCTCTCAATCGCATTATGTCGAGAGCATGCTAAGGAAGTATGACTACAACGACTTGTCAGAACTACCATTGCCATACGATTACAACAAGAAGTTTCGACCGAATACTGGAAGACCAGTAGAGTAGCTAAGGTACTCAAAGATTATTGGAAGTCTTATGTACGCGATGAGCTGCGCAAGGCCAGATATAACATTCATTGTAGGAATGCTTAGTAGGTTCACAAGTAATCTTGAAAAGGTTCATTGGGATGCTGTCCAGAGATTGATGAGATACTTGAAAGGAACTACATGTCTAGGCCTATTCTACACTGGATATCTGGGTATAATCGAAGGCTATTCAGATGCGAGTTGGTGCTCAGAACCAGATGAGTGCAGGTCTACTGGAGGTTTTGTCTTCACCATGGGTGGAGCTACCGTCTCGTGGAAGTATAAGAAGCAGACCATGATTACACAGTCATCGATAGAATCTGAGTTCTCCGTACTCTGTGCTACAGGAGATGAAGCTGAATGACTCAGTTATTTTCTCCAAGATTTTCCATTGACAGAAGTGTAATGCGCAATTACTATTTATTGTGATAATCAAGCGGCGATTGTTGTGGCAGCGAACTCGATGTTCAATGGAAAGAAGCGGACCATTCGTCTGAAGTATGGCTATTTGAGAGAGCTCATCTGTCAAGGAGTCATCTCTGTGATTGACGTCCGGTCTTCAGAAAATATTGTTGATCCTTTGACTAAAGGTCTGAAAAAGAACATAGTCGAAAGGACGTCTGTTGGAATGGGTCTCAAAGTTTTGTAAGTCTTACAACATGTTTATTAAGTTATTAGTTCAAAGCTTATGCTACTAATAATAAAATAATTGGTTCAAAAGTCAAGTAAGATTTATAAAGTTTGGTAAGTCTTACAAATACTTACTATTTACATCAAGTTATTAGTTCAAAGCTTATGCTACTAACGACAAGATAAATGGTTCAAAAGTCAAGTAAGATTTACAAGTGAAATCCTAGGGGGTTTAAGTTTTCTTGGATTAGTCGATATCTAAGGCAATGTTTGAGGGTTGCGTAACGCGCTCCGTAAGGAACGAAATACTTAATTGATTTTTGATCAACCTCTAATACTATCCTTACCTGGCTGAACTACCCGAGTAAAACTTTGATCTTTTTACCTAGAATCCTATCATGTAAAAGGGATATTTGTTAAGCCTTAATGAGTCCAAAGTATTTCGGATGCGGGGTGTTAGATAGGAAACATACATAAAGGACTCACCTAGAATCCTATAATGAGAGAGGATGACTTTTAAGCCTTAATGAGTTCAAAGCATTTCGGATGCAGGATGTTTGATAGGAAACATGCCTAAAGAACTCACATACGCATGGGTGAAGATTTGGTCGTCTCCTATGGTGTCTTGTGGAAAGATACCTAGAGCCCTAGCAGAAACCAGGACATGCACTGGGCTATAAATGTGCAAAGACAAGGAAAAGGCAAGTGTGGTTCAAAGTGAAAACTACCATAGATAAGTTTGATCTTGTATGATCGTTAAATTTTTAGACATGTGCTGGTTCAAGTCTCTGTGACACCATGCACCTACATTTATTCAGTTGGTCTAAGGGAGATTCAAGTCATTGTGACATCTACCCAGTGTTATCGAGGCGCAAGGCGCAATGCGGGACGCAAATGTCCCTTACGCGCACCATGCGTAAGGCGCATAATGAGGCGCGCGCCTCACTAATTGAGACGCATAACTCAAACTAATATTTGCCAACATCATAAGATAGAAACATATAAGCAACATATTAGTTACCTACATCCAAAATTATGAGAATATCAACTTAAATCATCAAATTATGCTAACTGAATTTTTAAAGTAACAAAAAAGATACCAGAAACATGTATTTAAATCATCAAATTAAGTGATTAACAATTATGAGCATATGTTTATAAATTGCCACATAAAAAGACTAGGAAGTATAATTAACAAACATAACTGTTCATAATTTTCCAGTTAGTATTCTTAATTGATATTTGCTACTTAGCTTGAAAAGATGAAGAATAAATGTAACAGTTATATATTTACATGTTCATAATTTGTTAGTTAGCATGCTAATTAGAGAAGGAAGTTACAATTAGCAAACAAGTATACTAAATTACTAATTATTGTTTCCTTTTAATAGGTTAAACATGAAAAGATAAAAATAGATTAGCAACTAGTAAGAAAGAGTATATTACATGATATAAATATGTAATTATGTAAATTATTTTAAAAAAATAGAAGAAAGAGTATGTTGCATAACACAGATGTGAGGCGCACGTGAGGCGCACGCGAGGCGCGAGCGAGGCGCATGCGAGGCGCACGTGAGGCGCGCGCCTCGCTGCGTGCAGCGCCCCACCTCGCGTGCGGGGCGCATTTCGCCCAGGCCGAAGCGCCCCGCGCCCGGGGCGCACCCGGGGCGCGCGCCTCAATAACAATGCATCTACCTTATGCACAACGATTAAAACAACGATACCACTACACGACACTAGTTTAAAAAAAAATTATGGGGGATTGTTGAATATTTTTTTTCAAACATTACATAGGCTGCTGTAGCAGCCCATGTTTTCTTTATTTCTTCAAAAGTTGTGGGCCCACCGAAGAAAATTTAAGACGTGGACCCACATGCATAGTAAAATATTATTATTTTATTAGTACATAGTATTTTTCCAAACGCTATAAATAGACCCCAAATCCTTAAGAAAAATTCATTCCAAAAAACAATAATCAATATATACAGATATATATGATAGAATAACTAGTGCTCGTAGGAACAGTGCCTAGACCGAGAAGGTTTTATAGATCGATGAGATCTTTGCCTGATAGATCGAGGAGATCTTTGCCTGATAGATCGAGGAGATCTTGATAGTACTGGGTCGGTACACACCAGAGTACTGGACTGCTATTCCTAAAAGCAATTTGGCCTTGGGATCCTTACACCGGAGTAGGCCAAATAATACGTTAAGCACAGCGTTTTATAAACGCACAACAGCTGAGTTGAAAATTTTAAATTACTGCACTTTAGTTTTCTGTTTAGTTTTTGCTATTATATATCTGTATTATTCCATATTTAACCACATGCGCCAACAATAAACATATTATGATTATATTCAGGATTGGTGATTACGTGACTAGAAATTGGGAATGAAGGGCAACGTCTCACTTTTATAACCTTAGGAGTGATTTTTCATCAATCATTTAAACCTTAGGGAGAATTTCTGTAGTTTATGTGTAGAAAGATAGCTCTTTGCAAAAATGAATGGAAAATTAGGGTTCATGTACCAATGCTAATAATTTGGACCCCAAAATTTTGGGAAATAGCAGCCACCATCAATCTCTACATAATTCCAATATATCCATGTAAAAAAGGATCATTTCAATCAGAACAACAAAAAAGATCCATAATCAGGCAAGATCCTCAACATCTCGCAAAATTATGACACCAAATGAACATACGATTACAAGCATAAAGATCCAACAAAGAACCGAACAACAATCCAATACTCGATGACTGGAGCATCGCCTGCTGAGCATTTCTCATAATTTTTCACCAAATAAAAAGATAAAAATTTCTATAGAGAACGATCGATAATGGATTAAAAGGAGGAATTGATCATGGCTTACCTTGGGATCCGTGATTAGGAAACGAGAAAATCCGGCTCAAAATCCTCTTAATATCTGAGAAATTTATGGATTAGGGTTCGAAATTTGATGGCACCAACAAAATCGGGACGCAGGCGAACGGGCGAACGGCGGGACGTGGGCGAAAGGGCGAACGGCGGGACGTGGGCGGCCGGTCGGGAGTTGTTCACAAAGTGGACTGGAGTGGACTGGAGGTTAGACATGACAAAGGGCTAAAATACCAAATTGGTATATTTATACGAACGCTTTTGTCGGTTTGGTATTTTTAAAAACTTTAGCGACGACAAGACATTAAAGCTCATAATTTTTGTCAATAAGACACTTTTCTCAAAACTCCGATAAGAAATTTTGCATTTAATACCCTTATCTCCCAAAATTATTAAATTTGTGCCCCCTCTCTCTCCTCCTCCTCCTCCTCTCCCATTCTCCTCTCCCTCCAGCGTACCATTGTCCTCCTCCTCCTCTCCTCCGTCCCCATCCCCCTCCTCTTGGTTCTATCCTCAGTCACCCATTATCCAGCATTCTTCTCCAAGGATTTTTGGAGTACAAACCTGCCTCTTAAACATAGATTCCGAAGAACTCAATGCACTTTCGTTGCAGCTCCCCTGATCAAAAACTTCAACTTTGAATGGAATCTCATTGTCTTGCTGCTCTTGCTTAATGTTAGCTCCTGCGGATATCTTACGTGGAGGTGGAGAATTCTCTCTCTCTCTGAGGATAACAATTCTCCCGCTACAGTGGCAAGCAGATCAAATGCACTGATCTGCTTCTTGTCGCCGACCTTCTTTCTAACTGATCGTTTTCCCTGTATGAAAACAAATGCAAAAAATTAAAGAAAAATCAAACAAACAAATCAAGAATGAGTAAGGTTTATGTACAGACCCTAGCTGATCTCGGAACTCACGGCATCGGAGGAACCCGATAGCCACTGGATCCATAGTCCAATCTCTTGTGAAGCACCATGTTTCAAATTATCAATTTTCACTACAAAGGTAATTGTTTAGGCTTCCATTAACTGATTATAAAAATGCTAAACAACCTTTGAATTCTCTGTTCTTTCAGCAACTGCCACTTTCAGCGTATAAGGAGGAGGTGGAGAGGGAGGGGATGAGGGGGCCGAGGTTGGCCCAGAGGAGGGAGATGAGGACGGAGGAGAAGAGGAGGAGGACGATGGTGCGCTGGAGGGAGAGAGGAATGGGAGAGGAGGAGGAGGAGGAGGAGGAGAGAGAGGGCACAAATTTAATAATTTTGAGAGATAAGGGGGTTAAATGCAAAATTTCTCAATGGAGTTTTGAGAAAAGTGCCTTATTAACAAAAAGTATGAGCTTTAATGCCTTATCGTCGCTGGAGTTTTTAAAAATACCAAACTGCAAAAGCGTTCGTATAAATATACCAATTTGGTATTTTAGCCCATGACAAAGTGGGGGCTAGGGTTTTTACTAAGGTTTTGGGTTAGCGGTTACGGGTTTGTAACTTTGGATACGGTCTGAACTTCATGTTTGTTAAATTGCGAATATCCATATCCGCAACCCTCATATCCATATCCGAATCCGAATCCGAAAAAAATTTAAAATCGGATCTGTATTTGTATCCGTATTCGCCCAGTTTTAAAAATAGCTTAACATATTCGCATCCGTTCGGATACGGATTCGGATCAGTTCGGATAAATCTGAACCGTTCGGCACCCCTCGGTGGCACTCGTTACAACCCTTAATGATCCCCATTAGCCCTACTCCTTTACAGCACATATCCACGAAATAATCCAAGTGCTCTACTGATTTATTATTTTATTTTATTTATCTATTTATTTATTTTTGAGAAAAGACAGTGGGTGAACATATACCCTCATTATTTCATTAATAAGAGTTTGATGAAATATTTCAAAAGATATAAAAGTATGCCGAAGCAAAAAGAGAAGAAACAAGTGTTGTACTGATTATACGACGCTATTACGTAATTGATACTAGATTTATGTTGGAGGGTTAAATGATCTTCATTTCTCATGTTCACGTCACGTGTATTTAATACTCCCGATTTAGGAGAGGTGAAATCAAAGTACTAAGAGATGTAAATGTTTCCTCCTGGTTCTCAACCATCTTTTCTATTCTTCTCCCTTAAATTTGAAAACGAAAACTGTTGAAATCTAAGAGACATTTTGTGAAAATCTAAAAGACAAAATGTATGTGGACATTACTTTGTATGTGGACTATTAATTTTATGTCCTTTCGTATTCCATCATGTATCTATAAATAGTACGATGTATGGAAATGGAAGAATGTGAATAAAAGATTATAATTTCTCTTCTTCTTCTCTTGTCTCTTGTCTCTTGTTTCATTTCTTTAGTATATTACAACACGTTATCAGCACGAGTGGCTCTAGTTGGTTGATCATCGGTTCGTGGTAATAGATTTTTCGGTATACATCTTCTGCAAGGTAATAATACATTTGGCCTTTGCCTATTTACATAGTATCAAGCGTAAATTTGGTTCTAAACATCGTATTTTTGGAATATTAATAAGTAGCAGATAATATGTCTATAGAACCATTTTTTTGTCAAACATGTATTGGACATTACATTTCTTAACATGTTGATTCTGTTTATATGAAATATTTTAGATTATGTTGTGTGTCACTTAATCGGTTGTGTTATGTCCAGTGTTGCACATGTTTGGATCCACGTTTAATAAATAATAATAATAATAAAATAACTAGAATATAGGTTAGCCAGGTTTTCAAGTAAATCCAACTATTGACACTTACAAAATGAGCATTTTGACAACTTTGTTGATCATATTATTGCTTCCTTCTTGTCTCTCCATCTGCTTCTATTTTTCCCATTTCATATCAACATTACCGAGAGAAAATAAAGAACATGTCTTATCACTATATCTATCTTGTCATCAATAAAATCTCCTATAATTTCCTTTCCTGCAATTGTAACTGAAAGCCAGGTTCTTCCTTCATCTTTTATAAATTATAATGCTGGTAAAATGATCCAAGGGAAATTGCTATATCCTCAATTCAAAGAGGAGAGATGCATATGGACGTAATGTTGATTCAGAAAGACTTAACTCTTACAAAATTAATAAAAAAGGGAATATTTATTATCGAACCAATTCGTCTATCTATGAAAAAAGACGGAAAACATATTATATATCAAACCCTAGGTGTTTCATTGGTTGAAGACAAAGACAGGTGAAGCTGAAGTGATCGTTTGATTTTTTTTCTTTGCTTCAAGTTTCTAGCAAACAATTAGTTCATATTTTTCTAGAATTGCCAAAGCTCTTGGATAAATGCATGCACTTACTACAATGTTTTGTAATTCATTAATATATAGGCCAATTCTTGACAACTCTAGTAGAATGGTATCCCACAATTTTTTTTCCATATAATATACATGCATATAAACCATTTATTATATGTTGATTTCATGCAGTCTGGTTTAATACAATTTGCAAATGCACACCTTCTGTTGATTGATCATTTGTCCTAGCTAATTAGAACAGAGGCATACACTGTAACTAATTATTTGTGGTTCTTTTATTTATACGCTTCTGTTTGTATGCACACCTTGTATAGTGTAATATTTTATAAATTTGGTGGATTAATATATCTTCTTTTGATAATTATAGCATTTCTGAAAATGTCTGACATATCCAAAAGGGCATTTGCTGAGCTTGCCGTTGATGGCAGCAACTACTTGACTTGGGCCTTGGATGTTGAAATCTACCTGGATTCTTGTGATTTAAGCAGCACTATTGATCCAGCTTCCCAGAGCACCTCTGCCCAGAAGGCAAAGGCATTGATTTTTCTTCTTCATCATCTCAACAAAGATCTTAAAAATGAGTACCTTACTGAAAAAGATCCTGCTATTCTATGGCAATCCCTGAAGGATCGCTTTGACCAACAGACGACTATTATGCTTCCGCAAGCACAGTATGATTGGTTGAACTTGCGATTTTAGGATTTTAAATCCGTAACTGAATACAATTCAACTCTCCACCGCATTATCTCACAGCTGAAGCTCTGTAAGCAGAACATTACAGATGATGAATTGATTGAAAAGACCCTCTCTACATTCCATGCAAGTAATCTTATACTCCAGCAGCAGTACAGGACCAAAAACTATTCAAAACACTCTGAATTGATCTCTGCGTTACTAGTTGTAGAGAAACACAACCAACTTCTGATGCACAACCATAATGCTAGACCAGTTGGTTCGCAAGCTGTGCCTGAAGCACATGCCACAAATCAGAGTAATACTCATGGGCGTGGACATGGTAGAGGTCGTGGACGTGGTCGCGGGTCTTATCGTGGTGGTAGGGGTCGTGGTCGTCGCAATGCTTATGGTATTCAGGACCGTGGTAAGGGTCAGAACAAGGATAAATCTCCTTCAAATAAGCCTAACTCTCATCAACAGACTACAAATAACAAGCAAGCTTACTATCGGTGTGGATGTGAGGACCATTGGTCTCGCACATGTCGTACACCGAAACATTTGGTTGATGCCTATCAGAGAATGCTGAAGGACTCAAAGGGGAAGTCAAAACAAGGTGAAAAACATCATGCCAGTTTGCCTGAAGCAAACATGACCCTGAAAGATGACAATTATGATGATAACCTGAATCTGGACGATGATGACTTATTGAAGATGGAGCTTGATGATTTTGGTGATCAGGAGTGATCATGTTATTTATCACTATCTATGCATGTTTTATTAGTCTATTTTGTTTTTCAGACATGTTCTAGTTACTTTTGTTAAGATCATTTGGAATTTTTCGAGACTTATTTTGCATGTTTTTGTAAGACAATTTCAAGTTCGTATGGGTTTTGTTTAAATGATTATTCCCCCCTTACCTTATTTTTGTTGTTATTATATGAATATTTCATTAGAAAAAAAAATAGCACGACAACTCTCGCATACAATCTATGGAGAAGGAGACCATCTTGTGCTTGGTAGATAGTGCTACTACACAGATAGAAATTTTTTTCAAATTTTGTCTGAAATACAAGGAAGTGTAACCACCATTGCTAACGATAATGTATTGAGAGTAGGCTCTAGCAGAGCTTCACTAATACTTCCCATGGGTACGAAATTAATTATCAATGATGCATTATTATATCTAGAATCCAAACGTACCCTTCTTAGTTTTAAAGATATTCTGTCTAATTGAAACCAAAAATGGGAATGGTGCTAAACATCTTCTCATGACTCAGTCAATTAGATGCCGGAAGTAGGTAGTAGAGAAGCTTCCATCTTTCTCCTTAGGGTTGTACTACACATATATCCGACCTAATACTAACCATGTTGCGAGGATTATTGAGATTTAGGGACCCAAATTCTTTTAAATTCTGGCATGAGCTATTGGGTCATCTTGGGCAAAATATGATTTGTCGGATTTCCTTAAATTAAATGGGGCATTAAAACCAAATCCGACCAACTGCATATCACAATTTTCTCCCTTTATCTAATATGTGGTAAAGAAGTAAACCATTTCCCATCTGCGTATTCTTTATTTGCAGTCCATGTTTCTATATCACCACCATAGCGTACCTCCATGGGACCTCGGTGAAGGTACATACATTATTTATGAAACTCCATCAATAATTTAGTACCTATGGCCCATGTTAGGGGATCAATTTACAATTTGATAGGCTGGCTGCATTTTTATTGAAGATCAATTCTCGACATTAGGGGGAGATTAGTGCCCAAAATACAATATAATGTCAAGAAATTTTATTGGTGAAAAAGATCTTCAATATTTATATACACGTACTAGTCAAACTGAACCAGAAGTTCACATGATAATCTGCTAAGAAAAGAGTGACTAAGCTCCATATTCATGTTGAGTATATCATTGATGATTTGGTATGCCAGAAGCATACTGTGCTAGAGCATATAAAACATGTTAGTGTAAAAGATAAAAGTCCGCGACAAACTAAATTATATATAGAAAGACAGTCACTCCCATAACCTCCGGAAGAGGCTTGTCCTGAAGACGAAATCTCCAATAAATTGCGCGTGCACTTGATAATCATAATATTGAAGATGCAGAACGGCCAAATCCAATTGTTAAGGGAAATGACGAGGATTTGGTTGACATAAAATAAGAATTAAAGTGGCCACAAATTTGTAAAAAAGGAGAAATATAATAGAAATATGAAAGTTATCGACAACATAGTTGCCTCTACAGTTGCTCTTACTATCTCTGAAATTAATCTGGATCCAGAACCTATGTTGGTAATAGAGTGCTTGAAGCACTCGGACTAGGTGAGATGGAAGTGGCAATTGAGGCTGAGCTGAACTCGCTAAAGTATTTTGAACCTGTAGTTCATATATCCCTGCAGGATATAAATGGGTCTTCGTAAGAAAAATAAATGAGAATTGTAAGGTGGTGAGATATAAAGCGATATTCATAGCTCAATGGGTTCACGCAGAGACTCGACATCGATTTAGATATAAAATATTCTCCTATTAGTGATTGTATTACGTTCCGCAAGTTAATACATATGGCAGAAACTATGAATTTATATATGCAGTATATGTACGTCATGACCACATTTTTATATGAGTCATTAGACGCTAATATTTTTTTATATGAAAGTCCCTGATAGACTTAAAATTCCTGAATTAAGAGAAAACAAGAATTGCAACATGTATAGCATTAAATTATAAAGGTCGTTATGCGACTTGAAACAGTCGGGTAGAACGTAGTATAATCGACTGAGTAAGTTCCTCCTGAAAAGGAGATATGCAAATAATGATGTCTGCCTTTGTGTGTTTATAAAGAAATTCGAAAATGACTTCTGTATTATCTCAGTCTATATTGATGATATAAATGTTATTGGAACGCACAAGGAGCTTACAGAAGCTAGCTCATGCCTAAAGACGGAGTTTGAAATGAAAAACTTGGGAAAACCAAGTATTGTCTTGACCTGCAGATCGAGCATATTCCTAAAGAAATATTGGTATACCAGTCAACCTACCTGAAGAAGGTCATGGAGAGATTTTAAATGAATAAATCTCATCCACTTAGCACACCAATGATCATCCGGTCCCTCGAAGTGGATAAAGACCCATTTAGCCCCAAAGAAGATAATGAAGAAATGTTAGGGCCAGAAGTTCCCTATCTGAGCACCATTGGAGCACTTCTTTATCTCGCAAATTGCACCAGGCCTGATATTGCATTTGTGGTAAACTTGCTAGCAAGGTATAGTGCTTATCCTACAAGGAGGCAATGGAATGTCGTTAAACATTTCCTTCGCTATCTTCAAGGTACAAAAGATCTTGGACTATTCTATAAAAGAAACCAATATATGACATTGGTGGGCTATTAGGACGCTAGCTACATGTCTGATCCCCATAACGCCAGATCCCAGACTGGTTATGTTTTTCTTTGTGATGGTACTGTCGTTTCTTAGAGGTCTGTTAAGCAGACCATGATGACTATTTCTTCAAACCACTCAAAGATTATCGCTTCATATGAGACCTTACGAGAATGTGTATGATTAAGATCATTGATACGATATATTTGTGGCTCGTGTGGTCTAGCGAAAGATGATATCCCCCCCACTGTCCTTTATGAGGACAATGCAGCTTGTGTTGCACAAATGAGCAGTGGATATGTAAAAGGAACCATGACAAAACATATTACGCCAAAATTCTTTTATCCATATGAACTCCAAAAGAATGGCGAAATCACCATCGAATAAGTTCGCTCAAGTGACAATCTTGCAGATTTGTTCACTAAATCTTTGCCTACATTAACTTATGAGAAATATGTTCACAATATGCATAGACTTAAAAGACTATCTTCTTCAGGGGGAGCAAATTCTTAAAGAACAATCCTGAAGATTGGGCCCTGAAGGTCTATTATCATAATTTGCCCCTTTTTCACTAAGTTTTATCCCACTAGGTTTTTCTTAGCATAAACTCAGAAGATTGTCATCATCAGGGGGAGCGAATTTTCAACGTAATCCCGAAGTTCGTGCCTTGAAGGACTATAGTTGTACTCTTTTTTCCTTTTGCTAAGTTTTGTCCCACAGGGTTTTCTTAGCTAAAGGTTTTTAATGAGGCAACTAATGCAACATAAGTTTGGATCCCGAAGATCTATAGTTGTACTCTTTTTTCCTTTGCTAAGTTTTGTCCCACATGGTTTTCTTAGTTAAAGGTTTTTAATAAGGTAACTAATGCAACAAGAATCTACTAATGTCGTGTACTCTTTTTCTCGACTAGTTTTTATCCCACTGGGTTTTTCTAGCGAGGTTTTTAACGAGGAATTGACATCTCGAAGTAATGTCCAAGGGGAGTGTTAAAATCTAAGAGACATTTTGTGGAAATCTAAAAGACAAAATGTATGTGGACATTACTTTGTATGTGGACTATTAATTTCATGTCCTTTCGTATTCCATCATGTATCTATAAATAATACGATGTATGAAAATGAAAGAATGTGAATAAAAGATTACAATTTCTCTTCTTCTTCTCTTGTCTCTTATCTCTTGTTTCATTTCTTTAGTATATTACAACAGAAAACGAATTATTTGTCATTATATTTTTATTATATACTCCTTTATCTCATAATGGTGATAGCTATTAACTCAGAAGGAATTCAGCTCAACCATTAATCCACATTCAATGAAAAGATTGCCACTCAATATAAGAGTATATATATTCTAAAAAATCATAATAAATACATATATGTTATGTCATATATACCTCTCCACCACCATGAACTACATGCTCATCTGCAACTTAAATTTTTATTCAATATATGGAAGTAAAATAAGTGAACGTTGAAAATTACAGTGACAAAATTAAAAAAATATACATTGAAACTTAAAGTTAATACTTTAAATTTTACAAGTATTAAAATTTTGACATTCAATCTCCTACATTACGGACATCAAGCCGATTTTGCGGAGTATACATATTAAAATTGATATTTTTCGGGTATGAGTAATTAGGAAAAACTTCTCCTTCAGGCTCATTTGGATCATTAAAACCCTCTATGTTTTCATCGAGAGAAAGTTGAACAAGAATTCTCGGCTTCTTACACAATGCGACTCAAACCTTCGGCTGCCTAGGATCTTTGACATAAAAGCACTGAGTAGCCTGTTTTGCAAACATGAACTTCAAATTGGAGTAAATCTCCTTGTCTAAATTTACAAGATTAAAGTCATATGCATCTCTTGTTATATCAGTATGACACCATTAAACCTTAAACATCACATAACTACGTACGTCTTTTGTACCATACGCATAGAATATCTATAAGATATCTTCTAGTTGTCCATAATAAATTACATCACTAAGTATTGGATTATGGTCCGTCGAGCTTGAATAACATTCTTGAGAGAAGAAAACTATGACCCCACTATTTTGGGTAACTCTCTCCTCCTCAACCCCTAACCTTTGAAATAAAAACACTTTATTGAGAGAAGACAGTCATGACCCCACTGTGTTGTTTAACTTTCTAAGTGTTTTCGTATAGTAACTCTATCCACTAAACCCCTATTTCTGCAAACACTACATGGACAAAATAACAAATCATTCTCTAACTTCCTCGGATTCGCATACACATACTCAAGGAACGCGTCCCATCCTTCACGATATCGAGTGTCACCTCCCGCTCTTCTTTTCATAATAGGAATATAAATCCACGACTTGTCAGGACTTCTCTCATATGTATATTAAATATAATTATTAATTATCTTAATATTTCATAAAGCGTTTTATGTTGGATAGTTTTTACTAAAGTTGATTTCTGTGAATATTAAGTAGGTGAACTTTCTCTTTTATAATTATCATCGTTGTACTAAATTGGGCTAAACACTATCTATGTAATAATCTTCATTGTCTACATTTGAACAAACAATAGGTTAGTCTAAAACTTTCTCGGCTATCATAGAAAGGCTTCTATCCCATTAAGAATATAGCAGTAGATCAAACAAATCCCGAGAAAATCATCCAAAAACACGTCGTTGGGAACTTCACTGTGCGAGTCACCTTAATGTGCCTCGGCACTATTCTGAGTCACATTGAGGTGACTCAGAATTTCCAAGACACATCGAGGTGACTAGGATTTTTTGACTTCCCGGTTTGGTCCTGTTCCGTCGTTTTGCGCACGTTTCGATGTTTCCTTGACTCGTACGCTTCGCCGACTCGCCTTGTGCACTTGTTTTCTTATTTACTGTATCAGATAATCCTCTTTGACTCGGATGATGGTGCTCATCGTCTTCCCTTCATCTCGAGCTGCGCGCGGTAGGTTATAGGTAATTTTTAATGTTTACAGATTATTGTAGAAACTTATTGCAAATTCGTGATTTTTGAGGCTGTTTGCAGCCATTTGAATGAACTACGGTCGGCTTGTTCCCTTGGGAGAGGGGGTACATAAGCAACCATATTGGTGCAGCCGGATTTGGTGAGACGATGCAGCAGTGCTTATGTTTGGTGTCGGCTCGGTTTTGGGAAAACTTCACTGATGTGGAGAATTGTTGAAAATGGCGAAAGAATTGAGAAAAATGTGAAAAATCAGCATATATAGTTTGGTTGTAGGTCGGTTGACCGAAAGGCATAGCTCGATCGACCGATTTCGTGCAAATTACAGGGTCGAAAACCCTGCTTCTGGTCGGTCGACCGATGGCATGAGTTCGGTCGACCAATAACATGCACAATTATAGGGTTTGAATCATGTTTCTGACCGGTCGACCGCAAGAACATGTCTAGTCCACCGCATAGCGGGTAAATGGGCCAATTTGTTTTCCCAGCTGGTTTTGGATTGGTGTTTGATATAAATACAAACATGTTTTTTAGGGTTTCTTATGCAAGAAAAAGAGAGACTTTTGACCACTTTTGAGAATGAGATATTGTGAGGGAGTTGAGAGCTTTGGTTAGGGTTATATTTGAGTGATTTTATGAGTTGTAACCTGTTGTATTTCTCCTCCATATAGTGAAATCTCACCATCCTCTACCCGTGGACGTAGATAATTGCCGAACCACGTAAATTCATGTGTTTGGTTTGATTTGTGTCGTATTTTGCTGAATTGCACTCGTGATTTGATTTGGTTCTCTTCTCTCATCGCTTACCGACTCGTTTGGTTGTCGAGCACGCTTCCGCACGGGGCGCAACATAAAATCCTAGTCAAATATAGAAACATGATGATTTATATATTTGAAGCATCAAGGAAATTACTTTAATCGACAAAAGAATGCAGAAAACATGTATTGACTTAATATAATTTTCCAAGAAGATTTCGGTTAAAGCGATAATGAATAAGAAATGTAAGAAAAGAAAAAAAGATTGTACCTCTGTCCCCTTTTTCCCCCTTCTATTTGTTGGATACTACAGGTTGCCTATGGTGAGATGGGAAGGAATATATATGACATTTGAGAAATGAATCATTAGATATGCTAGAAATCTTACGTTGCCTTTAAGTTTTGAAGTTAGGATACTAAAGGATTACTATGCAAAGAATGATAAGCTAAATACATAAACTATTCTTATTGATTTAAGGTTTGATCCTCAAGTTTCTCCGTGACAAAGAATTTGGTCAATTCTGAAAAGCACATTAATTTTCTCTTATCAAGATGGTTCATGCATTCTCCTATGACAACAATGGCGCAAGAAATGAAAATTCGTAATCTAAGATGTGAAAATTTTGGAGACTACATTAAAATATATTTTTTATGTAGTTGATAACTGGCATATAGCAAGTGAACAAAATTAGTCAGGTTCATTGTTCTTGAAATTAAAAGTGAAATTGACTGTTAATAATACAACAATACGAAACCCTTTTCACTGCAAAAGCATAAACTGTAGCCATACAATTATTTACAAGATTAACCTAATATGTGAGAAGCTTACAATATTTTTTACGCCATTTTCTTGCACCTGTTCTTCGATTAGAATCTGGGTGTTACGCTAACATCAGCAGTACTGTCTTTCTATTTCCCAATTTTGGTTCCTTAGAAGAATTTCTTTTTTCTTTCTTTCTTGTTTTTTCCCCTCCTTTTTTGATGATAGACTAGGGCTTTTTTTTCTGACTAATTATATATCTTAAGAATGATGTTTTATGGTTCTAATCAAGTTGGGTTTTTATTTTTTGGCCATTTAGAAATTTTTTAATGTTTAGAAATTAGGACAACCCGATGGGGATATTGTCCGTTTTGGGTTCTTGTATTGAAATGCATCGTGTCATGTAAATTTTCGGGCTTTTTTAAAATTGGGAAGTTGCATGTATGAAATTCACAACGAAGATTACATGCATGAGATCAAGCGATCAACAATTCTACTTGATTATAAGAAGGGATACAAGTTCAAGGAAATTCTAGCAATCGGTTCTAGTAATTCATTCATCTTGAGTGCTTCAGACTCAAGTGATTACTATGCATAAACTTTTCTGCCTAATTTTGAGATTCTAGGTGTCAGTTCATAACATTCCAGATCCATTTTTTGGTGTACTCAAAAAAAAAATATTCAGGAGCAATAAGGACTTTTTGTAGGACATTGATGCTCTCCAGCTGTGTACAGGGAAAGAGATAAACGAATCATCATCACTGTCAGCTCCCTTCGAAGTAGATGAATGAGGAGCTTCGGTATGCTGGGGTGGTCCTAAGTAATAATAGTCATATCTCTCCTAGTGCCTGCAAGGTCCACTGAGTCAAACTGGAAGAACCCGGTGCCTGAGGTGCAGATGGCTAAGATCCGAATGATTGCCCAGCAGTGGTCTCTCCCTTCCCTCTTGCTGCTATGCTCTTCCTCACGGTAGTCCCTGCTGAGAGCGAAGCTCTCCCCTTTTTATATCGGTCGGCAAAGAGGAAGGGGCTCTTGTAGGCTTCTGAACAGGATCGGCCCAAAGTTCAGATCTGAGGACTTAATACAAAACCTGTAAACAATGAGGGCTTTGGCTGATTTTGAGGAGGGATGAACAGCAAGAACAGGGGACGTGTTCTGCAGGAAATTTCTTTTCTAAAAACCTCTGTTTCTATTGATGAACACGAACAGAGAAGGAGCAGGTACCTCTCAAAAGTTTTATTCACGTTCTGAAAACATAAAGATTGTTTACATATATATAAACACATAGAGATAAGATTACAACTTTAATCTTTATCCAATAACTAGAAATCTATCTACTAACTAGTATTCTACCATAACTAGAATTCTATCTAATCAATTGGGCTTCAACTAACTAATTCGGCCTGATTATCAATCTCACATTCTCCCCCTTAATCTGGACGAGACTCCAAGTCCCTTACTCCTAGCAGCTCCCGCATCTCGATGAACTTCACCCTTGCTAGTGCCTTCGTGAGAATATCTGCTCGCTGCTCGCTGCTCGCTCGTGCTTACGAACTCCACTTTAATCTGTCCTCGCTCAACACACTCACGAATGAAGTGAAAGCGTGTGTCAATATGCTTGCTTCTTCCATGGAAAACTGGATTCTTCATCAAGGCAATCGCGGACTTGTTGTTGACGAAGAGTGTAACCGGCTTGGGCTCACTCCCAATCACCTCGCTAATCAAACTCCTCAGCCACAGGCCTTGGCATGCTGCTGCAGTTGCCGCCATAAATTCTGCCTCGCAGGATGATAATGCCACCGTCTTCTGCTTCTGTGATGTCCAAGTGACCAAGCTGTCACCTAGATAAAATGTCATGCCGCCTGTGCTGCGCCTGTCATTAACGTCTCCCGCAAGATCACTGTCAGTGAATCCCACCAACTCTTCATTGCCTCGACCTCGTTTGTACACCAATCCGTAGGACACAGTACCCTTCACGTACCTCAGAATATGCTTGACAGCCTGTCGATGCAAAATTGTAGGTTGCTCCATGTACCTACTCACAATCCCCACGGCATATGTGATATCGGGTCGGGTGTGAGTTAGGTACCTTAAGCATCCGATGATGCGTCTATACTCTGTCACCTCCACCGGTGTTCCTTCAGAATCCTTTCCATGCTTTAGCTTTGCTTCCATGGGATATTGGGTCGGGTTACAATCCATCATGCCGAACTGACCCAAAACTTTCTTCGCATAGGCCGCCTGCCTTAGCACAATGCAATCACCTCGCTGATCCACCTCGATACCAAGATAATAGGAAAGCAATCCAAGGTCACTCATCTCGAACTCCTTCATCATCTGTTGCTTGAAAAACTTTATCTCATCCGCTCTCGAGCCTGTAACGATCAAGTCATCCACGTACACGCCAACAATGAGTAAATCCCCTCTGTTACTCCTGGTGTATACCGCCTGCTCCTGAGTACATCGTGCAAATCAGATGCCCTTCAAACACTTATCAAGCTGTGTGTTCCACGCCCGAGGTGCTTGGCGTAGACCGTAGAGTGCCTTTGAAAGTTTGTAGACCTTGTGCTCTTGATTCTTCACAACGAAACCTTCAGGTTGAACCACATACACCTCTTCCTGGAGATCACCATTTAGGAATGCCGACTTCACATCCAGATGGTGCACCTCCCACCCGTTCTGTACTGATATAGCGAGGATTATTCTGATGGTATCAAGCCTCGCCACAGGTGCAAACACCTCATCGAAATCCACGCCTTGCTGCTGATCGTAGCCTTTTGCTACAAGTCTTGCCTTGTGCTTGAGAATGTTGCCTTTATTGTCCTTCTTCAGCTTGTACACCCATTTGAGACCAATGGGTTTGGAGCCCCGCGGTAACTCCGTGAGTACCCAAGTCTTATTCTTCTCGATGGCCTCCAATTCCTTCTCCATGGCTGTCCGCCATTCTTGATCTGTTGCAGCCTCAATGTAGCTTACAGGTTCTTCAGAGATCAGGAATAACTCTTCTGCAGGGAGATTAATCACCTCCGTCTCTGCATAGATATCTGCTAGGGACCGATAACGCACAGGTTCATATGGAGTCATCACTGCAGCTTCAGGGGGTCCGAACATATCCAATACAGTGGGGCTTGCTGCCTCAGCAGCAGTTTCTGGACCAGCAAGTGTACTGCTCCTGGTTCGGCCTGCAGCACCAGCAAGTGTACGCGGACTGGTTCGGCCTGTAGCTGGCTGCCTTGTACGATCTGCCGGCTGTCCAGATTGGTCTCCGGTCATCTCCAATGCAGCAGGATCTGCTGCAGCGGCTGTTCCTAGACCTGCAACCATCTGCGGGCTGGTTTGGCCGGCTGCTGGCAGTCTGGTTTGATTCGCCGGCTGTCCAGTTTGGCCGGCTCGCAATGTGCCGGTTGTTGTGTCGGTTACTGCAGACTCCCCTTCCAATGTTAACTCCGCCAAGCTAGGTGCTCTCTCGTCTCCATTTCTGCTCCAATCCCATTCTCTTCCTTCCTCGAACGCGACGTCTCTGCTGACACGTATTTTGTCGTGTTGAGGGTCGTAAAGGCGATGCGCTTTGCTTCCTTCCTCTACCCCAATATACACCATTGGCGTGCTCCGGTCGTCGATTTTCTTATGAGAAGGACCTACAATTTTCACATGCGCCACACATCCGAAAACTCTCAAGTGTTCTAGGTGGGGTTTCTTACCAAACCAAGCTTCGTAAGGTGTGTGGTCGTACAACGCCTTGGTTGGTAGTCGGTTGAGAATGTACACCGCATGCCTGACCGCTTCACCCCACATTGTTCCAGGCATATGCATGCTTTTAAGTAAGCTTCTCGCCATGTCCATCACCGTGCGGTTACGCCTCTCCACTACACCGTTTTGCTGCGGGGTGTACGGTGCAGTGAGATGACGCTTGATGCCGTAGTCTTCACATAACTTGGTGAACTTCTTTGACAAAAACTCGCCACCACGATCCGTCCTCAATGTCTTCACCTTGTGGTCACATGCGTTCTCAACCTCTGTTTTAAACTTCTTGAAGGTTTCACAAGCTTGACTCTTGGCCTTCAACATGTATACCCACATCCATCGGCTGAAATCATCAACAACAAGAAGGAAGTATCTGTTACCAGCAAGTGTAGATGGGGTGATAGGGCCACATAGGTCAGCATGTAGTAACTCCAGCGGCTTCTGAGCTCTGAAGTTTGCTTGCGAAGGGAACGACAGTCTTGCTTGCTTGGCGACGAGGCATCCTTCGCATAGTTGATTCGGGTGCAAGATCTTCGGCAACCCGGAAGCCATCATCTTATCAGTCATCATCTTGAGGGCGAAGAAATTGACATGCCCAAGGCGAGCATGCCATAACCAAGCTGGATCGTTAATGTTCGCCATCAAACACGCCGGCTTGCAAGTCTTTAACTCTATCCTGTATAATCAGTTAGTTGAACGTGTTACCCTCATCAAGAGAGCCCCGTTCCTATCAAACACCCTCAGGAACTCGTCAGCAATAACAACCTTACTCCCATCTTCAGTCATCTGACCAAGGCTAATAATGTTAGATTTTAAGCTCGGAATATAATATACCTCAGGTAGTAGCCTTTGATCGCCGTTGTTGCACTGAAAGAGGATAGAGCCTTTCCCCTTGATCTCTACCGCGGATCCATCACCAAACTTGATGGTTCCTGTAATGTTCTCGTCGAGCTCCTTGAACTTGCCTCGGTGACCGGTCATGTGATTGCTAGCTCCATTGTCAAGGTACCAAACGTCGTTGGCAACTTGTGCCTCCCCCGCTGTGAGTAAGTTTAGCACCACCTTCTCCTCATTGAGTAGGATGACAGTTGATGATTCCTCTAAAATTGTCATCATCAAGGTTGGCTCCTCGTCATATGCTCGGGTAAGATGAGCCTCCTGTTCATGATTGCGGTGTTGCTTGTGACACTCCGACTGAAAATGCCCGTATACTCCGCAATTGAAGCATTTGATGTTTGATTTGTCTCGACCGCCGCTTGTGCTGCTCTCTCCCTCCTGTCGAGCTGCGCCGCCGTGGCCGAAACCACCTCCTGGGCGTCCTCCCCTGCCGCCGAAGCCGCCTCGGCCTGCCTGGCCGCCATGCTCCCCTTCGCGGCCCGCCTGGCCAACCAGGGCAGCGTGACCTCCCTGTCCGCTGCCGTGGTGCTGCTGGCCGCCTCGGCCCCTTTGGCCGCGGCCACGCCCGCGACCGGCTCCGCGAGCGCGACCTCGTCCACTACCATCATTTGTTGACTGTGTTGAGAGGAAACCTCCGCTGTTTTTCTTGGCCCTTGCTTGCCACTCCGTATGCGTCAAGAGTAGGTGGTTGTCGACGTTGTCTCGAAAACCACGTGCTCGCTCCTCGTGGGCTTTGAGACGCCGATTGCCTCCTCGAGTGTCATGTTGTCAATGTCCCCGAACTGTTCAATCGTGGAGACAATAGTAAGGAATCTCTCCGGTACCGCCCGAAGTAGCTTTCTAACGACGTAGTTCTCCTGCATCTCGCCGCCTAAAGCCCGGATCTTGTTGACGACTCCTGTCAACTTCGTCGAAAAATCGTCGACGTTATCATTCTCCTTCATCCGAAGAAGTTCGAACTCGGACTTTAAGGTCTGCACCTTCGCGTTCCTCACACGGTCCGCTCCTAGATGCATTGTTCTCAACGTCTCCCATGCCTCTTTTGCCGTTCGCTTTTCTGCAATCACCATCAAAGTCTCTTCAGGAATCCCTTGATAGATGGCCGCCAGCGCCATCTGATCCTTCCTGTGTTCAACGGACACACCTGTCGCGGGTTCAACGGCGTCCCACACGTCTTGAGCCTTCATGTAAACTTTCATCTTAATTGCCCACGAAGCATAGTTATCTCTCGATAGCGTCGGGTATTGAAGAGTGAGAGAACCCACCTTGGTCGTCATCTTCTCCGAACTCATCATCTCTTCAGATCTTGGTTGGAACTTAGGCATACACGATACCACTTGTAGGCTTCTGAACAGGATCGGCCCAAAGTTCAGATCTGAGGACTTAATACAAAACCTGTAAACAATAAGGGCTTTGGCTGATTTTGAGGAGGGATGAACAGCAAGAACAGGGGACGTGTTCTGCAGGAAATTTCTTTTCTAAAAACCTCTGTTTCTATTGATGAACACGAACAGAGAAGGAGCAGGTACCTCTCAAAAGTTTTATTCACGTTCTGAAAACATAAAGATTGTTTACATATATATAAACACATAGAGATAAGATTACAACTTTAATCTTTATCCAATAACTAGAAATCTATCTACTAACTAGTATTCTACCATAACTAGAATTCTATCTAATCACTTGGGCTTCAACTAACTAATTCGGCCTGATTATCAATCTCACAGCTCTTCTGATCTTGGCATGTACGGATGATGAGAAAAGTGTATACAAGCCCGAGCAGTAGTACGTGGCAACCATGCACATCTAAGTAAAATCAGAATAGTAGGATTAAATGTCTTCCCCTTTGATATCTAATACATAAGAACAACCTCACGGATGCTAAAGGTAGCATAAGCAGCATTGGGATGCAGATCGAATTTGAGGAGGAGGTTGAGCAACACGTATTCAAGCGTAAGATGTCTTGAGTTGAAGATACTAGGATGTACCTTCCCACATAGACAAGTCATCATTGTTGCGCGCAACGGAAATTTCGGCAGCACTTCGGCAACACAACAAGAGAGTCAGATCACAATAGGAATTCATGTTTCACAAAGAAAACAAGAACCTTAAGTAAAGTATCTCAACCAAGTGAGATATCAGTTCTTCCTCTCATCAGTCCTAGGATTGACCTGTCGAGGGAACCCAAATAAGCTATTACAAATCACACAAAAGCGAGACAAACTAATTTTACGTTGCCTACGTTCACGGGGCAAGTGTGAACATGGACGTGGAAGGGAGCCACACCCACCAATGGGTGCATGAATAAGCTATGGCCCACCCGATGTACATGTGCATCATACATGTATAGCGGTTTGTTTTTTTGTTTTTTCGTGGACGTGTGAACAGGCCCACCCGATAAACAAGCCTATAAAAACGCGTCTCTAGGGTTTCGGGAACTGTGCAGAGGGTTTTTTGTGTTTTGCGGCTACGGTAAAGAATTTGAGTGCAGGAGGTGTGCGGCTGCAGTTTTTGGTTTTTCTCTTTTTTGGCTGCGGGCAGTCCCTTCTAGGGTTTTGTGCAGCCTTTTGTAGAGAGATATTGTGAGGGATTTGAGAGTTTGTTTGAGGGTTTAGTTTGTGAGTGATTGTAAACCCTAGTTGTATTCTCTCCCTCTATTAGTAGATCTCCCCCCTCCTTGCCCCGTGGACGTAGGCAATTTGCCGAACCACGTAAAAATTGGTTGTATCGCTTTTGTGTGATTTGTAATAGCTTTTTAGGTTCCCTCGACGCACAGTTCTAGAGCTGACGAGAGGAAGAGCTAATATCCCACTTTGATGGGATATTAGGCTTCAGATTCTTGTTCCCTTTGAGAAACAAGAATTCTTATTGCGATCTGACTCTCTTGTTGTGCTGTCGAAGTGCTGCCGAAATTTCCGCTGCGCGCAACAAGTGGTATAAGAGCCCAGATTTCAGATCTAGGGTGTTTTGGATTAGGTGGAGGAAGATTCAGTTGGAAGCTTGGTTCTTAGAGTTCTAGGCTTCGGTGGAGATAGCATTAGGAGTTGTCATTGGAGATTTCACTTTTCTCGTGTGGTTAGAAAATCTATTTGGAATCCGATCTAGGGTTCAGTTGGGTGGTTCTTAATTTCTATTAAATTTGTTCTTTCTCTACAATTTGGAGTTAGTTTGCAATGGGAGAACAGGGTGAAAGCAGCAAATCGATGGCGAGTACAATACAAGTTGGTTTTCAGAACACTAAGATTAGTGTGGTGAAGTATGACGGAAAAATTAACTTTGGTTTGTGGATGAGCGACGTACAGGATGCGCTCAATGCTCAGAATTTAGAAGAGACCATCATGGTCCACGAGAGGTCACCTAAATATGAAGAGGCGATATGGAAGAAGATGAATAGGAACGCTTGTGGGGTGATCAGGTCCTATTTGGAACAGGAGCTGAAATATGATGTGATTGGGGTGACGTCTGTAAAAGATGTGGGAAATTCTTGACAACAAGTATCTCACAAAGAGTGTTGAGAACAGGTTGCACTTGCTGCGAAGACTCTTCAGATTTCAGATGTCCAGAGGCACCTCGCTAGTGGCTCATGTGAACATCTACACTAAGTTGTTGTCGGACTTGGCGAATATTGATGAGAAGATATCGGATGAGTACAAGGCGATTATTTTGTTGGGCTCCTTACCGGATGAGGAGTATGATCCCTTCGTGCTCACTTTGTTGAATGGGAGATCTTATATCAGCTATAGTGAAGTGACTAACGCTTTGACGAACTACGATTTGAGGAGGAAGGACAAGGAGACTTCCCGTGCTAGCACTTCAGGCGAGGCCTTGTCGACGAGAGGTAGAAGCCCATATCCGAAAGGTGGTAATAGAGGAGGTCAAAGTCTAGAGGCCGCCACCAATTAGCAAAGAACCAATGTGCATTCTGCAAGGAGCAGGGACATTAAAAGAGAGACTGCCCGAAGCTCAAGGAGAAGGAGAATGGCAAGAAAAAGAGCCCAAAGGCTAATGAGGTGAATATTGCGAAAGACGATGATTCTGATAATTCGTGCTTTTCTCTACTGATTACTCCGGAGGTGAACCATGTGGATGCATCAGATTGTATGCTTGATTCCGGTGCTACTTATCATGTGACCCCTAGGCGAGACTGGTTTGCATCTTTTGAGAAAGTCGACGGGGGTGTTGTTGTCATGGGAAATGATCAATCCTGTGGCGTTTATGGGATAGGTACCGTGCGGATTAGGATGCACGATGGAGTAGTCCGTGAGTTAAAGGAGGTGAGATTTGTTCCTCAACTGAAGAAAAATCTTATCTCAGTTAGAGCTTTAGAGGCGAAGGGATTTAAGGTGACTTTCGAAAATGCTGTAGCGAAGGTTACTAAGGGATCATTGGTGGTGATGAAGGAAGTTCGCAATTAGAATTTGTATTATCTAAAGGGAAGCACCGAGATTGGCCAGATTGTTTCAGCTATTTCAGAAGCGGACATGAGCAGACTTTGGCACTATAGGTTAGGGCACACAGGTGAAAAATCACTGCAGGCATTGTGCAAGCAGGGGCTATTGAAGGGAGCCAAGAGTGGAAAGATTGAGTTCTGTGAGCACTGTGTTCTTAGCAAGAAGACGAATGTGAAGTTTAGGACTGCCATTCATCAGACGAGGGGCATCCTGGACTACGTGCACATAGACGTTTGGAGTCCCACCAAGACTGCATCACTTGGTGGTAGACATTGATTCGTCACGTTCGTTAATGACCATTCTAGGCGTTATTGGGTGTACACCATGATGAAGAAGAGTGAAGTCCTAGATATATTTGTGGAGTGGAAGAAGAGATTGGAACTGCAGACTGGGAGAAAGATCAAGACATTGCGATCCGACAACGGTGGTGAATATACTTCAGACCCCTTTCTGCAGCTATGTCGAGACGAGGGCATAGAGAGCCACTTCACGGTTAGTCATACACCGCAGCAAAATAGGGTGGCAGAGAGGTTGAATTGGTCTTTACTGGAGAAGATCCGATGCTTATTTTCGCAGAGTGGTTTGGAGAAGATCTTTTGGGCTGAGGCACTTACATATGCGAACCGCCTCATTAATAGGCTGTCTTCATCTGCGATTGAGGGGAAAACCCCTATGGAGAAGTGGTCGGGAGAGCCATCACATGACTATGACCAGCTCAAGGTATTCGGGTGTCCTGCATTTTATCATGTGAAAACGGATAAATTAGAACCTCGAGCTAGGAATGCTATATTTATAGGATTCAAGCGTGGTGTCAAGGGATACAAGCTTTGGGATCCAGTTGATAAGAAGATTGTGCTGAGTAGGGACATCACGTTTGATGAGGCTTCTATCTTGAACCTTTCCAGCTTTCATCAGGTGGAGAGCGACCCAACAGAGGAGATATCGCAGGTGGTGGAGATCGATGTAGCTCCACATTATCCAGATGGTACAGTATCCATTAGAGTGCCGACTGAGGTGACGCCAGGTGAGCACGACGGTGACACGGAGGATATGAGTACAGTTATGCAGGATCAGAGACCGACGGCTCAGGTTCAGGATTCGATTGCGGTTCGGAGATAGAGGAGAAACATACAGATACCAGCACGGTATGCTGACACAGTTGCGTATGCACTTCCGGTGGAGAGTATCGATGAGTTGGTGCCTACTACATTCAGAGAGGCCGAGCAGAGTTCGGAGGCTGATTCGTGGCAGGTGGCTATACAGGAGGAGATGGAATCTCTTCATAAGAACGATACATGGGAGCTTGTTGAGCTTCCAAAAGGGCGGAAGGCAATTGGTTGCAAGTGGGTATACACGAAGAAGGAGGACATTGAGGGCACTCCATTGAGGTTCAAAGCTAGGTTAGTTGCGAAGGGCTATGCACAGGAGGAAGGTATTGACTATAATGAGGTTTTCACTCCGGTGGTGAAGCATTCTTCGATTCTGACTTTGCTAGCTTTGGTGGCACAGTATGGTTTGGAGTTAGATCAGTTGGATGTGAAGATGGCATTTCTTCATGGTGATCTTGATGAAGAAAAGTTGGTTTGCAAACTGAAGAAATCGCTATACGGTTTGAAGCAATCTCCTCGACAGTCGTATAGGCAATTCGATGGTTTTATGATTGGTCATTGGTACACTCGGAGCCAGTTTGATCCTTACGTATATTTTCGCAAGTTAAAAGGAGGTGCGTACATCTATTTGTTACTTTATGTCGATGACATGTTAGTTGCCTCTACTTCCAGGTCGGCTATAGATGAGTTGAAAGTTCAGCTTTCAAATGAGTTTGAGATGAAGGACTTGGGCGAGGGGAAGCGCATTTTAGGGATGGAGATCGGTAGAGACAAGAATAAGGGTAGAATTTATTTGACACAAGTGGCTTATTTGAAGAAGGTTCTACAGCGATTCCATGTTAGCATAGATACGAAGCCAGTTTGTGTACCTTTGGGAGCTCATTTGAAGCTTTCAGCTGGTCTTTCACCGAAGCCAGTTGAAGATCGAGAGTTGATATCGAAGACTCCATATGCGAGTGCGGTTGGGAGCTTGATGTATGTGATGGTATGTACGAGACCGGATTTATCACAGGAGGTGAGAATGGTTTCGAGATACATGCATGATCCAGGAGTAGGTCATTAGGATGCCGTGAGATGGATATTGAGGTACATTCGAGGTACGCTCAATATTGGTTTGGTTTATGAGCGGGACACTACAGGTGGGCAGTTATGCATTGGTTATGTTGATTCGGATTATGCCGGGGATTTGGATAAGCGTCGGTCTACTACGGGGTATGTGTTTACTTTGACCCGTACGCCGGTGTGTTGGAGAAGCATCTTATAGTCGATGGTGGCTTTGTCTAAGACGGAGGCAGAGTATATGTCAGTTACGGAGGCTGTGAAGGAGGCTATTTGGCTTCGAGGACTTTTGGAGGAACTTGGTATATCGCAGAGGTCCATCACTATTCATTGTGATAGCATGAGTGCTATCTATTTGGCGAAGAATCAGATTTTTCATGCGAGGACGAAGCACATTGACGTTCGTTATCACTTCGTTCGGGATGTTCTTGAAGATGGCGATGTGGAGATTGTGAAAGTCCACAAGAAGGATAATCCGGCGGATATGCTCACAAAGATGGTTCTGAGCAACAAGTTTGATCATTGTCGAAACTTGTTGCACATTCGTGATTGTTAAGACCGTTGGCGGCCATTTGGGTGAACTACGTTCGGCTTGATTCCTTGGGCAAGAGGATACGTAGGCAGTCTTTCAGATGCAGCCGATTTGGTGAGTAGATACGAACATTTGGTTGCTTTGGTGTCGGCTCAGTTTTGGGAAAACTTCACCGAGGTGGAGAATTGTGAACATGGATGTGGAAGGGAGCCACACCCACCAATGGGTGCATGAATAAGTTATGGCCTACCCGATGTACATGTGCATCATACATGTATAGCGGTTTGTTTTTTTTGTTTTTTTGTTTTTTTGTGAGAAGGCCCACCCGATAAACAAGCCTATAAAAACGCGTCTCTAGGGTTTCGGGAACTGTGCAGAGGGTTTTTTGTGTTTTGCGGCTGCGGCAAAGAATTTGAGTGCAGGAGGTGTGCGGCTGCAGTTTTTGGTTTTTCTCTTTTTTGGCCGCGGGCAGTCCCTTCTAGGGTTTTGTGCAGCCTTTTGTAGAGAGATATTGTGAGGGATTTGAGAGTTTGTTTGAGGGTTTAGTTTGTGAGTGATTGTAAACCCTAGTTGTATTCTCTCCCTCTATTAGTAGATCTCTCCCCTCCTTGCCCCATGGACGTAGGTAATTTGCCGAACCACGTAAAAATTGGTTGTATCGCTTTTGTATGATTTGTAATAGCTTTTTAGGTTCCCTCGACGCGCAGTCCTAGAGCTGACGAGTGGAAGAGCTAATATCCCACTTTGATGGGATATTAGGCTTTAGATTCTTGTTCCCTTTGAGAAACAAGAATTCTTATTGCGATCTGACTCTCTTGTTGTGCTGCCGAAGTGCTGCCGAAATTTCCGCTGCGCGCAACAGCAAGGAGGGGGGAGATCTACTATTAGAGGAAGAGAATACAACTAGGGTTTACAATCACACAATTAAACCCTCACACAAACTCTCAAATCTCTCACAAATATCTCCACCAATAGATGCTCAAAACCCTAACAAAAGCCTTCTCAAATCTCCACTTTTGCCTCTGCATTCGCACCCTGCAGCCACCAACAAAAAAACTCCATGCACTTGCTTTTTCTCCGTAGCCGCAAAAACCAAATCCCCTTGCACTCAAGCCAAAGCTGCACCCTCCTCTGCCTATTTTTTCACGAAACCCTAGACATCAGGTTTTATACATGACTATTCGGGTGGGCTTTGATGTTCACATGGGTGGGCGTGGGCCCCATGTGCCCACCTGCTTCACAATCATCTTGTTGTAGCTCTCAAAACCAACAATAACACTAGTAGAGTAAGTAAAGACATCTAGGCGTTGTGCAAGGGGTTTAAGGAGATTCAAAATTTTTCAGATGTATGCTGGTGTAATCTTAATTTCTTTCCCTCTGAACTTTGGAAGGTGTCCCATATAACCTCCCTAAACTTTGTTTGTCTCACATAACACCCCCTGAACTTTGAGATGTCTTGCAAAACCTCATTGAACTTTGAACTTTTTTCATTGGACCTCCATGCAATTAACTTGAAAATAACAAATATTTTCCTGAAAGAAACAATCTTAAACTTTGTCATTTGCAGGCAATATACCCCCCTCTTCTCTTAAAATTTGGATTTTTTTCCCTCTCAATGAAATTCTCAATGAAATTTAAGTAACTTGCAAATTACATGTAGGTAATATAGTGAAAAAAAGTTCAAAGTTCTGGGGGGTTTTGTGAGACATCCCAAAGTTCAGGGAGGTTATGTGAGATAAACAATTTTTTTTGGGTGAGGGGTGGGGTGGGGTGTGGGGTTACGTGCAATACCTCCCATAGTTCAGGGGGTTAATTACCAGAAATGTTAACCACCAACATGATTTAATTAATTGACCACCATGATCACAGATGGATCAAATATCATTTGTCATCACCTAACAGGTATTAGTTGTAGAGTTTATAGCTATTGATTACCAAATACGTTAGGTTAATAATATATATAATTTAAAGTTTAGGCATTTCCCTATCCATTTTGTTTACAAGCTGTCCAAGTGATTGCTTCGAGAGCTTGTTTTTTCTTTTCTTTTACTCCTTTTCATGCAACACTTGCTCTTAAATTTCTTTTCATTATACTCAGAGTGTTTACAATGAAGTCCTTTATCAGATCATAATTCATTCGTCTACCCAAACATTTATCTCCCAAGCAAAAAATATAAGTTGTACAAAACTTAAAAAGAGAAAAATTAAGGAAGAAATTAAGACAAATTGTTTGCAAAGAATCAAACTATCAATAGCCTTCCTACCTGGTAATCAATTACTACAAAAAGAATAATACATCAAGATGACAGTAACAAACTAAACTAACCTACATTAATCTAAATACATCAATCCTTAAGCTAATCATCCACCCTAAACTAACTCTGTACAAAACAAGGAAAAACCCCTCTATATAAAAATCAATTTAAAAAATCAAGAACTCGAATAATGCTCGAAAACACTAGCTAGCTGCATCCTACCCCTAACTGACTCCCCCTTATGTATGCAAGAAGTTCACAGTCCTTGGCGCCGGTCGACGCCTTGTTCCTCATCTCGACCACCTTTTTATGCGAGTTCGAATGCAGGCTCGGGACGAAACTCGGGCTGGCAGCGGGCCGGTACTCGGGGAATAACCGGCCCGATTTGTATCTGACCCCACAGGCGTTGCACAGGGTTTTAGGGCCCGTTGGGCCTGCTCTCCACTGTGGCGTCTTTGAAACCCCACAATGCTTGCATTTCCTCAACGGCAAAATTCCGTCAGGGTGATCGTCGACTCTAGGGGCCTTCTTCTTCGTTTTCCTCACCGGGTGAATTCTCATGGGTCCCTCGGTCGCGTCGAGAAATGTCGGTATCGCCGGAGGGCCCTCGACGGATGGAGAGATGACCGGGGCGGTGAAGCGGACCGATGCAGGCCGACGAGCTCGCTTGGTGCGGGGCCAGGCCGGGATGGGCTTTGTGGGCCTACGCTGAATTGGGGGCCGTGAGATCGACGAGGAGGAGGGTCCTTCTTGGTTGAGGCGGATACTGATGGGCTCGTCCAGCACGGACTTCGGGCTTAACGGGCCGAACACAGACTCGTCGTTGTCAATGAAATCATTAACAGGGACGAAGGTGGCCGGAATGTCAATGTTGAATTGTGGATCGAAGAAACTTGTGACCCAATCCTTTTCGCCAGCGTTTGCTTCGTTGTTCTGCATCGAAAGAAAAGAGCTAGTAATTTGAAATTTATGTGTCGCGTTGTATCGAACAAAAAATGAGACATAACGGCTGGGCATAAGAAAATTATAAGGTAATGCTCATTATTATTACTATTTTTTAATACAAGGGAAGCCTTAGCAGTATGCATTATATTTGTACACAAGACAGACGTATAGATACAAAAGTTTAGCTTGCCAATCAACTGATTTGGTATAAGAAAATAGAGTGCTATACTCAACAAATACGAAAATCCTTGTAAGACAAGAGGAATACTACTTTTTAATTTTTTGCCCCCTACCACCCTAGCACAAATCCTTTACAACCCCTTGTTCTCAGGAAAAGAAAAAAAAGGGGTAAATTTAAAGAAAAGCCCTTTAAAAACTTTCCTTTTATGCCAGACCCTTTATACCAAACCCCCTGAACATTGGCGTGTCTCACAAATCTCTCTAAACTTTCAAATATTTCTAAGCAGCAGTGTTAATGGATTAACGAGTTATACCACTAACACTGTTAGCTAGAGGGTCCCATGGCGAAAAAAAAAACTGAATTCTGCGGGGTTTGGGGTTGTGGGTCACCCCAGAGTTCAGTGTTTGATAAGGAAAAAAAAAAAGGAGAATTTCGAGGGAAACCCCCATCGTTCATAAAGAAAATAAAAGAGATAATTTGGAAGGGGCAAAAAAAAAAAAAACATAATTGACATTCTCTAATACTCTTCAAAATTTTCTTTAAAAAGATTAAACCTCACAAGTCGGAAAATGACTTACAATTTCATTCTCCTCGGAAGTGGGCGTAACTCCACATCCTTCTTCGCCATGAGAATTAGCAGCAGAAATTTGTGCGTTATTATCACAATAATTATAACAATAATTATCACCACCATCACTTGAGAAATCAAAAAATTCTTCAACATTACCCAAGACCCCCTCACTCATCATGTAAACATGACGATGATCGTCCTCATTCATAACCCTTTTGTGTAACGCACAAAATAATTAGAGCTTCTGTTGACAAAGAAAGAAAAATAAAAAGGCAATCAGCAAAATAAAACAAATTAGCTATACGTGTATATATAGAGAATATAATTCATATTTAAATTAAATCTTAACAGGTAACTGTAATATTATAATTAGTTATCAGAATTTTACTGAATTACGGCGCAAAGATGAATATTCCAATGTATAACATGTGTACGTGGTCGGCTGATAATAGTCGGTGCACGTCATATTTCGAAGTTGTCTTTTGTGGAAAGTAGAAACGCGGTCAAAATTTAGGGTTACTTTGGGGTAAAGTATAAGAAGGATTGACTTTTACTATTGTTTTGAAGTTCGGTCAAATCGGACAAATTTCATACCTTTTTATCCATTTATTTTATTTTGTTTTATTTTATTTTTGAGAAAACCAGATAAAAGAATATCGGGGGTATATTTATTCGGTTAAATTGCATACAATTATTTTTATCTATATCTTCAGTAGCAGTTATTATCTCTCAACTATTTATTTGTACTTATCATTTTAGAATTAGAGCTTTACAAAAATGGAGAGATGATAAGTGCTATTGAATTTCTTTAGAAGTTGAAAAAGATGAGAAGTTCTAATAAACATATAAATAGCCTTCCTTTTGCCTCTTCTACCCATTTTCTCATGCTTTACAAAAATATGGTTAAAAACAAAAAGGAAGAATATTAGGAAAAAAAACCCATTAACTTTGGACGATTATCATAATAATTTTACAAATATTTAAAACCCCCCACACCCCCCGCCGCGGGGGGGGGGGGCCCCGGGGGGGAGAAAAAAAGAAAAAAGAAAAACACACACATAAACAAAATAAGGGATTAGCAGTAGATTTTATTTAACTTTGAGACTTCATCAAAAAAAAATTCTATCTATGAGGGGTCTTCTGATAAAATCTCAGAGCTAAAGAAAGTTCGATTAAAAAAGCTTAAGGCTGAAAGGAGATTTTCTAATAATCTTTAAAATTAATAAGAGGCTTTTTGATATTTTCAAAGTTATGAGGGGTTCATTGATAATTGTCCAAAGTTAAGGGTGTTTTCTGATATTAAGCCAAAGAAGAAAACTAGAAAACGTTCCCGTTCATAAGAAAGAGGTCGACGTGAAAATAATTTTGTAAAAAAGACTGCAATATAGTTCTCTTACCCAGTGGTCACATCAAAGTCAGGTATTATGAAATAAATTTCGCTAAACCACATTGAAACCTTAAAAAAAAATTCGAACTCTCACTAAACCCCAAATATTTTTGGCAATTTATTAAAACCTTCAAAACATTTAGGATTTTCACTCAATCCCCAATAATCATTTTATGAAATGGGCAATTCAAGCTCGGCTTCAATAATAAGAAGAAAACTAATTAATTACGTAGATGACCCAAATGAAAATCGAAATTAGAGGAGAAACTAGAGGCTTTTAGAGTAGTTACCAGTAATCAAAATCCCTTCAAAATTTTCTCTCTCACTAAACTTTCCTCCATTCCTCTGAGTGAACTAATAGTAGAGAGAGAATGAATGAATGTGTGTTGCGGAGAAAAGGCCTTAAAAAAGAGCTTGAGCTGGCGTAGGGGAGAGAATGAGAACAATGAAGACAGTGAGTGAGTGAACGTGAGGAGAGAGAATGTTTAGAGAGGGAAAGCAGAGAGAAGGGCAGAATGAATAGTGTTGTGTTTGGTATTGGTTTGGTAGGTGGGAAGGTGAGGGGGAGGAGAGTGACAAAAATTAAATTTGCTTTTCGTAGAAGGTATCTAGATTCTAGAGGGAGAGGGAGAGTGTGGGGATGGGAGGGGAGGAAGGGGACACCCTAAAATAAATTAAAAAATTTAGAGTTAGAGAGAGAATAATCTTTCTAATATGGGAGGATTCAGGAGGAGCGAAAATAAACTATAAAAACATGCATCTTTCTTCCCCTCCCCTCTAACCAAATATAAAGACATAAAAGAGATGTCTATCTCTTCATCTCATTGCACCTCCTCTCACCTCACATTCCCTCCTCCAACGACCTATCAAACCAAGCATAATAGTGCATCTGCTCTTAAACTTAATGCCTTTGCAAATGGTAGGTGATGACTCCTCTCTCATTGTGAGATGTATTTTCAAATATTTTACATTTTAATTCTAAAATGAATTTTAGAACTTTACTTTCTGATTTCTTCAGCGTCATTTTGATATCGTGGTGCATGCTTTTGAACTTAAGCATTCTCAAAAGAAAAAACACAAATACTTATTTAAAAACACATTTTTGTGCTTTGGAATTCAGGGAGTGAATATATAATATCTAACACTTTTATAAAAACAACACAAAAAATTAACCATGGGCTCTCAACGTTATTTGTGGTCTACATACGAAAAGCTACATGTCAGTAAAAAGTGTTGGGTCCTTTTGTTTTGATGATGATTTACAAACAATTTACTTCTAATGTTGTTTGTCTAGTGTTTGTAGTTTGTATTTATTCTAGGCAAACAATGTGTTGGAGGATGGATGGAATCGAGCATTCATGATCATATCCAATAGAGGTTGGCGGAAATTGTGATATGAAGCCTTGCAATTCAAGTTGAAGATCCAAGTTCAGGCTTTATCCGCAAAGTGTACCAATTAAGTTGAGCTATATCGAAGATCAAGATAGCTTGGGTATATTTAGTTAAGGTTTTATATTATGTGTGTTAAGTACTCAAAACTCAATATCATATACACACACATTTTATTGGTTTCTATTACACACACACACACACACACACACGTTTTTTGTTTTATAGTTTATAAGTTTATATAAATATGAAATCTATATTATTGTTTACATAAATATGCATGTTTCATATTTATCATTTGTTAAATGCATATTGTGCAAAACTTCATTTTTGCATAATATTAAATTTTTGGTTTATAGACTTAACAACAATAGTTTGTATCTTTTATCAAGTATATAAAACTAGTTTATAAAGTTTTCAACACATGGTTTAGTCAAAATGACAAAACATGTGTTGTTGTGTTTTTATGTTTTGGACTTGTTTTAAAAAATGATGAGTTTTCACAATTAAGAAGTACAATTCTAAAAATTCTTTTTGTAACATGTTTATTTACATGTTTATAATGATTTTCCAAAGTTTTATATTTTTTGGAATTTATTTGCTATTTTTAAAGGCACTTCAAAATTAGTTTTACTATTCAAATCAGGCTGATACAGTGTTATCAGTCGACTGATGAATGTGTTCAGTCGATTGAAGAAAACGTCTGGAATAATAAAAAAGTTTCTGTTTTATTTTTGGTTGACTGATCAGTCGGCTGATGAGGTCATTAGTCGACTGATAAGGTCGTCAGTCGACTGATGAGCTGGAAAATGCCTCTAACGGTCAGCTCATCAGTCGACTGATGAAACCCGTCGGTCGATTGATGCTGTAACGGCTAGTTTTTTTTCAGCATGTTCTAGTTATGATTTTTTGATCTTTTTGCCTTGTTTTCTCTTGTCTTGGGGTCTCTATAAATACCCCTCATTCCTCAGACCAAAAATATATCAAGAAAGTTTAAAACAAGTTTTACAAGGGTTTAAGTTGGTTTTAGTATTTGTTTCAAGTTTAGTTTGTGAAGCAATTTTCAAAAGAGCAAAGTGGAGATCATCCTTTGGTGTTGAGCATTCACTCTTCTCCCTCTCTCTCTTATTATCATTAGAGAAGTTTCCTTAAACTCAATTCTAGCTATTTTATTGTTTTGATTCTAATTTTCATAAGCTAGATTTTATTATTGAGTTTAATTGTTTTATAGATACTCTTTGTTTACACACACAACCATTGAGCTTATTGTATTTTCATACATAGTATAATTTGGATTGTGATGATTGTGTGACTTAGAGAGTGAGCTTACTCATTCACAAGATGAGTGTGTTCTTGATTCGTTGCTATTATATGTGTCCACGTAGGGATTGGTTTGTCACATATTGTAGGCTATAAAAATTACCTTAACAACAAGAAGATCTAAAAACCTGCCTGTATGGGTACGCTTCCACACAGAACCAATCAAACTCGCTTTAATCGTCAAGCCCGCTGTTGAGAGCTCAATACCGCCTGCATGCTTGACCCGCCAGCACGGATCAAGTCCGCTCAAACGCTGAAGTTCGCCAGCACAAACGAAGCTCAACTGCATGCTTGACTTGCCAGCACGAGTCAAGTCCACTCAAACACTGAATTTCGCCAGCACGAACGAAGCTCACATGCATGCTTGACTCGCCAGCACGAGTCAAGTCCACTCAAGCACTAAGTTCGCCAGCACGAACGAAGCTCGCCTGCACATCCAGGCATTCAGCAGTCCGCCTGCAAATTCGCCAAGCTCGCCAGAGCACTAGGCGACTATGATGTCATGTACATGGATGAGCCTTCTTATTTCCCACGACGTGAAGGGGGTGTATAGTACTCCGCACCCATCAGATAGCCGCTTATAGTACAAGTGAGAGGCATGACATCTCTCAACAGTACATGGTCACATCCCATGATTCAAGGGAATGATAATGTTGTCTCTTCCTTATTTGTTAATGAAGAATTGAGAACTCTTCTATTGGATTAAGGGCCTTTGGAGGCTATTTGGGTGAACTACGTGAAGGCTGTAGATACTAAAAAGTGCCAAGCAACGAAGAAGAGTCGAATCTCACTACAAGAACGAAGAGGGTGGTCACAACAACGAACCTCAGCCTCAATTCATGAAGTTTGTCTCAGTTCAATAGGACAAACAACATCTTACCCATCAAAAGATGAGTTCGCCTAGAAACGAAGTTCGTCACTGAAGATGAAGTTTGCCAAAGACGAAGTCACAGTTAAGCTCGCCAAAGATATAGCAAAGTGAACGAACCTCATCAGGCGGACAAACCTCGTCAGGTGGACAAACCTCGTCTGGCAAATAAACCTCGTCAGTGGAACAAACCTCGTCTGGCAAACGAACCTCGTCAGGTGAACAAACCTCGTCTGGCAAACGAACCTCATCAGGCGAACAAACCTCGTCAGGCGGATAAACCTCGTCTGGCAAACGAACCTCGTCAGGCGAACAAACCTCATCTGGCAAACGAACCTCGTCAGGCGAACAAACCTCGTCTGGCAAACGAACTTCGTCAGGCACCATTTCAAAGGGCTACATTAAATGAGGGTTAATGACCAATAACTCACCCCTTTAAGGAGAGTTAATGACCACTAACTCGTCCATTTAAATGGGAGTTAATGCCCATTAACTCCCTCATTTAAAGGAAGTTAAAGCTCATTAACTCACTTCATAATACTCCTAAGCCTATAAATAGGCTATATTAACAGGAAAAGGGGGGGGGGGGATTGAGAGGCTAGTCAAAAAGCCTATCTCTCCTCCACTCTCATGGATCTTCATAGATCATCGGCTAATTATTTGGCCTTGTAGGCACTAAAAATGCCAAGAGATAGACGAGGGTTGCAACCCATTATAGCGAACCTCGTCAATGAATACGAATGTCGAGGTTCATTTGAAATTCAAGTTTGAACTCATCGAAGCTCGAAACTCACCTACGCAGTGAGGTTCGATATTAGAAACGAGGTTTGCCATGCAGTGAGGCTCGACATCAATGACGAGGTTTGCCAACACAGTGAAGTTCGTCACCCATATTAAATTAGGTTGTAATGGCCATGAAGACCCAGTCAGCCACGTGGACTAGATTCAAGGAGTCAGTTATGCCACGACTCCACAATTTTAGCGCATCAGTTACGCCCATGACTCTGCTATTGTAGCACGTCGGTTACGTGCTCAAACTCCTATAAATAGCCTCGAGCAACTATTAAGAGGAGGAGGTGACTTTGTTTTTGGGTACTTGGACCTTGGGGATCTCTGGCTATCGCAATAAGAGAGATGACGTTCACATTCTCGTGATCCAGCCAACGTCAGAAGCTCTTGTGATCTTGATCTGATCATCAACGGGAGGCAATCTCGACTCAAGCATCGGGGGAAGCATCCTTTCGCCACCAAGAACCCACGTTAAACAAGGAGAAGTTGAATCAATCTTCTCTTCATCTGTAATCAAGAGAGTGTGTGAGTGATTATAAGGGTTTCGTACCAAGCGATCGAACCCATTTCTTAAAACAAGAATCAATCAATCCTAATCAAATTTTCGACCCTACAGACTATGGTGACCACAGTGAGAGAAGACATTCTTTCCGATGAGATGGAGGTGGCGCAGTCAGACAAGATTACTGTGGGAACAAACGTCGAGACTTTGGTCATTAAATTTGACCAGTCTAAGTACGAGGAGTTTATTTCCTCTGGAGCATCCAGTCCCACGAAGGTACTTAAGTGCCATCGAGTCTCATATGAGACCTCAGCCCAAGTGGTTTCTGATGATTCAACTCGAGTTAACCTCGAGGAAAAGTCCATGCCCCTCAAAGAGGAGGCTCTGATAACCAGCCATCAGGCTAAGAAATGGGTTGTCAAGCAACCTAGCCGAACCTCGGCTTCTACTAGCTAAATCCTGGCTTCTGATAACGAACCTCGTTCAGCTTTGGCTGAAGTGGGAGTTTCTGTTGGTCCACTGTCGAGACATGCACGACAATGTCAGTGCCAGAACTAAGCTCGCCGTAGGGCTCGAGCCTTGGTCTCGCTGGACGGTTACCGCTATCGACCGAGAGCTAATCAGCCCAAGGTCAACAAGTTTGACGAGGGTCAAGTGATTGAGGAACGTCAAAATAATGAATCTCATCCTCGTACCTGAGTAGGCTCAGAAAGCGAACCTCGTCCTCAAAGAAAGGTTCAGCAAACTCAGCGAGCGGTTCATACCGAGGTTCATCCGGAAAATGAACCTCAAGTTAAGAACCGACTGAGAAGGCGAATGGGCCAAGCCCGTCCTATCAATGGACTTCGTCATAAACATCTGAATGATGAAGTTTGTCCAAATGCCCAAGTTCGTCTGATTGACGAACCTCGCATGAAATACAAGGTTCGTTCTCCGAACCAGGTTCATCCGAATATCAAAGGTCACATGAATGATGAGGCTCGCCCAACCGACGAACCTCGTATCACACATGAGCCTCGCCTAACTGTTTGAGTGTGCCCAGACGACAAGCCCCATCTTCAGCATAAGGTTCGTCCAGCCAACCAAGCTTGCCTATCTCTAACACTTAGAGATTCTTGCGCATGCATAAACAAACTATCTGAGTTAACAGGGGGTGGTCCTATTACTGATCTCCGTGATTACTTGGTTTGTAAGTGCAGCATGAGCCAGATAAAATTCAATTGTAGTTGTGAGAAACTTATCTCTGTAATGCTCTCCCAATGCCCATGTGGGGTATCAGCACACAAGTCAACAGTCTTTGAACGATTGTCAGAGCCTTTGATGATTCCTTCGTCCAAAAGAAGACACTTTCGTCCTAAAAAGCAAGTGTCGAAAAATCACCACGTCGAAGTGACGACCAATATGGTTGGTAAAGGCAAGGGTAAAACCCAAGCCGATTCTTCTGAGTCCTCCAATCTTGAGTTTTCCCCAGGATTACGAGAAGCACTCATTGAAAGACAGGGTGTTTACCAACACACCTGTACCCGTGCCGGAGCAAGAATTCCGTTGGATTATCGAAAATTAGCGGGTATATCCTATGATGTCGATGAAGAGCCTGAAAACTCTGTCATTGCAACATCTCAACCTTCCTAGAATATCCTTCATTAGAAATATATTTATTGAAAACTTGCAAGTATTATATAGAAATCCTTCGCAAGTGGTAAGCAATATTCGTTGTCATACTTGATTAAAATCTATTATGATCGATATGCTAAAAATAATCAAAAGTGTTTAAGGTGTAATCCTAGGACCACAAGCTGTAGTTTGACCCATTGTCGTTCAAAGATCCCACGAACTGGACCTGAGTTATTCTCTGGCGAAAATAATTTTAGATGAGATCTCTGCATTGGCCCCGTAATTAAAAGCACGAGTCACGTGAGTGCTTAAGTTCATGGCATTTTGGATATTCATTCAATTCAAAGCAGTCGAGTAAGCCAGGCTAAGCCGCTGAGGTACGGGTGCATGCGGTTCAGATACGTACGGCTCTGATATGATGTTTATTATATCCATATCCGCTACACAATTCGAATATGGATATATCTCGGTAAGACAATTTCATATTTATATCCGCCAAAATCAGCTATGAACATGGATATATAAATAGATATAAAACGGATATGAAAAAATTAGATACTGTTAAAAAAATATAGTTTATGTGATAAAAAAAAGTTCATTAATATATGCATTATATCTGAAAAGCTAAGATTAGATATCTTGATCATCAAAATTAACCTCAAATCCATAATCTAAAAACTAAAACCATTGTAACAATATGACTAATATATATATTCTGATATTTCGGATACGGTTACGGAGATTTCACTACAAAACCGTATCATTAACCATATCCTAACGGTTATATATTTGAGTAACCATCTGTATCCTAATGGGGATACGATTACAAATATTTATTTGAGATACTTTAGCATCCCTACGCTAAGGTTTTTTTAATTTGGGTCATTTTATTGAGATAAGGCTGTATAAATATCGTTTCTCCAATTATGAATAAATGTAAGTATCTTAATAAAAGGTGGTAATTTTGAATTTTTTTTTATAGATTATACAATTAGAGCAAACAATAATTAGTATATTTCATCACGCTTTTAAATGGTATGTTCTTGACATGACACATCTAAATTTTTACAACGCACGTCACCGGCATATTCAAATCATACCTCACAAGTCGAATGGGGGTCACATTAGCAACAAGCCCGAAATATCTCAATATAATCCATTTCTACTTACTACATAATATCGATAATACTGTAACCAAATATTACTGGTTGTAGTTAATCACATAATTAGCAACCAGCTTCATTCAAAATTCGTCACAACTTGCTCTTGAAATGCTCAGGTAAACAATATTTGCCTACGGCATCCTCACCATCTTTTTGCTCCAAACCATGCATGGATCATCCATCTCCTATAAATGACGCAGTGCCTAGGGTTCCTCGCCGTCGCCGGCGAGGCGAGCAATGATCGATAGCGGACCTCCTTATGAACGGCTGACGGTGGACCAACGAAGCCAACATGATGGACAAGCTTCAGAACACCGCGCTCCGCCCGCAAGATTATAGGATCTTCTAATACCCCCTCCCGCCGGCCAAACTTTCAGTAAATTTTTTTTTCATTAACAATTATGTATGTCGTGACACCACTTTCTGAAAATCCTGGATCCGTCACTAAGGTTGATAATTAACGTGGTATGTAGGATTGATTAATGGCTTGCATATATTGTCTATGCGCAACTTGCGAGGAAAAAAAAATTTATTTTAGTGGAGAAGATAAGTCACTTGATCACGTGTGTATACTATGCTAGTAACATGTTTGAGCACTAACTTATAATTATTGTTGTGTTTGTACTCAGTTGATGATTTGACTATTCTTCTAAGGTTAATCACAATTTTCAACTTTTTTAGTGTTCGGGAGAATTTTTGGTAATGGTATTCTTGTTGTGGGTCAGTGTGTGTGTTTTGGCTTTTAAGTCACTAGTGTGCACCCCATGTGAAGCATACCTTCCTTCTTTTATTTCTGCTATAATAATTCTGTTTTTAAATACTACAGTATTTTAAATGCTACAGTATTTTTTATGAAGTGCTACGGTAACATTTTCCCCTGGTGTATTATCTCGTCTGTGCTACAGTAATAATACTACAATAATATTTTTAAGCGCTACAATCCTTGCTTATGTTATAGTAATTTACCGTATCGTTTACTGTAGTATGAATAGCGAATCTTTGGATCCTCCAATTATTATATAGGAATCGTGAAAGGGGTTCTTTCATATATACCCCTCAATATTTCATATTTACAAAATTATTCCTCAAATCTTGTTGTTTGCAAAATTGTCCCCCAATTCTACCCATTCCACTTACCAAATTTAAATTTTAAACAGGAAATCGTTGCTAAGCTATTGAAATTTTTATTGGGAATTTTCACATTGGCTTGTTTTAATATAACATTCTTGGGTTTGAGTGGTAGAAAGACCTAAGATGCTAGCTTTGGGGAGGAAGTTTTGCAAATATTAAAATTTGAGGGATAAACTTGCTAATATTGAACATATGAGGGGTATATATGCCAAAAAGAAAACCTTCATGAAGCTACTATGGTCACGGATATTTCTCTCAATAAATCTAATGGGCCAAAGCCCAATAATAGTGACAAAGATCTTAGTGGCTTTATGACGAAGCACAAACAAGTGCAACTCGAAAGGCTCTCGATAGTTCTAGGGTTAGTAAAATTACTGGCTTTGGCCCACTATACCTTCCAGTGCTTAATTTAGTGGTTAGAGATAAAGGCATTAAATTTTTTTCATTTAACCTTTCTTTTCTTTTCTTTTTTATTTGGTTAAGAGATTTAATTTAAATCTATTTTACTCAAGATGTGAAATTTACGTTAGAACCCAAATTATATTTCAGTGGGTTTTAAACAAATTGTATGAGCAACGTAGGCCTTTTAAGAAAACTAGATAGTCAGTGTTCATCTCAACAGGACGGGCCTATGCAGGGCCGAAAATTACCCATGAGTTTCTAAACAAGATGAAGCCCGTTGGTGTTAAATGAGCCCAGTACCCAAGTTCATCAGCACAAAATAACAAAGAGAAATAGCTTTTTTTTTCTTTTTTTTCTTTTTTTTTTGTTTTTTGTTTTGCATTTCAATGATCGATTTTGAGTCCATGAGATTGTTGTTTGTGTTAGATGTTAAATTTATTTCTTTTCCCTTGGAGAATCAAGTTGTAAATTAGATTTTATGTTGGCAATCAAATTAATTATTTCTACTCAAAACTATCTTCTAGCTTTAGAGAACGCGACACAATTACATAGGAGGCAATTTATTGACCTCAGCTGAGGGCTTGAAGCAGACAAACTTACTTTGAAGTAATAAAGCACTGAAATTAATCTACAGAAGCAGTCAAGTTGAACTAATGAGCCTCAAATAATCAATCCATATCACCACCTCTAATTCACGAGTCAATGAAATCAGACATGATGTTTTAACACAATCAAACACAACAAAAGCTCTAATCCCTAGCAATTGATGTTTAAATTATACTAAAACACACTCAACCCAAGCTAGCAATAGACACCCTAGCACCAATGCGATTTCCAATAGGGTTTTTCTTCTAAACAAGTCTCCACAATAAAGGCCTAAATCACTAGTTTAGCATAACAAGATCTCGAGTTCATATCCAATTAGTGTCATACAAGACCTTTAAATTAATAAACTTTTGCTTATTGTCACTAAAACTTTCCTTCAAATCATGCTACTACCTTTTAAGAAAGGGTTATTTCGATATTACGCCCCCAAATCTTCAATACTTTGATATTAGCCCCCCAAATCTTTGAAATTGCTCTTGAGCCCCCCCCCCCCCCCCAAAAAAAAAAAAAAAAAGAAATAATAATAATAATAATAATAATAAAATAAAGAAAGAAATAAATCTTCATATTTCGATATTAGCTCCCAAAATTTTGAAATTGATCTCAAGCCCTTCAAATCCTATTAGGATGTTGAAATAAGTCCTATAGTTAAAATTAGTTGAAATGGGGGAATATTTTGTTTACTTGCCTTCTTTGGTGATTTGATATTTGTACTCCTTTCACACAAACTCAAATCTAAACCCGCTAACCACTTAACTTATAAGTGTTTAGCTCCTCAAATATATTTAATAAAACCCCAACATAAATTCATTTTCCACTTTATATTCTTCGACATCTTTCTTAACAACTCTCTTTGACCCTGATCCCAAATTTGTTACAAATAGATTCCTATCGGGAAAGATATTTGAGAAGATGAAGTAAAAAATTAGTTTGAGTTAGGATTTTAATAAATAAATTTGGAGAACTTAAACGGGTATAAGTTAAAGTGGTTAATGGAATGAGTTATGGTTTGCGTGAGAGGACATGACTAGCAAATCACTAAAAAATTAAAGTAAAAAGTATATCCAACCCCCCACCCCCCACCCCCCCAACCCCCCAAAAAACGATATTTTAACTATGGTAACATATTTTAACATACTAATAGGATTTGGGAGGCCTGAGATCAATTTCAAAGATTTCGGGGGCAAATATCAAAAATTTAAAGATTTGAGGGGTCTGAAACAATTTCAAAGATTTGGGGGATAATATTGAAATATTGAAGATTTGGGGCCTAATATCAAAATTCTTTGGCCCCGTTTGGCACAAGGTTAAGGAAGAGGGATTAAGGAGAAGAATTAACATAGTTAGCCTATTTGATAATTCGAATGACTAAATTATTAATTTATTATATAAGTTTTGTTTTAGCCCTTATGCTCATTTTTAGTGTTTGGTAATAACAAGGATTTTGAATATTTTCTTTAATTATAATTAGAGGGGTTAATTAATAATTCTTCTAAATAGGAGTATTAATAAACCCCTCATTTTGAAGGGTTAACTCATTATAATCTTTCTAGAGTGGTTAGCTTAATCCTTTTGTATTTTTTGCATTTGGCAAATTATAGGGGTTAACTCACTTTAATTATTGTGTAGGTTTTTTATGTTTGGCGGGTTAAGAAGGGGTTAAGAAGACTTAACCCCTCACTTAACCCTTTGCCAAAACGGCGCCTTAAGAAACTACCACAAATTTTCCGGTTGATTTGTGGATAAACCCCTTTACTATCTCCTAATTACAAATAAAACGTCTATAGTTCTATTATTATGGATTGACTCTCTTTTTACTTTTTTACGTCAGAGAAAGAGAAAATCGTTCTTTTAAAAATAGATCTCCCGCATAAAAGAGTCAAAATTCATGCGGGGTCTATAAGTGTTTTGTTATCACAAAAAATTTACATGAACTTTATGATGTTTGGCAAGGGGTTAAGAGAAGTGTTAAGGGGGTTTAACTCAGGCCCCGTTTGGCAAAGGGTTTAGGAAGATGGGTTAAAAGAATGATTAATGTACTTAGCCCATTCGATAATCTGAGGCCCCGTTTGGCAAAGGGTTAATGAAGAGGGGTTAAAGAGAAGGATTAATGTATTTAGCCCATTTGATAATCCGAATGACTAAATTATTAACCCGTTAAATAAGTTTTATTTTAGCCCTTATGATCAGTTTCAGTGTTTGGGAATAACAATGATTTTGACTATTTTCTTTACAATTAGAAGGGTTAACTCTTATTCCATCTAAATAGGAGTATTAGTAAACCCCTCATTTTGAGGGGTTAACTCATTTTAACCCCTCTAGAGGGGTTAACTTAACTTTTTTATATTTTTTATGTTTGGCAAATTATGGAGGGTTAACTCACTTTAACCCTTATATAAATTTGTTGTGTTTGGCAGGTTAAGAAGGGGTTAAGTCTCCTTAACCCCTTACTTAACCCTTTACCAAACGGTACCAGAAGTGTTGTTTGGCAAGGGGTTGAGGGTTTGTATTTGATAGTTAAGATGAAGGGTTAAATTTTTTGTGTTTGGCAAATAAAAATAGGTTAGTTGTCATATATATTCGAAAGTATATTACTTTTTAAATTTTTATTTCTCTTAATCCTCCTATTTAAGCAAATTTTTAAACCCCTCTAAATGAGGGGTTAACTAACTTTACCCTTGTAAAGGGTTTGTTAACCCTTTGACCAAGTTAACCCATTTAGATGGTTAAGAATAGGTTAAAACCCTCTTAATTGTTCTCTTAATCCCTTGCCAAATGGGGCTGAGATAAGAAATAAAACTTTAAAAATAAATATACTTGAGGATATTATAGCAACTACCTTTCTTAATCTTTCTTGAGCGACTCGGTAGGTTACATGACAATGTCGTGTCGCTCTCTCGTAGAGGGCCTGGGTTCGATTCCCTTGTGTGCTAAAGGCGCAACTAAAAAAAACTTTATTAATCCTTCTCTATTTGTCAAACACAAGCAACTTAACCCTTTATTTTAACTATTAGATCCAGATGAAATTAAATTATTTTACACATGAAGAGTTAACTAAGTTAGTCATTTCCCTTCCACATTCCCCATTAATCCCTTGTCAAGCGATTTCTCAAATACTGTCATAAGACCTCTCCACAACTAAAGATGTACAACATACTTTCAGTTTATAAATTCACTTGAGTTTTGTGATTTTCACAGAAAACCTCCATAAACTTTAAAATTTAGTATTCAAAATTACTTCTACACGTCTAAAATCCGACAGCAGAACCATTACGATGGGTCCGGACTGACCACATGAGCCACCTCACTCCCTTAGTTCACTTGACCTTAAAATATAATCTTTATCCAATGTTTGTGTCCCTGTAATACACCAAAGTTTGAGGTTGTAATGTGATATAAATTAAAGTTTGACGCAGTTGTTTAGTCATCTCAATGCTTGATCCACCCCACGCTCGCGGCGCAAGCGTGGGGTCTCGGCAACTATTTGTTGATTTAGTTTAGTGGGTGATGATCTCATTGCTTTTGAATTAAGAATGGCTCTGAAATAATTGCAGCTTGTTTCTTTGTCTAAAAGTTACTAATTTAGTATTTTCTTAAATGGGGTTCCATAATATTTAGTTGGAGCCTGGAGGTGACATTGGCAGAATGAGTCAAAAAGGGTCATAAAGTTTGAAATATGAAATAGTTACTAACATTCTTGTAAAGTAACAATAATTTTATATGTACTTGTTTGTTCTTTTTCAAAATCTGATATTTCCTTTTTATTGTTATTGTTTTTTTTTGTTATGTCATGTGCAGCTGAAATGTCTTCCTCAATGAAGAAAAAAATATATATTTGGAAGAATAACTTAGAACTCTAGCTATAATCTTTCTTAATTTGCTTTTTTAAGGTGACATTGCATTTCATGCCCCACTTAAAATAGAAACTAAATTATTGTCCTATACAGATTCTGTGTAAACAAATGACAAACGATACATATAGTACTTTCACTATATGTGAAATTTTTTCACCACTTGATTATGAGGCTGAAGAAAAAAGGTCTAGGCATAAAGTGACAATTCATCTTTTCACTCATATATAGGATATTCCTCTCATATGTGAGTGGTGTGCTGAAATTAATTAGAGGTAACAATTAGTAAATTACTTTGGCTTTTCAATGTTTCTTAGACAGAATGAATAAGCATATGACTACTTTTATATATATTATAATAGCAAAATCTCAAAAATCAATGTATATCCTATTACTCAAAAAGCGCATGTTCTCTAGTTTTCGTTTACAATATTTTGATGCCATTAGTGTTTCAAAGACTAACTTTATCCTCTTTATAAGGTATATATGGAAGTTTCTTAGCCGTACATGATATAATATAGCAAATACAATAGTATCTGATGCAATCATAGAAAGCTAGAGTTATTGGGCCCAATTAAATTAATCCCAAAGTCACCCGACGCAAAACTTTTGCAAAGGTAAACCCTTTTTACCCTCGGGGTTGTTTTGTGCATACACTGGAGCGATTGCTATGATTATTAGCTTGAATGAAGGTCTTGAGTTGCATCTAGCATCCGCAACATATTTACTTCTCAAATTTAAAAACTGTTAACCATAAACCCAAACATTCTACTGAGATCATAGGCATAAGTTACATATATAACTTTAAAGTCGAACCAAGCAAGTACAATGCAACAATTTTGTCAATTACAGTTGCAATTATAGTTGCATGCAAACAATAGAAGAAGGTAAAAAAAAAAACTCTCTTGATGGTTGATTTGCCACCATTGAAGGACAATGAAGGAGAGAGCATTATAAATGATTAGCTATACCACCTTGAGTAGGCCCATGTTCTCCTTTTTCCATTGTCAAGTAATAATTGAAAGACAGAAAGATAGGACAGCAATTAATTATGAGGGATAACGACTCCGATACCGACACCGACATGCTTTGGTTTCACGTCGCTGCGATACCGATGGCACTCTCTGTGTGCATGTGTCTTCCTCCATCTACGGCTCTAATATTTATTAATTATTTCGTAAAAGGGTACAAATTTAATGAGAAAAAAGAGTTACTTTAGGTGGTCCTTGAGAGAATTTGCGCATGCATGAAGCCATGAGATCGAGCAGAGGGGGGCATTTTGGTTGCATGTGGTCAAAAGGCGTGGGTTGTCTAACTCACATGGCTATGTACCACTAGAACAAGAACATATATATAGATATTGGATGATTCCTTTATTAATTTCCAAGCGATTAATATTGCTACGGCTTTTGGTCCTTGATTTTTTTTAGAAGTAACATTATTTGCATCGTAACATGTTAATTCTAAAAGCTGTTGTCCTTAGGGAGTATGGAGGTGATCGACGTACGTACTTCTGTTTGTTGAGATAAATTAATCACAGAGGATTAACCGGGTTCAGCATAAATTTTATGTCCTTTAATCTGACTACTGTGGCGAAAAGGTAATTACAACATATGCCATGTATATTTTCTTAAAACTCAGTTCGCTTCACACCTTGTTTATGGAATGATGTGTTTTCTAGAAACACGATGTCCCTTATTCTGGGTGGATGTTGGATAGAAATGTGACATTTGCTCTTTTTCCCCATTTATAAATCCCCACACCTTTTATCCGACTAATTCCATTCACATGAAACCAAACTAAAGAATACAATGTAGAAAACGGCGTCGAATTGTTCAAAGTGTGGAAAACGTGAAAATTCAGCAGCCTGGGTGTGGTGCGTACCACACCCGGGTGTGGAAGTTGTCTGCTACAATTCAGGGGTGTGGTGCGTGCTACACCCGGGTGTGGAAGACGCGTTTTCAGATTCCCACCCTGTTTTGGATTGTATTTTGTTATAAATAAAAACATATTTTTTAGGGTTATATTTGAGATATTGTGTGAGTTGTAACCCGTTGTAATTCTCCTCCGTATAGTGAATCCTCTCCCTGTGGACGTAGGCAATTGCCGAACCACGTATATCTCTGTGTTTGTGTGATTTTGGTCGTTAATTTGGTGGATTGCACTCGTGTTTGGTTTTGGTTCTTCTCTCATCGCTCGCCGACTCGTTTGGTTTGCGAGCACACTTCCGCGCAGCGTGCAACAATTGGTATAAGAGCTCAGATTTTCAGATCTAGGTTTTTGCATTGGGTGGAGAAAGATTCGTTGTTGGAAGCTTGGTGTTTACAGATCTAGGCTTCGGTGGATCGAGATAGCATTGCGGAGTTACCGTTAAAGATCTCGCTTTCCTCGTATGGCTAGGAGATCGTGTTGGAACCCTATTTAAGGTTTGGTTGGGTAATTTCTCAATTATATCAAGTTCGAATCTTTTTTTTTACAATTTGGAGCTAGTTTGCAATGGGAGAAGAAGTTGGTGAAAGCAGCAATGTGATGACGAGTACAGTTCAGGTTGCACTTCAAAATACAAAGATCGGTGTAATAAAGTATGTCGGTAAAATCAACTTTGATTTGTGGATGAGTGATGTGCAAGATGCATTGAATGCTCAAAATTTAGAAGAGACCATCATAGTCCATGAGTGGCCACCGAAGTATGATAAGGCGATATGATACAAGATGAATCGAAACACTTGTAGGGTAATTAGATCTTGTTTGGAACAAGGGTTGAAGTACGATGTGATTGACGTGACGTTTGTGATGAAGATATGGGAGATTCTTAACAATAAGTACCTTACGAAGAGTGTTGAGAACCGTTTGCACTTGCTACAAAGATTGTTCAGATTCTAGATGTCTAGGGGTACCTCACTTACACTACTAGAAACAGGACTTTTAGCGACGGACAAATCCGTCGCTAAAAGTCGAAAATCCGTCGCCAAAAGTTTTAGCGACGGAAAAAAAGAAATTCCGTCGCTAAAACTACGTCGCTATTATGAGGGTAGGTAAAGACCCTTTTAGCGACGTAAATCCGTCGCTAATTTATAGCGACGGATATATAGCGACGGAAAATCCGTCGTTTTTGTATTATTTTTTGACGACGGTATTTTCCGTCGCTATATATTTAACCGTCGCTATTAATTTTGGCGACGGATTTTCCGTCGCTAATACAAACTTTTGGCGACCGTATTTCCGTCTCCATATTTCCGTCTCTATATAATTTGCCGTCGCCAATTAGTATTGGCGACGGAAAATCCGTCACTGAAAACTCATCTGCCGTGTCAGTTTTCCGTCGCTAAAAGTTGTTTTAGCGACGGAAATTCCGTCGCTAAAAATGGACAGAAACTTTTTTAAAATTTTTTTTGAAAATTAGAAATTCCTGTACAATATATTTTACAACAATAACCTGTACAATATATTACACAACACAAGCATTAACACATATTTCACGCATATATAACAATTATTTCACTAAAAACATAATAAATATCCCAACATTTATAATGTTATTTATACAGCACACCCATTGTTTTTAATGTTAAAACAAATAAACTCAGTCCCGATCATCATCATCCTCATCACCAACTCCACCTTGTCGAGAAGTCCCAGCCTAAAAAAAATAAAGAAAACGTTATAGAGCAATACATACATCATCAAAAACTGAATTTTACAGTAAAGTAACAAATTATAAAACAACAAGGCATAACATGCAAGTATACCAATAATAGAGTATCATGGCATATTCTTACATGTTATATGATTCAGAGAGAGTA
>BQKN01064964.1:0-15671 GCA_022839385.1 Asparagus kiusianus | reverse complement strand
CAGAGGTAACTGTTAACGTGATAGTTTTGTGGACCTGCCATCCTATTGAAGCGGATTGGCAAGTTGATGGTCATGACAGTTCTGGTAGATTTTATGGTTGACAGAGGTATTTTATTAAACATAACAACTCAGAAAATTTATTACTCAGAATCCAATGAACTACCAATAAACCAACCCCCAGTCTTGAACAAGTGTAGGGGGGAAAGGATTAGACATGGCACATCGCCTAATGGGCCACTATCTAACGAGTTTGACTATCAGAGGTAGTTGTTAACGTGATAGTTATTGGACCTGACATCCTACTGAAGAGGATTAGCTTCCGTGGCCGTAGTATCTTCCGATTCTGACTGGGAAGAGTGAGCTTGGTTCGATTGCTCAGGAGAAGATTGGACTTGGTCCGATTGCTCGGGCTGATCCTGCCTACTTTGTTCTTCAGCTTTGATCCTGACAATAATCTTTTGAGCCTGTTCACCTTGAGAGATCAGTTGTCTCCAAGAACGGCATTCTGCAACCCCTATTCGAGCTAGGATGTTGGTCTGCAGGTTGTGTCGGCAGGTCTCTACTAAGGTAGACTGTGTCATACCCGACGAACACCGGAGAGCCATGGTTCGGAACCTCTTGACGAAGGCTTTGACGGACTCCCTCTTCTTCTGCTTAGTGGCGAGAAGAGTATGGATGAAGACTTCTGTATCCTCTTCAAAGAATCTTGATAGGAAGAGTCTTTCTAGATTTGCCCACTTTTGGATACATCCCGCAGGCAGTTTCCTGAACCATTCAAAGGCAACTCCCTTGAGGGTGCCAATGAACAATCGAGCCAGAATGGCATCGTTTGATATCACATTCCCAGTCTGTGACTTGAAATGATAGATATGTTGGTTCGGTGATCCCGTGCCGTCAAAAGTTTGTAGCGTCGGGACCTCAAATTTTGGAGGATAAGGGGCCGCATCCCATTCGGCAGGATAGGGTCTGACAACTCCCTCGTTTTGGAGCTCGTTTCTGTTAGCAATGACATTAAGGCGGGCTTCCAATTCCTCGATTTTGGCGGACTGGAGATTTTGCTCGTTCTCCGTCTCTCTTCCTTCATCAGAGGAAGATTCTAGGTTGTCGGCTTCTTGGTCAGAAACCGTGTCATCAACCATTTTTCCCTTCCCTTTGCTTGTGTGAGGTCGGGACGAAGACGTTCTTTCCCTTCGGGAAGATTCTTGCCTGAGTGGTGAATCTGTCTTCTGAGATTTGGCCTTATCTGCGACGAGTTGAGTCAACAGGGCCAGGAGTTCATTGATGGCCTCCTGCTGAGATTTGAGCATGGCCTCTTGCTCATCAAGCCTCTTGGCGAGATCTTCATGGCTTCCCGTCATATAAGCGGAGCTCTCATGTTCAACAAAAGAGCTTGATGATTGGGACTCTGCAATGGCTGAGTGCTCATCATCGGAATTGGTTCCTCTAGCCAAACTTCGATAGTTGACAGGGGGAATGGCTCTTGTTCGCGTTCGAGTACGTTGGTAGATTCCTTCAAACTCGTTAGCGATTTCTCTGACGGTCGGTGAATGACTTGTTTCAGAGCCATCAGAACTAGGACCCGAGGTTTTCCCTCTGCTGATCACATTGATAGTGACCCCAGGATATTCGGTCTCTGGAGACTTCTTCCTGCGAGAACATCGTCGTTGGTTGAGTAGAGCAACGTTCATAAATTGGTCGAACACCAATTGTTTGGCAGCATATAGGCAGCATTGACATCCCGAGAGGACCGTAGAAATCAGTCGTTCATACTGGAATGAACAAATGACTTGTTGCATCAGTCTTGCTCTCGATATGAACTCTCCTCTCTCAAATCTGTTGTAAAGATTCGAGGAGAGTTACTCACTGGTCGTAAGGTTCGAATTGGAACCCCCAGTCCATGATTGGACGGGACTGGCTCTTGGTGAACATGGATCTGGTCGAGATGCCTTGAATCCATGAACTTCTTATATCCGCCCCTCGATCTAGTCGCGCTACGCAGACTATTCGGGGGTCTCGCTGCCCGGTCAGCGAGCCGGGGGTCCAGGGGGCGGCGCGCCCCTGGCCAGGGGGTCCGGGGGGGATGGTATACCCCCCGGTGGGGTTCGGGGCAGCGCCCCGAAGCTCCACGGTATACACCAGGCACGGTATTGGATTTGAAGCTTGAGATGCGAAGGTCGCGTTTGGCACTTGAAACGTGAGGTCCGCATTTTGGTTTGGCAACGCGAGGGTCGCGTTCTTTATTGTCGACGCGAAGGTCGAGTTTGGCACCTGAGACGTGAGGGTCGCGTTCGGCGTTTGAAACACGAGGGTCGCGTTCTGGTTTGGCGACATGAGGGTCGCGTTCTGGTTTGGCGACATGAGGGTCGCGTTTTGACTGGGAAATGCGAAGTTGAAGTTCGCGTTCAACGTAGACTTGAGGTCCGCGTTTTGCCTGTAAAACGCGCCATTGAGGGCCACGTTCAGTCTGGTCCTCGCGAAGCTCCTGTTCGGGCTCGTAGACGCGAAGGTCAGGGTCGCGTTTAGACTCACGAACGCGAAGTTCGCGTTGGTTGGAAGATAGATTTTCTCGAAGTTGTGCCCGTCGCTGAGACATTCTTCTTCGACGAGCAGCGTTCTTCTTGGCCTGTTTTAAGGCTTTTGCAGCGGCATCGTCGGCGTTTATGGAGCTCGTCTCCTCTCTAAGCTGTTTACGGCCTGAAACACATCGTGTTGACGCGGATGTGGGACTTTTAACTCGCTGGGCGAGTTCGGCAGAGGCAGAGCTCGCTCCTGAAGCAGAGGGGCTGTTCGACAGATTGTGGCCAAAGGAGAGGACTTTCTTCGGCACTCCAGCAATAGTTGGAGATTTATTCTCCTTGGAGACTTTGTGGATCTTACGCATAGCCTTGGGGCTAAGGGATCCGGAAGAGATAGCCTCCTCAAACTTGGCTTGATCAAACTCTACCACGAGAGTTTCGACAGTCGTTCCAGTGAGATGAACATCGGATTGCACCACCACTTCTTCGTCACAGAAGCTAGTCCCCAGCGGAGTCGCCATCTTTTGTTTGTTGGAAAATTGCAATAAAGAAGATAAAAGAAAATTTGAATTGATTCCTTTGATCTCGATTACAACTTGATTACAAAAGAGAGGAGAACGAAATTGGTTCTTCCCCTTTGTTTAAAACTGGGTTCTTCACGGTGGCGATGGAATGCCTCCTTCGATTGCTTGCGTCGAATTTGCTCTCCGTTGACGATCCGACGTTTTGATTCACTGGAACGATGTCTTCTCCTCACGATTTGACGTTGTGGAGAACTTACGTGGCAAGTTTGAAACTCTTGATGAGTTGATAACTCTGAACGAGTTGGAAACTCTGTAAAAGAGTTGTTTTGAACCGAAAGTTCGGTTAATAAGCCAAGGATCAAAGCCTCTTGATCTCGGTTGCTGAAGAATGCTTCCAGATCCGATGATTGAAGAAGCTCCTGTTGCCGATCTCTGGATCCGAGAATGCTCCAAAGCTCCTGTAGCTCGCCTAGAAACTCCAACCGTCCGAACCCAAGAAGCCAACCCTTAACTCAGTTGAGTTTACCCCTATTTATAGGGGATTAGGGGGGTGTAACCGCCCCTTAAATCTCTCCTAAGTGGGGTGTAACCGCCCCCAAATTGTGGGGAGTGGTTTTAGAACCGTTCAGCTCATGTTGAATGAGTCAAACGCCCACGTTGGCGTTCAGGACCCTAACTTCGCCTCTTAGAATTGAGACGCGAGGTTGGGTGTTGGCTGAATACCAATGAACGCGAGGGTCGCTCGCGTTTGGCTTGTTGTAACGTGGGTCCGACTCCAGCGTTTTGACATTATAACGTGGGTTTCGACCCTAGCGTTTTGACGTTGTAACGCGGGTTTCGACCCTAGCGTTTCGACGTTGTAACGCGGGTTTCGACCCTAGCATTTTGATGTTGTAACGCGGGTTCGACCCTAGCGTTTTGATGTTGTAACGCGGGTTCGACCCTGGTGTTTTACTATTGACACACGGGGATGACCTCCGCGTTTTGGTGTTAATACACGGGGAGGACCTCCGCGTCTTGCCTTGAAGAGATTATCACCAAGTAATCTCTTTTGTCATAGTGTTGCAAAGATCATTGTCTTGTAATCTTCGTCTTGGCTCCTTGAGAATATGAGAGTCGTCAGATTGTAACTCCCGATGTTGATTGTGAAGGCTGTTGATTAGAGCTCTCATCGGTTGTCGTGAAGGTCGTCAGATTGTAACCTTCAGCGATCTATGTGAAAGTCTTCAAATTGTAGCCTTCTGGAAGTCGTCAGATTGTAACTTCCATCACCGGTGTTTGATGGGGGATAAGCTATCTATTGTGATTTTTAGACAGCCTACACCTGACATCAATCACCTTGGAGCACAACTGCTTGAAGAAACCGCAATATTCTATTACCACCATCGCGAGTTCCTTCTCAGCATGTCGCAACGCAACCGGGAGAAGTTGATGCAATAGAATATGATGGTCATGTGTCTTGAGTCCCAAAATTTTCCTGTCCTCAATATGCACATTTGCTGAAATGTTTGAAGCATAACCATCCGGTGTCTTCACGGACTTTAGAAATAAACACATATTATGGATCTCATCCTTCGACAGTGTGACACGGGAGGCTGGGAGTACAAACTTTCCGTCACCCTTATCTATAGCTTGCAGTTCGGGACGGATGTTTAATTCTGCTAGGTCTCGACGTGCCCTTAAGTCATCTTTTTATTTTTTTCCCATCCTGCAACAAAGTGTTCAAGAGATTCTCGCATATGTTCTTCTCGATGTGCATGACATCCAAGTTGTGACGTATTTTTAAACTTCTCCAATATGGCAATTGATAAAATATGCTGAATTTTGACCATCCATGTGGAAGTTCAGTACCCTTAGAGACACGCACATGCGATTGGACAGTGCGAGGTTTATTTCCCATCCTTGTTTGCTTACCCTTTCCCCTTCCCTTCCAATTTTGCTTCAATATTTTTCTCCTAACCCCAAATGGATTTTCTTTGTTGAATCTTTTCTTTTCAAATATTTTTTTAGGTAGAGGATGTAGAAGCTCAAATATTTCTTCCCCTGTCAGCCTTGGTGGTGCCGGTCTGTTTTCTGGATTGCCGTCGAACTTTCCTACTAACTTTCTGAACTTGTGCCCTGTAGGTAACCATCTTCTGTGTTGCCAATAACAGAACTTGCGGCTGTATTTCAGGAACTTTCCCTCATAATCTGACATGCAAACCGGACAAGCAATCTAACCCTTCATCGACCATCCAGACAAGTTAGCATATGCTGGAAAGTCATTAATTGTCCACATGACCATTGCACGCATACGGAAAGCCTCCTTACCATAAGCATCGTAAGTGCTGACGCCTTCATCCCAGAGAAGCTTCAAGTCGTCAATTAATGGTTGGAGGAAAACATCAATGTCATTTCCAGGAGAATATCTTCCAGGGATCAAGAGTGACAGTATCATGTATGGCTGCTTCATGCACATCGACGGCGGCAGGTTGTACGGTGTCAGCAACACTGGCCAGGTAGACCAAGCAGAGCTCATTACTCCAAACGGATTAAATCCGTCGCTAGCAAGCCCCAGCCTAATATTCCGAGACTCCTTACCAAAGTCAGGGTATATACGATCGATGTGCTTCCATGCCTCACCATCAGCAGGATGTCTCAATTTCCCGTCCTCTTTACGATCGGTCGAATGCCATCGCATATTCTCAGCCAGCTCGGCAGACATATAAAACCTCTGCAGCCTAGGAATAATTGGAAAATATCGGAGAACCTTCACAGGGATTCTGCTCTGTTTATTGGATGATATGCCTTCAGATGTGCCCGTATGTTTTTTCCAGCGTGATACATGACACGTCGGACATTCCTCTAGACCTTTATTATCCTTATTGTACAAGATGCAGTCATTAGGACAGGCGTCTATCTTTTTGTAATCAAGACCCAGGGTATCAACAATCTTGTGAGCTTCATAATAAGTTGTGGGGATGCTCTTCTTGCCGCCTGGAATGACTTTCCTGAGCAAGTCTAATAACATATCGAAATGTGTAACAGCCATCCCACTGAGTGTTTGGATATGAAGAAGCCTCAGCATAAAAGAAAGCCTTGTGAACTCGGTGCAACCCTCGTATAACGGTGACTCGTTTTCTTCAACAAGTCTCATTAATCGGGCTACATCTTGAAACATATCAGTAGTGTTAACATCACTCGAAGACGGCACGGTAAGAATATCTTCCAACATATCAGTTGTGTCAATTGTCGGATTGTCGACATCAGTAAACTCTTCCTCTAATTGCATCACCGGGACGCCTTCACCGTGATGACTCCAAAATACATAAGAGCTATCAAATCCATTGATTGACAGATGAAAACTTACGTCACTCCTAGTGAGCATTTTATCATTCCTACAATTCTTACAAGGACAAAAAATCAACCCGCTGAGTGATCGTAGAGGGTTGGTGTCAGAGTAGGCTAAGAAAGCTTCTATCCCATCCTTGTATCGAGTGTCTAGATGCCTTCGATCACGTGGTATGCCCATGAATGATTTGTCAGGAATTGTCCGCATCTAGAATTTAAAAATTAATGGAAGTGAGCATATCCCTACATATATCATTTTAAGTTATAGGACAAGTGTGTGTGATCGGCTGTCAGAGGAAGGCTTCTATCCCATTAGGTATGTAAACGTAGCGTGTATATGTATTTACGTGTGTTCAAGTGTACTTTTATTTCGTCAAAATTTCGGCAGCACCTACCCGCTGTACTTAATCGGATCCGGATCCTCTACTAATGAGAGGGTTCCTAATATCTCCTAATGAGATCTTGGCCTTTGATTTATCAATCAAAGGCCAAGATCTCCTCATGCACAAAAATAGGCGGGAGATACGGATAAGATCAGCCAAGATCTTCTTATTAGTAGGTATTAGAAGAGGATTCATTAGGAGAGGATCCCAATTCGTTCTCGGAGTACACTATAGTACACGGAGAACGAGTAAGCGCCGCCAACAATCCTGTATGCGCATGTGACAAGTAAATAAAGAGATTATATATAGTATTTATTGGACGGGGTATTCTACGGCTCGAAAATATGAGTGTACAGTGTGTGCAATTTCTATGTAATTAGCGATATAATAGTTACGATAACCCCACACAATCACCTCACCCTCATTGTAACCATCACCCTAACCCTAACCCTAAACCTCACATTCACCATCCCCTAACCCTAACCCTAAACCTAACCCTCAACCTCAACCTCAACCTCAACCTCACCCCCACCCCCACCCTAACCCTAACCCTAACCCTAACCCTCAACATCACCCCCACCCTCACCCCTACACCAACCCTAACCCTAACCCTCAACCTCACCATCACCCCCACACTCACCCTCACATAACCCTAACCCTCATCTAACCCTAACCCTCACCCCTACGCTCACCCTCACCTAACCATAACCCTCACCCTCAACTTCACCCTCCCCTAACCCTAACCCTAACCCTCCCCTAACCCTAACCCTAACCCCTAACCCTAACCCTCACCCTCACCCTCCCCTAACCCTAACCCTAACCACTAACCCCTAACCCTAACCCTAACCCTAATTTTTTATATTATAATTTTAACAATATGACCCCTACGCTCACCCTCACCTAACCATAACCCTCACCCTCACCTTCACCCTCCCCTAACCCTAACCCTAACCCTAACCCTAACCCTAACCCTAACCCTCCCCTAACCCTAACCCTAACCCTAACCCTAACCCTAACCCTAATTTTTTTATATTATAATTTTAACAATATGAATATTTTTTATTAGGGTTTGATTTTTCCATAATTTTTGGATATTGCAAAAATTAAACTATATAACTATAATCTTAATTTATTATTAGGGTTTTAATTTTATTAGGGTTTTGATTTTTCCATAATTATTGGGTTTTGCAAAAATTAAACTATAAATAAGATTAAGGGGGGATGAGAAGGGGGTACCTTGAGAGAGAGGGGGGAGACAGATCGACGGCGGTGGCGGCGGCTCCACCCGACGGCGGCAGATAGAGAGGGGGGGCGCGGGTCTGGGAGATCGAGAGAGAGGGAGAAAGAGAGGGGGGTGGTGGGTCTGATGTGCGGCGAAGGCGGCGGCGAAGGCGGTGACGAAGGAGGGGAGGTTTGGGGGGTCGGGAGCTGGGAGAGAGAGAGGGGGAAAGAGAGGAGGGGGGGTTCTCGGGTTCTGAGAGGGGGGGTTGGTTTCGGTAAAAACGGGCGTGGGTGCCCAAAATTTTGGGCGCCCGCGCCCAAATTTTTTTTCCCACCGAAACGTTTTAGCGACGGATAATTCCGTCGCTAAAAAATGTTTCGGCGACGGAAATTCCGTCGCTATAGTGGATTTAGCGACGGAATTTAATATTGTCGCTAATAATTTAGCGACGGAAATTTTTCGTCGCTAAAAAATAATTTTCCGTCGCTATAAAGTTGTTTGCCTACGGATAAATAGCGACGGAAATTCCGTCGCTATAAGTTCTGTTATAGCGACGGAAAATTCCATCGCTAAATATCCGTAGGCAATAATCCATTTTCTAGTAGTGTTACGGGTCATGTGAATAACTACACAAAGTTATTTTCGGACTCGGCGAACGTTGATGAGAAGATAACGAATGAGTACAAGGCGATTATTTTGTTAGGCTCCTTACCCGATGAGGAGCATGATATATTCGTGCTCACTTTATTGAACGATAGATCTTCCATCACCTATAGTGAAGTGACTAATACTGTAAGACCCTGTTGATTTTGATGATTCATATATGTAAATATTAGTGAAACATAATATTTAATATATAACAAATATCATTATGGTAGGGTTGTGCATGACAACTAGTATTTTGAGCTTATGAGGATGTGTATATGCCTCAGGTATGAGGATGAGTTGCAAGTTTGCAAATCGTGTGCAAAAGAAATCGAAGTATGCAGATTTTTGTTCATGAGTCGACTCATAACATGTCATGAGTCAACTGATCAGGTTGAGTCGACTCACGCCTGCCATAAGTCGACTTATGATATCGAGTCATGTTCCCATTTTCTTTCTGCTGAGTCGACTCATAATTTATGAGTCGACCCATGAGTCATGAGTCGACTCATAACATATCATGAGTCGACTCATCGACGATTTTCTGGGTGTTTTCGGGTCGGGTTTGCTGGGTTTCGGGTCGGGTTTCTATTGGCTTATATATACTTCCCCCACCCGAAAACACTCATTCTTCATCAGTAAACCCTAGAGAAGCCCTAGCTTCCTCTCCCCCTCAAAACCCTAGCTCGTTTTTGGGATTCTTGGGCAATTTTTGGGGGATTTTAGCAGCTTCTTGTGGATTGCAGCGAGGGGGATCGTTATTCTTCGCATTTGAGGCGAGTAGCATCTCACCCAATCTCTTCCCTATGCTTTTATCTATTTATAAATGTTTTTAATGGGTTTTATTGAGCCTAAGCCTTATCTTCAAGTATAAATCAATGTTCTTGTTAGGGTGAATGCTAGAAATCATGTGTTTCAGATTTTAAACCCCCACCAACAAGTTTTTAATAAAAACCCAGATCTGGAATTTTTGTTTAAAGAATAAAAACATGAACTTTTATATTGATTTAATGTTTTCCTTCATGTTTAGGGGTTAAATGTTAGGGTTAACATGCAAGTGATAGTTTCTCATGCTAGGTATGATTGCCTCTCTATGTAATAGCCTAAAATTGAAGGCTAGATATATGTGTATCGGTAAAATCAAGATGTGGAACGAGTAGAGCAAGTTTAGTTCGAAAAATGCAGATTTTAGCTCGTGAGTCGACTCACGACTCATCATGAGTCGACTCATCATGTCGAGTCGACTCATGACTAATCATGAGTCGACTCAGAAAGTCGTTTCCTGTTGTCTTTTATCTTCTGCTGAGTCGACTCGTCAGTATACGAGTCGACCCATGAGGCATGAGTCGACTCATAAGAGTGCATGAGTCGACTCATCCGAGATTTTCCTGTTTTCTTTGTGTTTCTGTTTAATCACATGCTAAATACACACATATAGATTGAACTCATATGTTATACATGTAAGATGACTTTTCCTGATACAAAGTTTAGTTTTGCACAGCAAGACACGTATAAGAGTAGAATAAACACTTCACTACTAGTGGTACTTCATGGTTCATGTAAAGTCCTCGTGTTGGACTATAAGCGACAAAGTCCTCGTGTTGGACTATAAGCGACAAAGTCCTCGTGCTGGACTATAAGCGACTAAAGTCCCCGTGTTGGGCGTTGATGATATTTAGTCCATGCGTTGGACATTGGTTATATTCAGTCCATACGTTGGGCATTGATCATATTTAGTCCATGCGTTGGACATTGGTTATATTCAGTCCATGCGTTGGACATTGGTTAGATTTAGTCCATGCGTTGGACATCGGTTATACTCAGTCCATGTGTTGGATACTCGTACTTGCAGTCCATGAGTTGGACGTTCACTTCATGCAGTCTATGTTTTAGATACTTAATCGTTTTCGGACATAACACTCATGTGAGTTTGACGTGACTCTTGCGGTAGCCTTGTCATGATTTCACTTATCGGTAGAGATGAGTTTGTATTCGTTTCCTTTATTGTTTCTTGTATTAGATCTCGGGTTTAGTATTTAGGGATTTACAATTTGAGATACAAGGTATATACATGAGGGTTTCCTTGTTTGGATTATTTCGCTCGACGTACCTATGCTCGTGTTGTAATTTCCTAAGTACCAAAACCCAATTGCTATTAGAATAATGATTTTATACTATTATGTAATAACTGTATTTTCTGTATACAACGAGCCCTTTCCCTGGGGGTTGGTTGTGATGTTGCTCGTTAGCTCTTTGACGCTCGTTGTCCCTCCCCTTTCAGGTAACGAGTCAGAAGCCCGGAGAGTCGCAGGTTGATGGCGGTGCACTTTAGCTTCAGCTGTCTTTTTAGTTATATTTTATTTTGTACTCCACTTGAGACATTTTTAGACTTAAGAGGTTTATGTTCTAGAGTTGTAAAGGCTGTGTGCCTTGTTTCCTGTATCAGATATTATGTACTTTGAGACATGTTGAGATCTCCAGAATTTGTTATTCATTTCAGACTTCGACTATGTATTCCAGTTTACTTGGTTGAGGAGATGTGTTAATTCGATGTTCCATCATTTCATCAAGTACTCGTTGTAAAACCTTTTACTTGCTTTGTACCTACACCTATTGTTGATTCCTCTAGAGAGATAGTAATTGTGATGGTGAAATATGTTATTGCACGGTGTGGTGCATGGCAGGTTTGACATTCTTGGTTTCACCTCGGACTGCAGCCTTGTGTGAACCCAGGGGCGTCACAAATACATTGACGAATTACTATATAGGGAGGAAGAGACTTCCAGAGCTAGCACTTCAGGAGAGACCTTGTCGACGAGAGGAAGGAGTCTCTATCCGAGAGGTAGTAATCGAAGCAGGTCAAAGTTAAGGGGCTACTACCAATTAGCAAAGAACCAGTGTGCTTTTTGCAAAGAGAAAGGACATTGTAAGAGAGATTGTCCGAAGCTCAAAGAGAAGGAGAATAGTAAGAAGAAGGGCCCGAATGTCAATGAGGTGAATGTCGCTAGAGGTGATGATTCCGACAATTCATGCTTTTCTCTATTGATTACTCTAGAGGTTAACCATGCGGATGCATCAGATTTGATGCTGAATTCTTGTGGTACTTATCATGTAACTCCACGAGAAGATTGGTTTGCATCTTTCAAGAAGTTCGATGGGGGTGTGGTAGTCATGGGAAATGATCAATCCTGTTGTATTTATAGGATAGGTATTATCAGGATTCGGATGCACGATGGAGTTGTTCGAGAGCTCAATGAAGTGAGATTTGTTCCTCAGTTGAAGAAGAATCTTATTTTCGTTAAAGCTTTAGAGGCAAAGGGATTCAAGGTAACTTTTGGGAACATTGTAGCAAAAGTTACTAGGGGACCTTTGGTAGTAATGAAGGGAGTCCACAGTAGAAATCTTTATTATCTGAAGAGGAGCACCGAGATTGGCCAGGTAGCTTCAGCTGTTTCAGAGACGGACGCGACCAGACTTTAGCACTACAGATTGGGGCACATAGGTGAAAAGTCACCGCATGCGCTGAGCAAGTAGGGACTATTGAAGGAAGCTAAGAGTGAGAAGATTGAATTCTGTGAGCACTGTATTTTGCTTAAGAAGACAAATGTGAAGTTCGGGATAGCCGTACATAGGATGATAGACATCTTGGACTACGTGAACACAGATGTTTGGGGTCCCACCAAAACGACATCACTTGGTGGTCATGTTGGTTCGTCCCGTTTGTGGATGACTATTCTAGACGTTGTTGGATGTATATCTTAAAGTATAAGAATGAAGTCCTAGAATTATTTGTGAAGTAGAATAGGAGATTAGAACTGCAGACTAGGAGAAAGATCAAGATGTTGAGATTCGACAACATCGGTGAGTACACTTCAGACTTATTTCAACAGCTATGTCGATACGAGGGCATAGAGAGACAATTCACAGTTAGTCATACGCCGTAGCAGAATAGGGTGGTAGAGAGATTGAATCGGTCTTTACTGGAGAAGGTCCGATGTTTGTTATCACAGAGTGGTTTGAAAAAGATCTTTTCGGTTGAGGCATTTTCATATACGAGACACTTCATTAATAGGCTGCTTTCATCTGTGGTTGGGGTAAAAACCCCTATGGAGATGTGAAAACGTCATTTCTTCATAGTGATCTTGATGAGAAAATCTTTATGACTCAACCATTAGGGTTTTGAGCTACATGGAAGGAGAGATTGGTTTGCCGATTGAAGAAATTGCTATACGGTTTGAAACAATCTTCGCGACAGTGGTGTAGGCGATTCGAAGGGTTTATGCTCGGTCATTCGTACATTAGGAGTCAGTTTGATCATTGCGTGTACTATCGCAAGTTGCAAGGAGGTGCATACATTTATTTATTATTTTATGTCGATGACATGTTGGTTGCTTCTATTTCCAGATCCGCTATAGATGAGTTGAAGGTACAACTTTCAAAAGAGTTCAAGATGAAGGATTTGGTGAAGTGAAGCGTATTTTAAGGATGGAGATCGCCAGAGACAGAGATAGGGGCATAATTTATTTAACACAGGTAACTTATTTGTAGAAGGTGCTACAACGGTTTAATGTGAGTAATGAGACGAAGCCAGTTAGTGTACCATTAGGAACCTATTTAAAGTTTTCAGCTGACCTTTCACCAAAGACAGTTAAAAATAGAGAGTTGATATCGAAAACTCCATATGCGAGTGCAGTGGAAGTTTGATGTATGCCATGGTTTGAACGAGGCTGGATTTATCACAGGAAGTGAGCATGGTTTCGAGATACATGTACGACCGGGTCCGGGTCATTAGGATGCCGTGAGATATATTTTGAGGTACATTCAAGGTACTCTCAATGTTAGTTTAGTTTTTGAGCGGGACACTAGCGGTGGGCAGCTATGTATTGGATACATAGATTTGGACTACGGTGGAAGTTTGGATAAATGTCGGTCGACGACAGGGTATGTGTTCACTTTGACTCGTGCGCCGGTGTGTTGGTGATGCACATTGCAGTCTACGGTGTCGATGACGGAGGCAGAGTATATGGCGATTACAGAGGCTGTTAAGGAGACAATTTGACTTTGAGGACTTTTGGAGGATCTTGATGTTTCGCAGCGATCTGTCACCATTTATTATGATAGCATGAGTGCTATTTATTTGGTGAAGAATCGGATTTTCCATGCACAGACGAAGCATATTGACGTTCGTTATTACTTCGTTCAGGATATTCTTGAAGATGGGGATGTGGAGCTTATGAAAATTCACACAAAAGATAATTCAGCGGATATGCTCATGGAGGTGGTTCTGAGCAATAAGTTCGATCATTGTAGAAACTTATTACAAATTCGTGATTGTTGAGGCCTTTCGAGGCCATTTGGATGAGCTACGGACGGCTTGATCCATTAGGAGAGGGGGTACATAGGCAACCACATTGGTACAGTAGGATTTGGCGAGACGACGCATTAGTGCTCGTGATGGTGTCGCCTCAGTTTTGGGAATACTTCGTTGAGGTGGAGAATTGTAGAAAACAGTATCGAATTGTTCAAAGTGTGGAAAACGTGAAAATTCAGCAGCATGTGTGTGGTACGTGCCACACCGGGTGTGGCAGAAGCAGTCTGCTACAATTCAGGGGTGTGGTGCGTGCCACACTCGGGTGTGGCAGAATCTGTCTGATACAATTCAAGGGTGTGGTGCGTGCCACACCTAGGTGTGACAGACGCGTTTTCAGATTCCCACCCTGTTTTGAATTGTGCTTTGTTATAAATAAAAACATTTTTTTTACGGTTTCTTAACCAGAGAATTAGCATTGTTTTGAGCACTTTGAGAGGGAGATATTGTGAGGGGGTTGAGATCTTTGGTTAGGGTTATATTTGAGAGTTTGTGTGAGTTGTAACCCGTTGTAATTCTCCTCCATGTAGTGAAATCTCCCCATCCTCTCCCCGTGGACGTAGGCAATTGCCAAACCATGTATATCTCTGTGTTTGTGTGATTTTGACCGTTAATTTGGTGGATTGCACTCGTGTTTGGTTTTGGTTATTCTCTCATCGCTCGCCGACTTGTTTAGTTTACGAGCACACTTCCGCATGACGCGCAACATACAAAACAAAGCTGTTTCTTCTGACCTGAAACAAAACCCCCCCAAAAAATTCTTATAGAAACACATGGAAACCATTGGAGAGACTATTTTAGCATCTCTTTCCTACTGATGTTATTTTAAGAAATGAACCAAACAGCCAGCAGCCAAATCAACCCTTTTCCTCACGGGGGACAATTGAACCCAAGACACCCGCTTTGATTTAGACCCGAAATAAATAACCCCATAAAACCAAATTATCCCCGACCCTAGCCGTAGCATTCTCGCCTCATCAACTGTCGTGGCAAAATTGAGAAGCCAAATTTATGTGGAGTCCAAATTTATTCCAAGTCTTATTCCTATACCGTCCTAGCTTATTCCCTCGGGGGAGAGTTGAACTTGTCGTCAAAACAGTCTAGTCGACAGCAAGAGGAATAGTTCCTGGAATAGGGACACCGCATCCGAAAATCCTTTAATAGAGAGGATTATGACGTTGTGATGGGATTAGACGCACGCTTGTTCAAGCTAGCTAGCTACTTTGTGTGTTTTGTAGCTTTTTTTTCTTTTTTTGTTAGTGAGATGGGAGTGACTCCCACCTTCTCTATGTTTTTCTTGTTCTTTTGTCAACTTGAAATTTTGGAAATTTCCATTTTAGTTTGGTCCTTTGATGTCTAATTTTTTGTAATTTTGTTGGATGCGTGTAGGAATACGTTGGCAAGCGACCGTATATAATGGATATCCGGAGGAAAATATTTTTTCATCGATCTTCTTGTTTATCTGTTTCTCGCATCTAGAGGTTGACAATGGAGATCTGAAAAAAATCTTCCTTCATGAGAAGTGGTAATAATCGTTATCATCGTAGCATAAGGAGAAGTCACTTTTGGAACATATATAATTCAAAGTTTTCTTGTATAATAAGCTACACTTAAGAAAAAAGAGAGAAAAAAACAAGATGTCATGGATGTACGGATGAGTAAATACATTATTCCTATCAAGAA
>BQKN01064963.1:0-39800 GCA_022839385.1 Asparagus kiusianus | reverse complement strand
ATCTACGCAGTATAACGGGTACTATTTCACCAAGGAAATAATAGCCGGGAGGGATTGTTTCACCAAGGAAACAACCGCTCGAATCTCGGGATCAAAGAACCAAGCTTTGATCCGGAGTGTATCTACGTAGATCTGAGATCTGAGATCCGGTTCCTCTCGAACACCTGCCTTATTTGACGTTGATGATTGCCGAGCACCAGATCTGGATGGGCAAGTCTTCAAAGTCTTAAAGCTCCGATCTTTTTTAGATCTGAGTCTCCAATTCAGCAGGGCTTCGCCTCCTCCAAAAAATCCCCCCTCCGCCAAATGAACACACAAAGCCTATTTATAGGCACTCAGAACTGTGCCCGTGCACAGTTCTGGGCCGAGCCACCCTGGGGTGGCTCGGCCACCGAGCCACCTCAGGGTGCCTCGGCTTGGGCCGAGCCACCTTGGGGTGGCTCGGTTTCGGCCGAGTCCCCCCGGGTGTTGCCGTGGTGTCCGTCGTTCGGTTGTTTTGTCCGTGATTCGGGTTTGTGGTTGACTTGGTCTGGAATCGATTTGTTGATTCCCGATTTGACAGTAAATCCACTTCTGAGTTCGAGTCCAAAGTTGATCTTGATTCGATTGCGATTCATCCGAGTCCGTTCTTGGTTGGACGACTCATTGACTCCCCGAACCGTTGGATTGATTCCGCACGCGAAGGTATTCCGTTGATCGCGTACAATTTGTTGACCTCGTCGCCTCGTTACTCGATGGTTTGTTGATTTGTCGATTCCCCGTGTCGAGCTGTGCGAGGGGACCTATAGGCAATTTTATACGCCTACACTCTAGAATATTAAGTGTAATATTCTTCAAGGAACTTCCCGGTAAATGGGTTATCCTGAATGTACTAGGGATAGTACTTTTTCAGGAACTTCCTATTTATTGGCATTAATTACCTAACGACCTCTTGAGTAATCAGGCGATATGCGCCGTTTGAGTAGACTGTGTCTATCACAAACGGTCCTTCCTATTTGGGTTCAAATTTACCTTTCTTCTTGGAGTTGAGGATTATCGGTCGGCGAGCAGCGAGGACCAAATCTCCTTCCTTGAAGCTTCTCTGTCGGGCTCTTTTGTTAAAAACCCTAGATATTCTGGCTTGATAAAACTCAATGTTTTGTTGAGCTTCCAAGCGCTTTTCATCTAACATTTCGAGTTCTTCGAGACGTTTCTGATGTTGTTCTTCTGTCGTCATCTCAGTTGCGAGAGCGATCCAAAGGGATGGGATTTGGATTTCCAATGGTAGCACAGCTTCACATCCGTATACCAACGAATATGGGGTGGCTCCTGTAGGTGTGCGTATGGTGGTACGATAAGCCCAGAGTGCTTCACCGAGTTTATCGTCCCAGTCTCGTTTATTGGTCTTTACGAGCTTTGACAGGATCTTAATGATCATCTTGTTAAAAGCCACAGCTAATCCATTTGAAGCGGGATAATAAGCTGTTGACGAAACATCTTGAATTTTGAACTTGTCACAAAACCTGACGAAAGCGTTGCTTATGAACTGTGGAACGTTGTCATGAATGATCCGTCTTGGCACGCCGTGTCGGTATATGACATGATGTTTGATGAAATTGATGACGTTGTTCGTCTTTACTTCTCTAAGTGGAATCGCTTCAGCCCACTTTGAAAAGTAATCCGTGATTTGCGAGAATGAATCGATCACCTTTGACTGAAGGGGGAAAAATAGGACCGACAATGTCCATACCCCATGTCTCGAACGGCCAAGATGTGGTTGACGTGTGTAACCGCTCCGGTGGTTGGTGTATATAATTTGCATGTACTTGACAAGCATGACACTCTCGAGCGTATTTGATTGCATCATGAACCATTGTCGGCCAAAAATATACTATTCTCCTGATGCGATCATACAGCTTGGGACCGGGCTGATGCGTACCACATTCTCCTTCGTGTGCTTCCTTAAGAACTTCTTCTGCTTCTTTGTTCGAAAGGCATCGGAGTAATAAACCATCGTACCCTCGACGGTATAACGTATGGGTCTCGGTATTATAGAAGAATCTTGGTGCTCTTCGGCGGATTGATTCCCTTTCTTTTACATCCTATGGCAAAATACCATATTGGACGTAATCAATGATAGGAAAACGCCAATCTCGGGACTTAGACTTAATTTGAGTTGAGTTCACCTCCTTGGCACTTATGTTTCTATCATCTTCCTCTCCGATATCCATATTGTATAAGGGTATGCAGAGTTGATGCGATCTTACTGTGACTAGCATTTCAGTTTCGGGACGTTGCGCAAGTGATACCGCTAGTGCTGCCAGTGCATCCGCATAAGCGTTCTGGAGACGAGGGATGTATTCAATAAAGAATTCTTCAAAAGAATCTGCCATTTTGATGGCTTCCTGGTGGTACGGGATCAGGTCTTGGTTCCTGACTTCATACTCTCCACGGACTTGGTTGACTATCAATTGAGAATCCCAAAAAGCTTCGAGATATTCGACCCCCAGCTCCTGGGCAAAACTGAGTCCAATGAGAAGCGTGTTGTATTCGGCTACGTTATTGGAACATGGGTTAGTCAGTGAATAAGCCCGAGGCATCACATGTTTTCCCGGGGAAACTAAGACAACTCCAACTCCGGAGGAGACTTTAGAACATCCGGGGGTTATTGCCACATTAGCTGCCCTTGAAGCACCATCGAAGTATAATTGCCATACTTGTTGATGCGATGTAGTGTTAACCTCGTGGGTTTTATCCGGCAAGTCATCATATACTTCTGCCGTATCCGTTGTCGGGTTTGCTGCCAAAAGATCATAGATCGCTTGTCCTTTGATCGACTTCTGTTGTTTGAAGTGCAAATCATATTAGGACAAGAGAAGGGCCCACTTCACTAACCGCCAATTCATAGAGGCCGGTTGCGTCATAAATACCCGTACTGGATTAACATTAGAAATGATATAAATCGTCTGTCCAACCAAGTAATGCCGCATCATTTGTACTACGAATACCAATACGAGGCATTCTTTCTCAATCATCGGATATCGAGACTCGGCGCCTACCAAGGTCCGACTTAGGTAATAAACTGCCTGTTCGTGACCGTTATCATCGTCTTGTGCTAGTAAAGCACTTATCGAGTGGTTCATCGCCTTGATGTAAATCAAGAACGGTTTATCTGATTTTGGTGCAACGAGAACAGGAGGATTCGTCAGATATGTTTTGATATCTTCGAGTGCTTTTTAGCAGGCGTCGTCCCAAATAAATGACACACCTTTCTTGTTTAGCTTAGAGAATGGTTGGCACTTCCCAAAAAGATTTGAGATAAACCGCCGGATGTAAGCTAACCGCCCTTGCAATCCTCTGACTTCTTTTAGATTTCTAGGGGTTTGCAGTTCATGTATGACCTTCACCTTATCAGGATCGATATGTATACCTTTAGTGGTGATGACGAATCCAAGAATTTTCCACTGGACATTCCAAGGAAGGATTTAGTGGGGTTCATCTTCAATTGATGACTCCGCATGAGATCGAACATCGTCTTCAAGTCCTTGATGTGATCTTCTTTGTTGCGGCTTTTTACAACCAAATCATCAACGTAGCACTCGACTGTTCTCCTGAGATGTTCTTGGAAAATCTTAGTCATTGCTCGCTAGTAAGTGGCGCCTGCATTCTTTAGACCGAAAGGCATCACCGTGTAGCAAAAGACACCGAGGGGCGTTCTGAACGCTGTATGCTTTTCGTCATCTGGGTGCATCTTGATTTGGTTATATCCTAAAAAGCCATCCATAAAAGACATTCTCTCAAATCCGCATGTATTGTCGATAATGACATCCGTGATTGGGAGAGGAAAGTCGTTTTTTGGACATGCCGTATTCAGGTCCCTGAAGTCGATCTAAATCCTGATTTTACTGTTCTTCTTCATGACTAGAACAATATTGGCTAGCCAGTCTGGGTGTTGCTCCTCTCGGATAAACCCTGATTTGATTAATTTTTTAACCTCTTCCTCAATGGCTTCCATAATCTGCGGACGAAACCGTCTTTGCTGTTGTTTGACAGGTTTAGCATCCGACTTGATATCGAGGCGGTGCATTGCCACATTGGGGTCGAGCCCTGGCATGTCTTCATAGTTCCAAGCGAAGACGTTAATATATTCCCTGATGAGAGCAATTAATTCGTCCTTCTCATTTGAGGGAAGACTATCGGTGATGAATATAGGCTTTGGGTTGGCCTCGTCACCCATGTTAATTTGAACTATTTTATCTTCTTTGGGGGTTCCCTCTGTTCAAACCTATCACCATACTGCATGTTCAGGTGATGAACCCATGGGTCTTCCCATGTTGGCATTTGATCGTCGTCTTCCATTGTGGATGGATCAGCTGTAGCCATGTTCGTCATTAGATCTTTGAATACTTCCCCAAGACTTGTATCAGAATCCTATTCCGAGGAATTTGACGAGTACCCATCTTTGTATTGTTCAGATGATTGGTTATTGATTAACCAGCAACATTCGTCTTCTGAAGAAGAGACATACCCTAATCCTCGTCTGAATTTATAATAATCATCCGGTTTCCCTTTTGGTACATATGCCGCTTTGGCTGGAATACGGGAACCTCGATCGAAGTATAAACCTTCTCCGAGTGTGAAATCATATCCCTATTTTTCCATGAGCTTGCGCGCTTCCGGACTATACTTAGATAAATGTCGACCAGGTTTGTCATCATTCTTATCTTCTCTTAAGAAATGATCTGGTAATAGAAAACTCTCTCCTTTACCGTAAATCACTTCATTTTCGCCTCCTATTTTGGCAGGAACGATCAGGGTTGTTCCGAAAGAATGCTGGAGGTGTTTCTTTGTTATATAGGACGATCGAAGCGGCGTATATAAATTGGGATTATCATATAATCCCTTTATCACATCATCAAGAGACAGTGAGTACTCTAAATCATCATTTATTTTATTATTGGCAAGTTGTCAGTTACAACTGCCATCTGACGATTGTTCATCGTTAAGATTGATTACTAAGGGTACAATGTCATTTAAAACAAAACCTCCATTATAATCAAGTCCGGCTTCGGTATTAGTTTCTTCTCCGCTATCCGTGCCATGGGCCGATGATTCAGTATCGGAGTCGTTACCATAAAGGAGAGAATCAATGAAATAATTCTCAAACCCTTTGAATGGTTGCTTATCCGCGACCACCGTCTTAACCTTATTATCAGTGTCGACATATTTCAAACACTGATGAAGAGTGGAGGGAATTATAACGTTACTATGGATCCAAGGTCGACCCAATAGTAAGTTATATGAAGTCCCGGCATCAATCACATAACATGTGACTTCCGTCTTCAAATCACCCATTTAACATTTTATCCGAATCTTACCCAAGGGTCTTGACTCGCTAGTGTTGAATCCATAGATAACAGTTCCTGCAGACGCCAACTTACTAACTAGAATGCCGAGGCTATGCATCAAGCGAAGCGGCATAATACTCACAGCGGAACCCGGATCCACTTGGATTCGGTTGACTTCGCTGGAGCCAATGTACCCAATGAAATATAGGGGTCGATCATAGTTCAAATTCTTCGTCTGCATATCCTCTTTGGTGAAGGTAATGCAGGGAAGGTTTTTAGTCGCTATATTGCAGTGTTGAATTAACGATCCTGGCTCTTCAGGTACCGGCTTGATCTGAGTAAGGAACACTTCTGAATCGGCCAAGGCTTCTTGCAAGGCTTCCCTGGTTTCTTTAGACAACCGCAGCAACTCATACAGTGTTATCCGCGCTGGAATGTTAGCTAGTTGAGCCATAATATTGAAGATGCACGGAGTGTTCGAGCTCTCCGGTTTATCTCTTCCAATCGGACGATTGAAACGAGACTGCTTCGGATTCTGAACCTCCTGGGGCCTCTTTTCTTTCTGTTTATCAACCGGCTGTCGTCGAGCGTCTTTAACCGGTCTAGGAGTCGTAATCACCCCCAGTTCCGTGAGAGGTTTGGCTAGTCCCCATTTAGTCACCCCTTGCTCAGCTAACTGATCACTAGGTGATGGATAGTTGAAGTGATACTGATTTTCGCTTCTAGTGGTAAAAACTTATTGTTCTTCTTCGGAGAGTGAGAAGGTAGGAGCTTCGTCACCATCCTCTTCGAAGATCGCGGAAGTAGCATTACAGGACTTGCCTTTACCCTTTCTAGTCGAGGAAGTCGTCCACTGATCGTCTTCAATAAGATTAGGATGGACCCAGAGGATTTCGCCGTTTGGGGCTGTATGTGGCACAAGTCCTGTTTGACGTTGTCCGTATGGGTCGTCGTTTACTGTCTTCATTCCCACTTTGGTGATGCATTTTGGTTCAAACCACGCTGTGGGTACTGATCCAAAGCTGATTGATACTGCATTTGCTCCTACATTCTTGGACGGCTTCGGGGTTATGACGCCCACATAATTAACGCCTGGATCTTATCCTTGAGATGATAGCATGACCTTGTAGGGTGATGGACCGCTCTATGGTATGCGCAATACTTCGGATCCGTCACTTTGCTAGCCCCCTCTTGATCCACAATCGCCGGCAGCTGGATTTTGTTATTTTCCAACAGGTACTTAAAGATAATGGGAACTTCGCCATCTTTGAAGGAGTACACTTTAGGAAATCTTAGCTCCGAAGATTTCTGCTTCTGAGGTCGTTGTCGCCATTACGACTACGATTGTTGTGGTGCTTGTTGTCGTGGCTGTTGCTGAGGTTGCAATTGGAAAGTTTGATTAGCATCAACTGCATTAGCATGTGCCTTACCTTTCCCTCGTGGGACGAAATTTTGTGTTGGAGCATTCGTCGCCTGTTGGCCTCTCTCCGCCTTCTTCCTTCTGAGGAATCGCTCAGCTTTCTCTCCTCGGACCTTCAAATCCTTCCATGTTTTGGACGGTGCTGTCCCCATTGCTTCCAACACGTCCAATGCGAGGTTGTTGTGGCAAGTTTGGAGAATGAACTCCTCAGTGATCGGGTCCCGACAGTTCATCGCCTTGTTCCGGAACCTTTTGATGAAAGTGTCAACTACTTCCCCGTCTTTCTGTTTCTCGTCAAGCAACGACCCGATGGATATCTCGGTGTCGTCATCGAAGAAGTTGGTGAGGAATTTAGTCTCCATGTCGTCCCAGCTATTCACGCTTCCTGGCTTGAGGCGGCGATACCAATCGAAGGTGGCTCCACGAAGAGTGCCAACGAAGGACCGTACCATCAGAGGCTCATTACCAGAGATAACCCCTAGGTGTGATTTGAAGTAAATCAAATGCTGAGTGGGTGAACCCTTCCCATCAAACGGCGTGAAGTTAATTAGATTGAACTTTACCGGATACGGGATTGATTCCCACTCTCTTGGGTATGGACAAGGAATGCCTGTCTTCTTCCTCTCTTGAGCGGAAATCAACGTATTGATTTTGCTCTTAAGGTTTTTAATCTTCAAACTTTCAACTGTATCTTCATTAGCATTCTCGTTACCACCCCCTGCATTAACGGGAGGATTATTGGCATTGTGAGCTTCATCCGCATGTGTGTCCTCATCTTCCTGATTAACCCGGTTACGACGACTTGGTTCGCCTTGCTGGTTTGTCAGTGCTTGGATTTGTTGGTCATGCATTTCTCTCATATTCTGCATGACCATCTGTATTTCGAACCTGAAGCTCTCCTGTTGTTTGGCCATGGCTTCTTCGAGCATCTTGGCCACTTGTTCCGCGCTTATCATAAGTGACTCGCGGGGTTGTCCTTCGCTGGACACTGCATTATCTGATGCGACCGCGGAGCCGGCATCCGATTCTTCATCTTCTGAAGGTAATCTTGTTCGAATCCTACCATAAGTTGCTCGTATGATGGCTCCAGACTGCAGACGGGTTACACGCCGGGGTACTTCCAGAATCCACTCGGGATTATCCCGTGTCGATGTCCCTTTGCTGGTCATATTAGTGGTGACCCTCGGAAATTCTCCATCTTTGACTACCGTTCTTCTTCGTCGGAAACGCCTAGGCCTTGGTTTTGACGTTTTGGTACCGAGCCTTTCAAAAACCGAAGTTCTTTCGGGGACTGTCTTGATGCAGTTGCACTCAGACAATACTGCTCGAATGAGTTTGGAACAGGGGCACTGAGTTTCTAGTTTTCGAGGACTCCTTTTCCTGGTTTTACTCGTACCCCCAACATGATAGTACAACTTGTCGGTTTGAAGGTCGGAGTAACCTATCGTATGTTGGCATGACTTCTCAGGTATAACGCTATCATCATCAGACGACAACGTTTCCTTTTGAGGGCGAACTGCCTTCTTTGGGCTTTCAAGAGTCACGCGTCTCGACACGCGCCTTTGTGGGCGTGAGTTCTCGGCGGGCTCCTGGACTTCAATGCGCAAACTGGTGCGCGTAGCTGTTATGAACTCCTCGTCATGTTGAGGGTGGCAGCGACCCCCAGCATGTTGAGTCGTTCGGGGCTTCTTTATTGGGCACAAATGTTCTTGAACTGGAGCTTTGCATTGCTTATCGGGAAGTGGACCAAGACGCTCCAAAACTGACCTCCTTCTTTGGGATGGTCCTGTGGGATCTCTCGGAGCAGCTATGGGAATTATCGGCGATTTAGGTTGGTTCGTCGGAGGTTGAACTTTTGCTGAAGGCTGCAATGGTTGCTTTTTAGCCTGAATCGCCACTTCAGACTTCGGCCTCCATACTTGGCGGGTCGGTGGCTGCTTTTTGGCCACCTTCTTCTGCAGTCTTCTGCGGGCTTCTTGGACTTGAGCCCGTGCCTGCGCTGACAGTGTGCGGCGCTTGCGAATGCGCTCATCCAGTGTTGAACGATTCTGTTTGACACGGATCCATTCATTCGTTGGCGGCTTGGAGGAGCTACCATTCATTGGTTGTTGAGGCTGTTTGCCTCTCCTGTTCTTCAGATCCGCGTCATAGCGAATTACGTCAGTGGACTCCATCGCCTTTGTGAATTGTCGCGCCAGGCGTTGACGTCGCCTCTGTCGGGCTCTCTTTGAAAGAGTCGCTACGCCTTCAGCGACGGAGGAATTGGCCAGAACAGATCTGACCTGGTTGGAGGTTGGTGGAACTTCACCCGATGCAACTCCGGCATCAATCGGGGTGAGATCTTTGTTGGTATTCCCTACTTCTTCATACCAACGGACTTTTCTCCTGGAGGAGAACTTCTTGGACTTGCGGGGGGAGGTAGATCCGGACGAGGATGACAGATACTCCTCGAACTTTTGTTGGTCGAATTCATACTCGACCTCCTCCTCGACCGGGATTGAGATCCTCGGCTGCGACGCAACGATCTCGGCAGCGAGATCGGTGGCTCCCACTGTGGTCGCCAGATTGTTCGCGGGAAAAATTGTTTTCATTGAAATCATTGTTTTCTTGAGCAACTATTTATCGATTACAAAAGATTCAGTCTTTTTATATGATCCGGTTATAACAAAATCAAAGAAAAAATCTAAAAAAAAAGATTACAACTTTCCTGAACAAATTGCAAGATCCTGTTTTGCGGTCTCCTGCTTGTGTGGGTTCTTCGCCTACGCCGGGGTTAATCCGTGGACCACCGCGCGATCTTGATCCGGTTGGATCTACACGGTATGACGGGTGTTATTTCACGAAGGAAATAACAGCCGGGGGTATTATTTCACCAAGGAAATAATAGCCTGAAGTAATCAAAATCGACCAAGCGAAATCGATACTCTTCTCGGGATCAAAAACCAAGTTTTGATCCGGAGAATGACCGTGTGGATCTCAAATCTGCTCTCTCTTGAACTCCTGCCTTATTTGGTGTGGATGAACGCCAAGAACCAGATCTGAAAAGTCCAAAACTCCGAGATTCCAAAGCTTCAACCTTTTTTAGTCTTGAGCCTTTAATCCAGCAGAGTTTTGCCTCCGAAAAATCCAACCCTCTAAAACAATGAGCCTAGGGGTCTATTTATAGGCTCCTCAAACCAGATCTGGGCTCAAATCTGGGCCCAGATCTGGTGGCTCGGCTAGGTGGCTCGGCCACCGAGCCACCCCTAGGTGGCTCGGTGAGCCACCTAGGTGGCTCAGCTTTCTCCGAGCCACCTAGGAGTGGCTCGGTTTCGGCCGAGCCCTCTAGGTGTTTGCCGTTTTGTCGTTTTTCGGTTTTGCGGTTTATCCGAACTCTGATTTGGCATTCCGGATCATGATTTGGCAGTAAATCCGCCTTGGTGTTCGAGTTCGAGTCTGCTCCCGATCTTGATTGATGTGGTGGACTCTACGGTTGGATGATTCGTTGATTCATCGACCCATTAGCTTCATTGGGCACGCGATTGGAATTATTCTGTTGTTTGCGTGTGATTCGTTAACATCGTCGCCTCGTTAATCCTCTTCGTCACGTCTCGCTTGGCTTCGGTGTTGTGGTTTAATGAACATGCTTGGATATATCGCCCGATGGTTCGTTGGTTTGTCGAATCGCCGTGTCGAGCTATGTTAAGGGACCTATAAGTAGTTTTATACGCCTACAACAAGTAATTTCCAAATCAGTGCATCCGCGGCTCTACAATCGCTGCAAACACAGCCTCATATTTGAGATGATTGATCTTGATGGCTGTGACAACAACATGACTAATATTATATTAGCAACTATTAGAGGTGCTGATGAGCAGTATAAAGATTTCAGAAATAAAAGGTTGGACTTAGTTGGTGAGTTGCTTGGTAGAGAGCTGTGGGCAAATATTCGTGTAGGCTGTCTAAAAATCACAATGGATAGCTGATCCCCATCAAGCTCCAACAATGAAAGCTACAATTAGATAGCTTTCATGCCAACAAACGAAAGCTGCAAATGGACTTTTCACATAGAGCGAGAAGAGTTGCAATTCAACGATACTTCCGACAACTGATGAAAACTCTATTCAGCAGTCTTCACAATCTATCGTTAATAGTTACAATTTGACGACTTTCACACCCCACAACAGCTAATGTAAGGATTACTGAACAATGGTCCTTGCAACGCTCTACAAAAGAAGTTACAAATCAACTAGCTCCTTCTAAAACGCGAAACTCATCTTCGCGTTACAATTCTGGAAATGCAGGCGACCCCCGCGTTTCTAAGCTGCAACAAGCAAAACGCGAGCGGCCCTTATGTTCTTGACGTTCAGTCAACACCCAACCTCGCGTCTCAATTCCAAGATGTAAAGTTAGGGTTCTGAACGCCAAATTAGGCGTTTGACTCATTCAAATATGAGTCGAACGGTTTCAGAACCGTTTTTCCCACGATCTGAGGAAATCACGCCCACTTAGGAACAGATTTAGAGGGCAGTTACAACCTCTTATCCAGCTATAAAACCTTAACAAACCCAACGGAGTAAGGGTTGGATTTTCAGCATCTAAACCGCACAAGGAGGTTAGGAGCTTGGGATTTTTTGCTGGAGATAGCAGAGGCGAACTCTTCGAAATAGAGGATTTAACTCAAATTCAGAGGATCAAATCTAAAGAAATCCATCAGCAACAGAAAATCTGCTTGGTCACTAACCGAATTTTCGGTTCTAACAACTCTGGTCACAGGGTTCTAACTCGTTCTGAGTTCTTAAAACTCTTTAAGAGTTATTCATCAAACTTTCCACAGAAGTTCATTGTTCCCACAAGATAAAAGATGGTTGGATCGTCAACGGAGAGCAAATTCGACGCAAGCAATCGAAGGAGGTACTCCATCGCTACCAAGAAGAACCCAGTTTTAAACAAAGGGGAGAATCAAATTCATTCTCCTTCCTTTTGTAAACAGGAAATCCAAATTGTAATCGATTTTGAGAGAATACAAGTCAATTTTCTTTCACTGTCTTTTTACATCGAATTTTCCACAAACAAAAGATGGCGACTCAGCTGGGGATTAGCTTTTCTGACGAAGAAGCAGTGGTGCAATCCGACGTCCACATTATGGGAACGACCGTTGAAACTCTCATTGTGGAGTTTGACCAAGCAAAATACGAGGAAGCCCTCTCCTCTGGATCCCTTAGCCCTAAGGCTAGGTGTCACATTCGCAAGATCTCCAAAGAGATCAAACCTGTTGCTGAAACGCCAAAGAAAGTCCTCTCCTTTGGCCAAAATTTATTGAACAGCCCCCCCACTTCAGGAGCGGGCTTAGCCTCTACTGAACTCGTCCAGCGAGTTGAAAGTCCCACATCCGCGTCAACACGGCATACTTCAGGCCACAAACGACCCATAGAGGAGACGAGCTCCATAAACACCGATGATGTTGCTACCACGGCTTTGAAACAAGCTAAGAAGAACGCCACTCGTAGACGAAGAAGATCCATACGACGAGCACATCTACACGAAAGCCGAATGCTGGCCCAACGTGAAGATCGCGTTCTTGAAACTTTACCCGAGCACAACGTTTCCACCACAGAACGCACACTTCGCGGCAATGAGCCCGATTACGAGCCTCGGTTGATACAGCTGAAACGCGACCCTCAATGGTGCGTTGTTCCTTCAAAACGCAGCCCTTAGAAAGGCGCCGCTGAAAATAAATGCACACCTCATGGGCGCGTTCAAACAAAACATGACTCTCAAGAGTCCGTTTCACCAACCAAATGCGACCCTCAGGGTCGCGTTCAACCAAAACATGACCCTCACGGGTCTATTTCATCATTTAAACGTAGGCCTCGGCCTAGTGTTTACAAATCCAAACGCGACCCTCGCGTTGTTCTTCAAGAACGTGACCCTAGCGTTGTTCTTCAAGAACGCGATCCTCGAGAGGTCCGCCAAGTTCGGAAAAGTCAACATGGGTTTAAAATCCACGTTCGACTAGAATCAATCTTACCCACTCAAGGGCAGGGGGTTCCATCTCCGTCCCCACGCTCAGGGAAGGATCCCTCCCAAGTTACTGATTCGCGGGAATTATTGTCAAGAGGGAAACCAACGCAGCAAGCAGCTCACTCATACCAATGTGATCGGCTTATCTCTACAATCATATCAGAATGCCATTGTTGCGCTTCTGTACCTCGGCAGTCCGTATTCAACAGGTTGACGAACGTTGCTAGACCTACCAAACGACAATGTCGATACAAACAGAAGACAGCCGAAACTGAATACCCCGAAGTCACTATAAATATGATAGGTAGAGGAAAAGCTTCAAATCCTAGTTCTAAGGAGTCACAAAGGAGTCATTCCCTAGCTGTTCGGGAAATTTGTGACGAATTCAAAGGAGTGTACTGGCATACTCGGACTCGAACAGGAACCATTCGCTCGGTTAACTACCAAAGGTTAGCCAAGGGGATCGTTTCTGATGACGAACATTCGGCAATTACCGGATCTCAATCTTCAAGCTCTGTTGTGGCTTGCGAAGTTTCCGCTTAGATGGTAGGAAATCCTGAAGACCTAGCTAAGAGAGTAGACGAACATCATGTCATGCTCTAAGCACAGCAAAAAACACTTCTGCAAATGAAGGACATGCTGGCCCAGCTCCTTGCTGAAAAAGGCCAAAAACCTGAATCTTCCCGAAGGACAATGTCAAAGGGAAAGCAGAAGGCACATGAACATTCGGATCGTGAAACTCACAACTTGGAATCCTCTTCTGAAAATGATAAGGAGATAGAAAGAGAATTGCATCCTCAATCCTCTAAGGTGGATGAACTGGAGGCTCGCCTCAATGCAATCGCCAACAGAAGCAAAATCCGCGAAGAAGGAGTGGTACGGCCCTATCCTGCCGAGTGGGATACAACTCCCTACCCATCGAAGTTTAAGGCCCCTACCTTACAACCGTTCGATGGCACAGGATCACCGAAACAACACATACTACTTAAAGTCACAGACTGGAGATGTGGTAGCAAACGACGCCATCCTAACCCGCTTGTTCATCAGCACTCTTAAGGGAGTCGCCTTCGAATGGTTTATGAAACTGCCTACTGGGTCTATTCAAAAATGGGTGGATTTGGAAAGTCTTTTTTTAGCCAGGTTCTTTAAGGACGATACAGAAGTTTCGGTTTCGACTCTTCTCGCCACCAAGCAGAGGAAAGGAGAATCTATTAAAACATATGTAGAGAGATTCCGCAGCATGGCATTGCGATGCCCTTCAGGTATGACCCAATCAACTTTGGTTAAAACTTGCAGGCACAACTTGGAGACCCAGCTCCTTGCTCAGATGGGGGTAGCGGAGTGTCGATCCTGGAGACAACTTGTTTCATAAGGAGAACAAGCCGAAGAGATTGTTGCTCGAGTGAAAGCCGAAGAAGTGGCGCAACCCAAGCCGCAACAGCAACGCAATCAGCACAATGTCTAGTGGTCTAAGGGAATAGAGACTATGGTGGATGACGCCAGCACGCGAGCACCACCTCCCTCTAAGCAAGGCAAGGCGCCAAATCAACAAAGTGCGCTCAAGCAGTATTCTTTAAAGAGGAGCATGTGTACACTTTGTTCCAGTTGCTTCGGAAGAACAACAAGTTGCAGCTTCCTGAAATCAGGAAGCCGAATGAAGCAGGGAAGGTGGATGACCCTAATTATTACCGTTATCATAGACTCCTAGGGCATCCTACCAGAAAGTGCTATGTCTTCAAAGACATCCTGCAAAATTGGTGAATGCTAATGTGCTTACTTTAAAACCTAAACAGAAGACTGTATCCACCAATATGATAGCGGTCTAGTTCGGTGACTTCTCTCCGATAGCGACCACAGATGGCGTTGTTCCCATTCGTAAAGGAGAAATGCACCTGAAGAATGTTGACTTGCACAGTCAGAGAGACAGGGGGTTGGTACCCCTCACTACCAAAAAAGGGGAAATATTGTGGGTCCACCCTGATTTGCTAGGAGACCAACAGTGGATGAACACCTCGTCCAAAACGAAGGGAGGCAAGGTTATGTCTTCCAACATGATTAGCCCCTCCGTCACTGAGAATGACGACCACCTTAAACCTCTTACCGATTCAGAAGAAGAGAGGATTACCCTGGCAGCATACCTAGGAGACAACCCTGGCACTCGGTCAGGAAAGACTTACTTAAGAGACTATAATAAGAACGCTCAAGAAGCTGAAGAACGGCCCTAAGACGCTGGGGGTTCTGTGCTAAAGAAGCCGGTCGATAAAGGGAAACAAAAAGAGCTCTGGTTCAATAAAAATCTTCACCAGGAACTCGGGGAGAGCACTCCATTCCAATTCAATGTCATGGCGTAGCTGGCCAACATACTGGCCAGGATTACTCTATATGAACTCCTGAGGTTATCCAAAACTACCAAGGAAGCTCTAATCGAAGCCTTAAAGAACACGGAGAGCTTTATCACTCAAGTCACTCCAATTTTCAAAACTTCTGAAGACCAACCCTGCCTGCAATGTCTGCAAGCTGCGAGAAGTTTACCTTGCATATCGTTTACTCAGGAAGATAAGCAGGTCAAACACAAGCACGACAGACCATTGTACTACACGGGGTATATCGGATCCTCCGAAATTGGTCGTGTCTAAGTTGACCCAGCCTCAGCGCTCAGCATCATGCCTTACAGGGTCATGCAGGTCTTAGGGATTCCTACGCATCGACTGAACACTACTCAGACTACCATCTTCGGGTTCAATGCAAACAGCACTCGGCCCCTGGGGAAGATCAAACTCAGGTGTTAAATCGGAGACCTTAAGTCCGAAGTGACTTGTTACATCATAGATGCATATATGTCCTACAATCTTTTGCTAGGACTACCATGGATACATGCAAACCGCATTGTCCTATCTACCCTGCATCAATTCATGAAGTATGCTAATGATGAGGGAGAAGTTCGAACCCTGATTATGGAAAAATACCCTTTCCGAGGAGTGGAAAACTTTCACACCGACTCCGTCTTCTACTTGGAATCCCAGGAGAAAGAAGATGTGGACAGCGGTAATGAAACCGACATTGAGCCAGATCCTGAAGAAGATTGTCCATGGGAATTGAATCTAAATGTAATGGGTCAGGACAAGAGTAATAATAATGTACCGAGTGAGGGTGAGTGGTGCATTAATGAAGATTTTATTTTGACGTACTTGCCTGATTGTCCTCTAAAAACAAATAAATAGAGAATGATCCTAATGCAGGTACCAACCCATGACACGCACTGTGCACAGAGACATCACTCACATTACCAATCGAGTCATCATTCGCTTCAGATGAAGGAGTAGAAGATGCACAGAAGGCTTTCTTCAATGTCCCATCCAAAAGGAAAGGGCAGAAGCCGATCTGTTTTGGTAAAGTCAAACCCAAACAACTCAAATGAGAAAATTCAGAGGAAGATGACAGAGTCCCCTAATTCCATTACTACGAACCCAATTCTATACACTTAATGAAACGAAGGGGGTATAACTTTAATGAAAAACAGGGCTTGAATTTCGGGAAAGGAAGACAAACACCAATTCGAATGTCTCTAACCCCCGAAGGAAAACCTCCGGACTACTATCAAAAAACCGGAAGGGGTGTGGGTTACGTCACAACTCCCTCTGTCTCAGAAAATGAAATCAGTAATTATATGCATCAGGACCATTCGTTCGGAACATCTTCCTGGGAATCCGACGTTAGCGTCAGGCCTTTCTTTAAAAGTCTAACTGTGAACAAGGTTTTAACTAGTCTTCCAGATGAAGATGCCGGGGCGGATGAAGAGTTAATCGAATCGACGGATGATCCTTGGATCAAATGCCTCAACATCTTGTGGGATATGCGTTTCGAGTAGCGTGAACCACCCACTGAAGATAAAATGATCCAAGTCAACATGGGAGATGCACTTGATCGTAAGCCCATCTTCATAGCTGAAAATTTATCATCGTCTGAGAAAGAGGATCTTATATCCCTTATCCGAGAATACATAGATGTCTTTGCTTGGAACTATAAAGACATGCCTGGCCTTGACCCAAAAGTTGCCATGCATCGATTCAACATCGATCCGGTTGCAAAACCCGTTAAACAACAACAACGCCGGTTTCGTCCAGAGATCATGGAAGCAATTGAGTCTGAAGTGAAAAATCTTATAGACTCGGGTTTTGTTAGAGAAGAACAACATCCAGATTGGGTAGCCAACATTGTTCTGGTTCCCAAAAAGAACGGTAAGGTCCGGATATGTATCGATTTCCGTGATCTTAATACAGCTTGACCGAAAGATGAATTCCCGCTTCCTATAATAGATGTTATGATTAACAACACCTACAGATATGAAAGGATGTCTTTCATGGACGGATTCTTCGGGTACAATCGGATCAAGATGCACCCGGAAGATGAAAAAAATACTGCTTTTAGAACACCACTGGGAGTGTATTGCTACACAGTAATGCCCTTCGGCCTAAAAAACGCAGGTGCAACTTATCAACGTGCAATTAACGCCATCTTTCACGAACACTTGCGTAAGAAGATCGAGTGCTATGCTGACGATATAGCAGTAAAAAGCCAACATAAAGACGATCATCTTACAGATTTGAAAACAATGTTCGACATCATGCAAGCACATCAACTGAAGATGAACCTAACAAAATATTTCCTTGGGGTATCAAGCGGGAAATTCTTAGGATTTATCGTCACATCCAAGGGAATCTCTCTTGACCCAGAAAAAGTGCGTGCTATCCAAGACATGCCATCTTCGAAGAATCTCAAAGAGCTCAGAGGTTTGCATGGCAGACTGGCCTACATTCGAAGGTTCATATCAAATCTTTCAGGGTGTTGCCAACCTTTCTCTAAGCTAATGAAGAAAGGAGTATCCTTTATTTGGGATGGAGAATGTCAAAAAGCATTCGAAGAGATTAAGAGATATCTCACTCAACCACCAGTTCTCGTGGCCCTAATATCAGGAAAGCCATTCCTGTTATATGTAAGAGCCATGGAATATTCTCTTGGAGCCTTGTTAGCCCAGAACAACGATCAATAGCAAGAGAAAGCCATCTACTACTTAAGTAGGACCATGATAAGAGCCAAGCACCGGTATAATCCAGTCGAAAAAGAATGTCTCACTTTGGTATTCGCAGTTCAAAATATGCGACATTACCTAGTTGGACAAACAATTCACGTCATCTCTAAGGTGAATCCCTTGAGAGTTCTGATGACGAAGCCATCATCTCTGAATTGCCGGCTCACAAAATGGGCCATTCTCTTGTCACAATATGATATGCAATTCATGCCCCAAAAAGCAGTCAATGGTCAAGCATTGGCAGACTTCTTAGCCGATCACCCGGTGCCAGGGATGTCTAAGCTGTATGAAGAATTGCCCGATGAAGTTGCTGAAGCTTGCGTCACTCGAGAAGCTACGCATGTGTGGAAATTATTCTTCAACGGTGCATCCAGAGCAAATCCTCATAGAGCGATTACTGCAGGAATAGGAGTGGTGTTCGTTTCTCCGAATGGTCACGTGATCCCAAGAGGATTTTCCCTGATCGAACCCTGCACTAACAACGTAGCTGAGTATAATGCTCTTCTACTAGGAATGCAATTTGCCGAGGAATTTAATATTCGACATCTTGAAGCTTACGGTGATTCTCAGCTAATCGTGAATCAAGTCCGAGGGGAATACGAAGTGTGTCATGAAGACCTGATCCCGTATTACTTCACAGTGCTGAAGCAAGCCTAGAAGTTCGAAGGTTTCTTTATTGAATATATTCCATGAGCTCAGAATGCTTATGCTGATGCTTTAACCTCGTTGGCAACCTCATTAGCATTGCCTCCAGGGGCCGAAACTACGATTCCTATTACGGGACGTGAGTTATACTGTTCTAATATTCCTATAGAGGGAAGCTCAGACAAGACACCGACAGGAGAGGTCTGCACAACCTCGATGGAACTTGAAGTTAGAGATTGGCGATTCCCGTACATCGACTATGCCATATATGGAATTTTGCCCGAAGACCCTAAGGAAGTGGCCGCTATCAAACGAAAGGCTCTCTGATTCTATTACGATGTAGTCTCCCAAATCCTATATCGTAAATCACATGATGGATTGTTACTTCGATGTCTCTCTCGAAATGAAGTAAAAGAGGCCCTCAAGGAAGCTTATGACGGAATGTGCGGAGCTCATCAGCTTGGAGCTAAGTTGGGAGATCGTCTCCATCGAATCGGTTATTATTGGCCAAAGATGTTCTCAGACGTAGTTGATTATGCTAAACGTTATCACGTGTGTCAGATTAATGAGGACTTTATCCACCAAGCGCCAAGTAACTTACACCCCACTTCCGCATCTTGGCCATTTGAAATGTGGGGTATGGATATCGTAGGACCAATCTCTCCTCCGACTTCTATAGGACACCGGTTCATTTTAGCTATAACCGATTACTTCTCCAAATGGGCAGAGGCAATCCCGTTGAAAGAAGTTAAGACGTCAAGTGTGATTAAATTCATCAAACATCTCGTCATTTACCGTTTTGGAGTCCCGAGATGAATAGTTCACGACAACGGGACACAAATTGTTAGCTTTGGGTTTCAAAGATTTTGTGATAAATTTAGAATCCAAAGTATCGCATCTACGGCGTATTATCCACCAGCAAATGGTCTTGCAGAAGCCTTTAACAAGACTATTGTCAAACTTCTCAAAAAGTTTGTTTCTAAGAGCCGAAGTGATTGGGATCAAAGACTTGGCGAATGTTTATGGGCCTATCGCACAACGGTGAGGACCCCTGCAAGAGCTACGCCATTCTCTTTAGTATATGGCTGTAAAGCCGTACTACCATTAGAAATTCAAATCCCTTCCCTAAGAGTCGCTATCACAACTGGACTGACAGAGGAAGAGAAACATCAATGGCGGCTTCAGGAACTTGAAGCCTTAGATCACAAACGACTTCAAGCTCAGTAACAGATCGAGTTATATCAAGCCCGCATCTCTAAAGCCTACAACAAAAAAGTTAAAGAGCGGATTTTTAAGAAAGGCGATTTAGTTTTGGCTAACAGACGACCCATGGTAATGACACACAAAACCAAAGGGAAGTTCAATCTTAAATGAGAAGGGCCCTTCGTAATAGAGTCAGTCTATTAGAATGGAGCTTATCGCCTCATTGATCAAAAAGGAGACAGGCTCATGATGCCAATTAACGGGAAATTCCTTAAAAGATACTTCCCGTAAATCGTGTAGCCCCCTTCCTTCTCTGTTAAATGCCAGTCAAATTAGACTGGGGGTTGTCAATTTAGAGTACAATTCTAGGAATAATGATTTAATTTTCCTATTTTGTATGTCGTCATGTTGACACTACACCTCTGACGATTGAAATTTTCTGGAATTATTCTAAGTAGTAATAAAGAGAATTTCGATTTTACGCTAAGTTAACTCTACACTTGCAGCATTTATGTTACTTTCTATTATCCTGAATTAGAATCCAACAAAAGAAACGATGAAAGGCAAAATGATATCATTTTCATTCAATATTGTTAATCTAAATACAAAGTGTTGACAATCGAAATGAAAACGGTACAAAATTATTCCCTAGCTAAAAAGCGATTCAAATCCTAAGTGTCGGGGCCCATCAGCCTAAAGGACTTGAGATTAGATTTCAAAGTCGATATTGTTCGAGCGGGAAATTACGTTATTCTTCATTGATGATTCTGTTACAACTTTGACAACAACTTTATGCGTTTACAAAGAGATCCGGTCTTTTTATAAGATCCGGCTTACAACAAAATCAAAACAAAGAAATAAAGATTACAACTTTCCTTGAACAAATCACGAGTTTCCTGTTTTGCGGTTGCTCGCTTTGTCGGGTTCTTCGCCTGTGCCGGGGTTGAGTACCATGGACCACCGCGCAATCTCGATCTGAACAGATCTACGTGGTATAACGGGTACTATCCCACCAAGGAGATAGTAGTCGAGAGGGATCGTTTCACCAAGGAAACGCTCGCTCTAATCTCGGGATCTAAGAACCAAGCTTAGATCCGGAGTAGTATCACGTAGATCTGGTTATCCAAGTCTTCAAGCCTTCGCAATCCGAGTTGAGGTCGCAATCCGGCAGAGTTTCGGCTCTTCAGAAGTTTCAGAAAAGTCCTCTCAAATGAACGAGTGCCAGGCCTATTTATAGGCACTCAAGACTGTGCCTTTGGCACAAACCGACGCCTAGCCACCTCTGGGTGGCTGGCCTGTGCCGAGCCACCTTAGGGTGGTTCGGTTCGGGCCGAGTTCCCCCAGGTGCGCTGGTTTCGTCGTTTTCCGGTGTTTCCGGTTCTCCGTTGTTCGGGTTTGATTCAGTTTCTGGAATCGACTCACTGACTTGATTCCAAATATGGCAGTTAATCTGTTTCTGAGTTCGAGTCCGGGATTGGTCTTGATTCGATCATTATATCACCGAGTTCGCTCTTGTTTAGATGACTCGGTGATTCCCCGAAACGTTGGTTCGATTCCACGTGCGTACGTGTTCCATTGTTCGTGTGCCTTGTCGCCTCGACCTTTCGTTGATTTGTTCAGGTCTTGATTCGATTCCCCGAATCTTCATTTGGCAGTAGCTCCACTTCGGTGTTTTGAGTTCAAGTCCGTTTTGTTGTTGGACGACTCGTTAACTTTCCGAACCGTTGGTTTGGTCCCGCACGCAAACGTATTCCGTTGCTTGCGTGCCTCGTCGCCTCGTCGCTCGAATGTCCGTTGTTTTGTCGAATCATCGTGCTGAGCTAAGCTAAGGGACCTATAGGCAATTTTATACGCCTACAGATATTTTCTCCTCACGAGCCCTTTTGATTTCTTCTGTTACCTTGCTCTTGAGCTCCTCTTCATCAGGTGCTGCTTCTGTAATCTCTCGTCGAAGTTTACCAGCAGCAATGATTTCATCGCAATAGCTTTTGAAAAGCTCGTCACAGTGAGAAGCTAGCCCTCTTATAACTTCCATATCGTCAGCTAATTGGGCATTTATCTGAGATAGCTCAACACCCGCGCAAGTAAGTCCCGCTGTAGTATCCCAAACACCCATAGCAAGACTGCCCATGTCCACTTGTATTTGGAGGTGTTCCTCATGCAGGCTGGCAATACGAGACTCTTTCTCAGACAGACTCTTCTGAAGTGACTCTTGATGTTGTGCTCTCAATGCTTTCACCTGAGAAAACGCCCAATCAACTTCTGGCCCTATATCGTCACGTTACAGTATTGAAAGGAACTCCAATTCATATTCTAGGATAACAATGCTTTCACGACAATTATCGGTCCATAAGGCATTCCCCTGGTGCCCGATCTTAGCTAGGCACTCCAGCAGATGAGGTTCGAAAACATTAAAGCTCACTTCCCTGAGACTAACGACATCGATGGTCATCTGCATCTAATACTCTAATTGTTCGATGAGTCTCCTCAGAGTTTCTGAGCTTGGGGGTGGAGCAATCGGATAAATAAAACAATTCGCATAATCAGTGCGAGTGGGACGATCGACGACTTCAGATGGTAATTTTTCGGGCATATCTGGTGCCGAACCTTTGATGGTCAACCCTTACCCGGCCGTTGCCATTTCAGGATCAGAAGGAGCGGCTTGAAGCATAGCATCCTCTTTGTTTCTAGGGGGTGCAACAGGTGCAGACTTGATAGCATCCCCCATCAACTTGACCTTCTAGGAATTCTTGGCTGCAACAGGCTTCCGCTTACGAATTCTCTTCTCATATTCGCCTTCCTCCTCAGCAGTAAGGGCCCTCTTCCCTGATGATCTTAAGGAGCGAGGCTTAGGAAGGGATGCTCCCTCGAGAACTTCCTTAGTAGCCTCTTCTTCAATAGGCCCAGCAGTGAGTATATCCTGTGGGATCTCCTCGATTCCAACCGCCTCTCGTTCGCAAGAAAGATACTCCTCTATTCCTGGCAAACGAGTCTGGGTAGAACGGCTTCTCGATTTATATAACTCCCGAATTTCATTTATGCATGAAGCATAGATGTCGTATTCTGGGATTCGAGAAACTTCATCAAACCAGTCGAAAATCTGCAACGGTGGAATAGCCGGGCAGTGAGTTAGGTAAAGTGAAGTGCGCGTGGGTCCCTCCGGCAGAGAAAAAGTACCATGTGTGAGCTCCTTCATACAAGTTCCCGACTTGAGCCAAGGCCGGTTGGGATTACCAACATAGAGTTGGTCATATCCAAATTGTCTGGCAAATCTAGAAGGCATGTAGGGCTTAATAATACACTTCTCCCTCAAGCGATAGACCAGATAACCTAACCTGATCGTAAGAAGCCATCTAAAGGTGCCCTTTTCCAGAGAAGACGATCCCTCAAAAAGCACATCCATGAAGCGGGCGTTCTCTTCATCAGCTCCATCAAAATTAGGAGCACAACAGAAAATCCGGTAATTGTCTTCCCGGGACAAGAGCTGTCGAGCCATGACTATATAGGAACTAGTCCACGTGGCCGACTCTAATCTCTGTACAAAGGGAACATAAGCGTCATTGCCCTCAAATACTCCCGTCATCAATGAAGGACAATGCAACACGAACCAGACCACCAAATACGTGTATGGCACTGGCATGCGTGGTTGAGAAACCTTATTAGCTTTCTTCCCAGCAGCCTTAATTCCCGGGGCGCCGAGAAGTTCGGAGGTCAACATCCGTAGGCCATTTTGTACGCAGCCGACCATAGTAATAAGGAGGCTCACAGGTCTCCTATGCGCCAACAAAACAGCTGGGTATATAACCTCAGCTAATATTGCCTCTACTGGCTTCAACGGTACTACACACCGCTTCAACCAAATCATGAAGAAGCCCGCAAGAAGATCCGTGTCAGAAATAGAAACTGTGGCTTGGTGGTGGAAACTTTTAAATTCAACACCAGCCTCAAAATCATACTCTGCATGCTCTGTCTTGTAAGTAGCGCTGGAAGCCTTAATTCGAGTTTTAGCGTCCTTAAGAGAAATGGTTGCAACACGAGATACAGCTACATCTTTCTGATTTAAGTTCTGAAAGAGGTATTCCGCCCATGCGGTATGCATAATGCCCACTCCACGCATCCCAAAGACTTGAGCACATATATGGAAGTGGCACATCATCTCCCAGAAAGTAGCATAAACTTCTGGATGCGCCGCCTAACATGGAAAGCTCCTCGGTGGTAGGGATGAATTCTTCATAGGGCATTCTACCAAACGGTAACCCGACACTACTTGCATCTCATGGAGAGCAAAACATAACTCCACTATAGGTGTGAAGAATGTACAGCTATCCGGGCTATATTTCTCCAACATAGCGAAGAAATTGTGATAATTCTGCACAACCCCCCATCGAGTAGCTAACACGAGAACTGTGAGACCCGATTTAGCGAGTGGTTCCTCAAGATCCTCAAGAACGAAGTCAACCATACGGGTCCACCGACCTCCATCCCCAGAACAAACCCATCCTAGAGATCTAAACATCTGGGTAGAAAATTCATCCTGAGCTGCAATGAATTGGCGAATGAAGATATTCGCTGGACGCGGCACCTCTGGAACGAGATCCTTCTTCTCAAATAAGCCGGGTCTCAACCCCTTGAGTTTTCCCCCGATTTGTGTACGAGATCGTCGACCAAATCCAAGCGACACATTCTCTTTTTCCTTGACTATGTCAAAAGTCAAACCCCGGCGACAGCTCACATTCAAGAAGTAGGAAAACGGATACATCCTCTTCATGCTTAGGAAGAAGAGGAAACGGTTTATCGACTCTCCGCAATAGCTTTGAATCCTCCGTATGTATGAGATGGTCATCAATGGCTATACGATCTCCGAATATAAATGCTGGCTTGGGAAATGGAGCATGACTGATAGGGGTCTCCATGTCTAAATTAGTGATCAAAACCATGAGAGTAGAGCACCGGGGGAATTTAATCATGTTCGCTCTCTCCGAGTTAGGGAAAGTACACAGTTGAATTCTATTCTGAAGACTGAAGACTTCATTCGCGTCAGGACCGTCAATATATCCAAAATGATGCTCTTGTGAAAACGGCACGTTTGGAAAAAGCACTGCACAATTAAAAGCAAAAATTAGCAGCTAAAAACAAGTTGTTGACATAAATACAGAATCTCAAACGCGAGAGTCAACCTCGTGTCAGAAATCTTAAATGCGAGAGTCAAACCTCGTGTTGAAAAACTTAAACGCGAGAGTCAAGACCCACACGGAGTCCTAACTCTGCGTTTTTATTAAATAGAAACGAGTCATCTTCCTCGTTATCAAGAACCCATATAGGGTTTTCAAAGGACTTGCCAAAGCAAGTTGTTTTGGTCATCACTTACCACGACAGGGGGACCCCCGTGATGGCGACGGTGACGATGACGTTCCCGTAGGAACAAGAACACCGCCGGTGTCCTCAGCCGACGACGTTTCGGAAGTTGCTCCAGCGACTTTCTTAGAGCTAAAACCCACTCTTTATGGCGCTATCAACATAATTGGTCGGAGGAAGCGTCGTTGATCAAAGGAGACGGAGTTCGTCGGAGATCTCGTCAAAATCAAACGAGAGTTATCGTTCTTGAAAATAGCCAAAAATGGAAAGAGTCAAATGACTCTTGACATGATCACTCAGGTTTATTTATAACAGTCGTCAAGCTGTTAAGATGGCACGGGATTCCAGGAGAATCCCAACCATTTTATCTTTTAAAACGTAATCTTTCGCATTTTTAGATAAAGTCAGTTAAGACTTTAATCTCAACGCGAAGTTCACACCCGCGTTCAAACGCTAGGCTCAGACCAGCGTTATGAAGGTTCTTAACCTCGCGTTTCGTACCTCAAACGCAAGAGTCACCTTAGCGTTGTAATTTTTCCAAATGGAGAATCTACCCTTGTTACTTATCCCCTAAGTTCATTGATTCTTTCAACAGAGTGCTCTTAAAACTCTGTATTTCCTTAACATAATCTAAATACTCATCAGGTTAATATTACACCTCAGATGATCATCACCCCATAGAGATTGAATTTAGTTGTCATCACTATCAATTTGACTACAATTCCTCTATTAAGGTCCATTTATCGATTCTCATCAATAGATCGATAAATCTCCAAAATCATCCAAATCTTGGTTAATTGGTCAATTCTCTTCGGCAGAATATCAAATAACCAATTGACCTAATTCTTTTCAGTAGGATGATAAAATTCCCCGAATCTTGTTTAAATCACAAGTGATACAATTCATCGCCCTGATAATAAAACACTTAGCAGTTCTCCCTAGTGAGACGCTACAATATTCTTTCCTCACAGATGTCACATTAAAATTACACCTCTGACAAAATCAACTTATCGATTTTCGTCAATAGAGCGATAAGTTCTCAAAATTGTCCTGATTGCAATATTTCTCCTGTCACGTTAAAATTACACCTCTGATAAAATCAACTTATCAATTCTCTTCAATAGAGCGATAAGTCCTCAAAATTACCCTGATCGTAATATTTCTCCTGTCATGTTAAAAATTACACCTCTGACAAAATCAACTTATCGATTCTCGTCAATAGAGCGATAAGTCCTCAAAATTTCCTTAATCGCAATATTTCTCCTGTCACGTTAAAAATTACACCTCTGACAAAGTCAACTTATCGATTCTCGTCAATTGACCGATAAGTCCACAAAATTGCCCCGATCGCAGCATTCTAACAGTCCGACCCTCATACTTGAACCTTTTTCCTCAGTGGATTAAACTCTTTCCTAAATTATCCCTAGGAAAATTTGTGAGTTTCACTTTATGAGGAAATTCACGCTAAATTAAAATTACACTTCTGGCATTTATAGTCTTCTTTTAGTGTTTAAAGCAGAAGCATAACACAGGAAGAATTCTATTAGTCAGCCCTATTTTGGGAGAATAATAAAGTGTTTATTCTCAGCAGTTAGAAATTTTTTGGAGTTATCTGAAAGGATAATAAGGAGAATTTTCTAAATCAGATTTATCACGGAAATTTATAATTTTGTTGCTTCGAGATTAAAACATGATACATGCAAGAAATAATGAGAAACTAATATCACTTTTTTGTTATTCAGAAACCAAAAGGAAGTGATACAGAGCCGTTCTTAAGAAAAAGAATAATACAAAGTCAAGTCAAAAGAAGCAAGTTGAGCTTTGGCATTAGAGAGCTTCTCCTCATGAGTGGCTCGTACAACGGCTTCAGCCTTCCTCCGCAGCTCATCCTTAGTGGGTGCTACTTCAGCGGCTGCCTCCTTCTTCGCTCTTTCAAGTGCCTGAGCTTCCTTATGGTAATCCAAAAGAGTGTTCGCGTTTTTGGCACCAAGTATATTAACAATGGCTTCTTCGCGAGAAGCTGGGCCTTCAATCTTAGTACCTCCGCCTCAGCTTCAACAAGTTTTGTACGTATGAGGTCTAGAGAAGTAGTAGAGAGCTCTAGTTCTTTTTGTCTTAGGTCACTCTGTTCTCGTAAGTGCATAACTTGAAGCTCTTTTTCAGCCAGACCCCGCTCAATTGCCTCACGGCGAGTCACTTCCTCAACTTGGAGATCAGCAAAAGTGGACAAAATCTATTTCTGAATGTCTGCATGGCTGAGGGCCTCTAAGTTTTTGAGTTGGGCTTCTAAGTGAGAAATGGCTTCCGAACAACGCTCAAAACATTGGGCATTGCCCACACTTTTGACTCCATTTAAGCCTGCTTCTAAGAGAGACTTAAAAGAATCAAAGCAGCCTCGACCGGCCGTGATAACTTCAATCACCTTCCTCACAAGACTATTCAAATAACTTAGGGAATGTGGAGGAAGTCAAGAGCATCCGTTGTACTAGAAAAGGCAATGGAAGACGACTCGACGATCCTGGAAGTGGACGTATCAAAGTTCGGACTAACAAGTGATCTGGGTGTACAAGTCGCGGAAGCAACTGAAACATTCAATTGTGAAGGACTTTAAGTCAAAGCCATCATTGTCCTTGCCTGAGACGTGCTTGGTCCAGCCTCTGTTGGTGCAAATGAAATCTTCATCAATGCTGCAGGCGAAGCAGCTGCTGTGGATGAGGCAGGTAAGGGCTGCTCTTGTAGAGGAGCTGATGCTTGCACGAGCTGCGGTTCTGGAGGAGGTGTCACAGTGGTAGTCACGGGCAATGTTATCAGTAAAGTGACTACCGTAGATGAGCTAGGCAAATGCTGCTCTTGCAAAGGAGTTGACACCTACGCGAGTTGACGTTCTGTACGAGGAGACGTAGTAGTGGTCTCAGGAAGAGGTGAACCTGCACGCAAAAAGGGTCAGAACGTGAAAAGAATGTGCGGAAGAATTCGAAGTGAACTAGGCTTACCGAAAATGTGAAAAGGAGTATAACTAGATGCTTTATCGGATAGGACCTTCGGAGCATCATCAAAAATGGTTATGTCATCCATAGAATTATGCTCTTTGTCCTCCACGTCATCACCTGGCATGTTACCAACGTCAGCATCCTCATCTCCTCTATCTTAATCAGCTGCATCACCAATCGAGGAGCCCTCATAATCTACTTGCTCCTCTTCATCCCGTGTAGCTGAAGATTCAGGAAGACTTGTGCCGGTAGCTGGTTTAGTCATGAGTCCCGTCGTCGGACTTAGGCATGAACCTTCAGCCGATGGCATTAGTACTGAGGGAGGAGGTGATAGGTTCATTCCATGGTCCTGTGGTTCTAACATAGGAGCTTTAGAAGGGTCTGCCGTCAGAGCAGATTCTGCATCTGTGGCCATTAATTCATTCTCTTCATCCTCGGAGGGATGATAAGAAGAAGCTTCACTCGATAAAGCCGGGCCATGTGAACGGAGCCCAGTTCTATGGGGTAGGCCTACAACGGAAGATTCATGTTGTTCTTCATCTTTAGCAGCTCTGATAGCATTAGCCATCAACTTTGGTTTCTGCTGGCCTGTAGGAGGAGGAGACCCAACCATCAGCTTCCGACGGGTTTGCTTATCATATTGACCAGTCTCATCCGCTGAAAGTTTTCTCTTCCCAGCTACCCTTGCTGTGGGAGAATCTACCACCCGGGGTTCCTCCACTAGAGCAGGTTCAGCTGCTTGTTCCTCTCCTAGTTCAGCAGAAGGGTCCTCAATGGATAGAAATTTGTCGATTCCTCTCAGACGGGATGTCTTTGATCCCCTCCTTGAAGCATACATACGTCAAATATCTTTCAGACAAGACGTATTTAAGTTGTAATTGGGAGTCTGAGAAGCGGCAAAGTACCAGTTACAGAAGCTCATGGAAGTGTAAGAATTGGGTGTTTTGTGGGGAAGCCTGAAGATGGCTTTGGTATAACCTGCCACGAATAGTACCAAGCTCTCGCCCCTTCATATAAGTTGCTCACAATTGAGAGCTGAGGTTGAGGGTTCCCAACATACAACTGATCATACCTAAATTGTCGAACAAACCTATAGGGTTGGTAGGGCTTGACGAGACATTTGTTGCCTTGCCTGAAGACTAGGTAGCCTGGCCTGATAGAAAGGAGCCAATGGAAGACACCCCCGTTCAGCTGGGTGAACCCGTTAGGCCCAGCCACGTCCTGATATTCTGCCCCATAGACCCCACCTTCAAAGTAGGGAAAACAACAGAAGATGTGGTAGTTGGTGTCTCACGACAAAATCTGGCGAATCCTAACCATATAACTCCCCTCCCATTTTGCAGATTCTAGTCATTGCACAAGCAGGATGAATGAGTCACCTAGAGGAGAGGCTGCACTCATTATGGAAGGACAGTGAAGCACATACCAAGCCATCAGATAAGTGTAAGGCAGTGGTATCTGAGGGTTGGGAGTTTTGAGAACTTTGTTACCACCAGACTCCACCTCTGTAACATCAAAAATATCCAAAGCCAACTCACGCAGCCCACTCTGCAAGTAACCCACCATAGCGTAAAGCAGATTCAATGGCCTCCCTTACGCCAAAAGAATAGCCGGATAAATCACCTCAACAGCGAGGGCATCAATTAGCCTGGTAGGAACGAGGCACCGCTTGAGCTACAGCATCAAGAATCCAGCCAACAGCGCTGTATCGGAAATTGGAATCAGAGCTTGATAGTGGAAACTTTCAAACTCCGTATGAGCCGGGAAAATATCTTCCTTTGCCTCGTTGGTATAATGCGAGGTAGCAGCATCAATTCGGGCTTGAACCTCCTCTAAAGTGCTGGCAGACAATCTGATCACCGAAGCTCCTTTATTGGTCAAGTTCTGGAATAAATACTCCACCTAAGATACTTGTTTGATGCCACCTCCTCGAGCCCCTGTCTGCTGTATACAAATGTGGAAGTGAAACATGACTTCCCAAAGAGTAGAATAAATTTCACGGCTTGCTTTTCTCAAAATTTTAAGTTCCGTTGATCCTGGAACAAATTCTTCATATGGTAGATCCCCAAGAAGAAGACCAGAGACGTGGTACATCTCGTGAAGAGCAAAGCCTAACTCTCCCACCGGGGTGAAGAAAGTACAGGTCTCGGGATTATACCTCACTAATATAGAGAAGAAATGAAAGTGGCTCTGAATGATCCCGAATTTAGTAGCCCGCACCGAAATCTCTAGGCCAACTTGGGTAAGAGGCGTTTCCAATTCCTCCAAAACAAATTTGGTCATACGGGTCCACCACCCTGTCACCGGAGAATGAACCCAGCCGGGAGTTCTAAATCCTTACGCGGGAAACTCTCCTTTCTTTGCCATAAACTTCTTGACAAAGGTGTTCGTCGGGCTAGCCACTTCACCAACAGGGTACTCTTTAGCGAACAAGCCTAGGCATAGAGCTGCCACATGTCTGTTATAACCAACTGTACGGACCACTTGAAAAGTTAGAGTTCCGAGAACAACTCTATCTTAATCCTTAACAAGGTTCCAATCCATACGCCTTGGGATGGAAGCGCACTGAAAATATGATATGGGGAACATCCTCTCCATGTTGGGCAAAAAAAAGGATGCGATCTCTAACTTTCCGCAGCCACTTGTAGTCCCCATCATAAGCAACGCCTGCCTCAAAGTCAACAAAATCCCCAAAGAGGAATCCAGGTTTGACTATCAGTTTACGGCTCGGGTTCTCAAGTCTAGCGTCCGTAACCAATATCCTAAGAGTTTCAGGAGAAGCTTGGGTGATTAGTTCCACACGGCTCTTCTCCGTAATCCGAAAAACCAGGAGTTCTCGGCGCAAGTTGAATGTCATGTTCGGATCCACACCACCTTCATGACCTAAATGATGGCAAAAAGAGAGAGGCTCGCTGGTATGACACACTGCAAAATAGAGAAAAGAGTTAGACAATGCAAAGGTAATCAGACGCGAAGATCGAGTCTCGCGTCAAAAATCTTAGACGCAGAGATTGAGTTTCGTGTCAAAAAATCTCAGACACGGAGATCGAACCTCGCGTCAAAGATCTTAGACGCGGAGATCGAGTCGCGCGTCGAAAATCTTAGACGCGAAGATCGAGTCTCGCTTCAAAAATCTTAGACGCGGAGATCAAACCCCATGTCGAAAATACTAAACGACAAAGTCCAGCTCCGCGTTATTGAAACGAGTCTCCTCGTTGATTCAAAAATGGGAACTCGCTGCAGCGAGTTTAACGGCCACAAAGGTGATGCTCACCACCGATTAGAGGGAGTTGAGGCGGCGGCACGCTCGCTTGAGTCACAGCAGCACCGGCCAACGCAGATGCCGACGAACCCTGAGCCAAGGCGACGCCGGATTTGGAGGGTCGAGAAACAGTCTTCTTCTTGGGCACCATTGATTTCAGTCGAAGGAGGGGAAGAGTCGCTTTCGCCAGAGATGTGAACGAAAATTTTCGTTAAAGTTTCAGGAAGATTCGAGTGACTCTTGATTTGACCCTTAGCTGTCTATTTATAGACAGCTATGAGCTGTCAAATCGGGACGGGATTCTAGGCTAGAATCCCACCCAAACTTGATCTCAGCGTTCGAGTTGGTTGAACTTCCAAACGCGAGGCTCATCCACGCGTTCAAATTCTCAAGCGCGGACTTCACCCACGTGTTCCAATGCAGAATTCATCTATGCATTTGGACAGCTACATTAGCAGCATCTCAACTACTAAGGCTACGGCACGGCCCCAGATAAATAAAAGAAAAGCTAACAGTGACCGTCAAGGCGACCAGAGCCGAGAGGAAACTGGCGACTCCGCTGGGGAGTCTATAGGATGAGTACAGATAGATTACACTCAACAACATTAAAATCGTCTGGCTCGATCCGACGCGCACTTCATTTTTCTAAGTGGCTTAACATACCCACCAAGATTAATGAAGACACGATCCGACGCGCAACTCATTCTTCTAAGTGGCTTAACATCCCAACGAAGATTAATGAAGACACGATCTGACGCGCAACTCCGTTTTCCAAATGGCTTAACATCCCGACAAAGAGTAATGATGATATAGTTAAAATTGTCACTCAGTTGAGCTGATCAAGAAGGGAGATAAAGTGGATTCCTCTGAGGCTGCCCTCCTGACTAAACTTAGGATAAAGCCCCTCTCATGTGGGCTTACGATTCTCTTGGTCTATGACAATGGATCTATCTCAAGCCCAGAGGTGCTCAACCTCACGGAGGATTACCTTGTTGGCAAGTTTGCAGCTGGTGTTTCTATGGTTGCTTCGTTGTCCTTGGCTCTCTCTTACCCAACTCTTGCAACTGCGCCTCACATGTTCTTTAATTCCTACAAGAACGTCCTTGCTATTGCTGTTGACACTGAATACACCTTCCCACAGGTTTAGAGGGTGAAGGAGTATCTAAAGGATCCGAGCAAGTTTGCTGTTGCTGTTATCTTTGTTGCATCTGTTGAGAATGCTGCTGCTCCTGCCTCTAAAGAAGAAGAGAAGAAGGACGAGCATGTCAACGAGTTTGACGATGACTTGGGATTTAGTTTGTTTGACTAAGTTCATCAAGACTCAAAAGTTATGTTGTTTGGTTTGGGGTAACGTAATTTCGACATTACAACAATCAGGTTCGTGATGTCTTCAAATCAGACGGAGTGAACAATCAATCCACTAAATTTTAGGATCCAAAGTATTCCAAAAATTCGTCCCAATCAACCGCAAATTTTTGAAAACTTTGGAGGGAGTTCTGTAGGCTGTCTAAAAATCACAATGGATAGCTGATCCCCATCAAGCTCCAACAATAAAAGTTACAATCAGACGACTTTCTTGTTACCAAAGGAAAGCTGTAATCAAAGGACTTCCCTATGGATAAAGAAGAGATTACAAGGCAATGATTCCTTCAAATTAAGAAGCAAAATTCGTCCTTACAATCGAAACACAAGTAATTTCCAAATCACTGCATCCGTGGCTCTACAATCGCTGCAAACACAGCCTCATATTTGAGATGATTGATCTTGATGGCTGTGACAACAATATGACTAATATAATATTAGCAACTATTAGAGGTGCTGATGAGCAGTATAATGATTTCAGAAATAAAAGGTTGCACTTAGTTGGTGAGTTGCTTGGTAGAGAGCTGTGGGCAAATATCTGTGTAGGCTGTCTAAAAATCATAATAGATAGCTGATCCTCATCAAGCTCTAACAATGAAAGCTACAATCAGATAGCTTTCATGCCAACAAACGAAAGCTACAAATGAAGGACTTTTCACATAGAGCGAGAAGAGTTGTAATTCAACGATACTTCTGACAACTGATGAAAACTCTATTTAGCAGTCTTCACAATCTATCGTTAAGAGCCTTTTCGGTCGCAAATAGAGCATTTGTAAACTTTGCTATATATGTGTGCATAATGAGTGGATGATTTTGACTTAGACTTGACACACATATCCATAAGCTTCTTGTGATTATCAATGCATGTGTTTAAGGTTAAATCTAAACAAGATATGCGGGCTTTAACATGAATCAACTCATCATTAGGCATAACATCATTGATAATAGAAGTAGAGCATGGCGTCATCTTTAGCATGAGATAAGCTAGTAATGGACGAGGTTAAATTTTCAATTTTCAAATTTAACATACATTGTTTTCTTTAAGATTTTCATTTTCTTTAACAATGATATAAAACTTGGACACTAGCTTCTCATGATCCGATTTTAAATCTACATGCTTGCCTTTTAAATCAACAAAATTATGGTACAATTTCTTATAGGCATGCATTAATTTTTCATATGCATATGCGAGTTCATCAATAGATAAATCATCTTCGGAATCGGACTCGCTTACCACACTAGGGCTATCGCCTAGTGGTCCTATGCATGATGCTCCATTTGAACTTGAAGAGGAAGCCTCCAAAGCTTGTCGGATCGTCTCCAAGTCCCCTTGATGTGCTTCAATGTCACGCCTCGTTTCCCAAAATATCAGAGAATCAGAACGTGAACAAGCTCACGACGCATTAGATTAAGGATAATAAATAAACTAATCATTTCTCCTCAACCTAATACGCTAAGTGTCTGGAAATAAAACAATGCGAAGTCACAGGTCCCAGATCACAGATAGCGAGAATATAATGAACAATACAGAATAAAAGATACATATCATAAATAGAATATCATCCAAGATACAGAGTTGGGTCAAACACGCCCTTATACAAAACTATCTGAATGAAATACTGGAGAATATAAAATACAATGATCAGGCAGAAAAGAAATGCTACAAAAGTAAACTAACATCATTGAACAACTAGAGAGAATACCTAAACTTCGGCTTCTTCAGCTCGGTCTACTAAACACTCTGCTGAGAATCCTCTGGCTCCTAGCGATCTCCTAGCTGAACCTGTCTGTCATCTAAATCTGATATACACTAGAGAAAACAGGTGTACATCAGCGTGTATGGCACACGGCAAGATCCCACAGAGAGAAATAGGAACGATCGAACGACCAAAGAAAAAACAGTGATAATAATAATAATAACATGCAAATGAATTACTAATAATCTAAATGTAATCTATCACTAGAATAAAATCATCAGAAGAATCTAAGAAAACCATCCAAGTGTCAAGATCACGCAGCTAGCGAACAGGGTAATCATCCAAGTATCCAAATCACACAACTAGATGGAATTAATACTTAAATACCTAGAACTTGATACGTAGTACGTCGAGCAAAATAATTCAAACAAGGAAACTCTCATGTATATAACTTATGTCTCAAATTGTTGATAATTAATTATTAATCCCGATCTATGTATGAACTGAAATATAACTAGTCTACATCTTACAAAACCAGCGAAGTCCACCATAAGACACGCAAGCATATTATTCTTATCTACATGTTATTTGAATTAGGGAAGAATATTTTCATATATATAATCGGGTCCCTGTAAAGTCATCCGGGGGCCGCCTTCAAGTCAAGTATTGGCCCTCTGGCCCATGTATATAACACTCACGATATCACGATAACAGGAAAGCGCTGTGCCCGTTTATCTACATGCTATATTCTCCGTCCAATTCCCCTTTATAACCCCATTTTCGTCATATTAATTACGTAACTGTGCAGGAAATATTTTGTACTAGCCACGGAGTTACCGTGGAACGACTTCTGTAAAACTATGAAAATAACAGTTATCCACAACACGTTTTATCAAGAGTGCATCGTCTAGTCGATGCTATAATAGTAATACTCAAGAAAACCTCATACCGGGATATCGATATCAAGGGAACTCGGGACTCCTCACATCGGGATATCGATGTCGAGTGATTATAACCATGCTTTGAAGCATGCTTACCAATCATACTTTTAACAGAAGTCGTCTTCATGTACAGTCTCTCCAATTAGATAACAACTAGGTGATAACATCAAATTTGAGGGGCTTTGGTGTAAAATAGGGCAAAAATTTTGAGGGGCTTTTGTGTAAAAGTGGACTGAATTGTTTTATGTAAAAAGACCATGAATTGTTGAGAAGTTTATTTGCAAAAAGCAACTAAATATTATAGAGGGACTTATTTGTAGCTGAAATTTCAAGAGTTTGGACTACATACCCATGACCAAACATTTGAGAGGTGTATGTGCAAATTGGGCCGAAATTTGTAGGTGTACATGACTAACTTTGAGCCTCGAAAATGAGGGGTATTTTGGGTATTTCACCGCAAAGTTGATCATGAAGGATTTAAATGCGATTTGAACCCATTGTTTGCATACATAGAGCTCGTAGGTTTAATTAGACTTTAACTACAAAACCCCATTTTATTTTTAGGATTTTAGTCAAAGTTCATAATTTCCCTTTTAATTTTTGGGTTATTTGATTTACGATTGTACATTATCTGTTGATTTTCGTTGCAAGTTAACCATGTATCCACGTCGACCATGATTTCATAGGAGTCGCTCATCTTCTCAGCATAGAAGAGGGAGTCTCCCGTAACTTCCTCTTATGGGGGTGAGTTTTTATTGCTTTCTGTATCCTCGTTTTACTCCTTCGCGGGTCATTCGGGAAGAACCGACGTCTTCCTTCGTGGGGATTGAGGGTTCAGGATGATTTCGGGTTCTATCATTCCCTCGTTTGGCCACTTCGTGGTTTATCTGTAGGTATGCATGTAATCCTCTGCATCATCATTCTCTTCATTTGTCAAAATCTCTATTTGACTGACGAAGAGTTATAATCATAGGACCAGCCACTAGGACTGATACTACTACGATTCCTGGTATCTCCAGTCTACCTAAGGGTGGTTTATCCGCAAGTATGCATGTAATCCTCTACATCATCATTTTCTTTATTTGTTGAAATTTCTATTTGACTGATGAAGAGTTGTAATCGCAGGACCAACCACTAGGACTGATACTACTACGATTCCTGGTATCTTCCAGTCTGCCTGAGGGTGGTTTATCCGTAGGTATGCATGTAATCCTCTGCATTATCATTCTCTTTATTTGTCAAAATTTCTATTTGACTGACGAAGAGTTGTAATTACAGGACCAGCCATTAGGACTGATACTACTATGATTCCTAGTGTCTCTAGTCTGCCTGAGGGTGGTTTATCCGTAGGTATGCATGTAATCTTCTGTATTATCATTCTCTTTATTTGTCAAAATTTCTATTTGACTGACGAAGAGTTGTAATCACAGGACCAGCCACTAGGACTTATACTACTACGATTCCTGGTGTCTCCAGTGTGCCTGAGGGTTCTGTCTCTTCCCTACTAGAGGGAAGTATGGCCATGAGTCAGTCTTTTGATTCTCATCTTCAGGCTGCTATTCCACCAAACCCTCTGGGCATTGCAAAATCTCTTAGAGGAGTTGATATACCATTGACAGTCGTGCCTGTTATCATTCTCGAGCCCGCCGAGACTACATTAGTGGAGACTGTTATAGGACATCAAACTGAAGGAACCTCTGTCGGTACTGGTAAGCTCATAATTCTCTCTGAATTTCCCCACAATATTCTAGGGTTTCTTACCTCTTCATATGATTATTTGTAGGGTCTTTACCATCTCCATATGAGCGCATTATGGCTTTAATATCTGATACCGATCCTGGAACAGACATGTTCCGGATAGATCTTGAGAGTTTCCTTACCTTCTTGGGTAAGATGGTCAAGAGGATCGTTCATCATGGATTCCGTTTTGATCAGTACAGACGAACACTTGACCGCCATATGATGATGATTAGAGAGGAGGGATACCCCAAGCTAGTTGATTCCAAAGTTGTGGATCTTGCCATACTGGAGCGCGAATCCCAAGAGTTAGGAGGACGGAAGACTCGAGGTGTTTTCTCTTTTGTTGATACTCAGTTAGAATCTGAGTTGAAGCAGTGACATGACTCCAGAGTATCCATTGGACATGATCTTCAGTCACAGGAGAGCTCCATTATGCAGATGAGGGCTAATTTCTTAAGGAAGGACAAGGCTAAGGCTGATTTACTTAGCTCTCTAGCTTTGGCCTATAATGAGATGGCTGAACTTAAGAAGGCCTTGAAGTATGCCGAAGAATCTCACGCTATTCTTGAGGATGACTTAGCCAATGCTGAAGACTTTCGAATACAGACATTAGAGAAGCTGGAGCATTTAGAAGAGAAGTTGGCTAAGTTGAGGAGCACAACCACGAAGATACTGGATACATCTGAAGATTTCATTCGAGTTGAGTTACAGGCTAAACTCGAGCAGAGTTTTTCCGAAGATCTTTCTATGCTAGAACACCGGATCCTCAGCCGTGGATTGTACTCGGAGCGATAATTCCTTCATTTTGACTTTATTCATGAAATAAAATCTTTTACTTAGCTCGCTCTTCTGTTTATTATGATCATTATCCTAACTAGGATGAATAACCATAATATTTATAGGATTTTTGGCAAACCCTCAGTCATTAATAGATTTGGCTTGCCTTTATCGATTACCGTTTGAATCGGGCTAGCATGCAGATTGTTCAAATCCATTCTGCATGTGACATTGTGCTAAAAGAATGAATTCTTTTATACTTAGCGCTATGATTTTTGAATACATAGACTTACTCATCCCTTGCGGGGTTCTCATAGGATTTTTAGAAAACCCTCAGCCATCAACGGGTTTGATGAGCTTTTACCGACTACCGTTTGAGTCGAGCTAGCATGCGATTTGTTTAAGTTTGTTCCGTATGTAACGTTATGCTAAGAGAGTTAACTCTCTTAGTACTACGATATTAAATACGTAGACTTCATCTTTCTTATGGTAATAGACTACCCGACAATGCGTGTTAGGCGCTGACCCTATTTAGGCTTTGGGATAAAAGTCCCCAGACTTGGATTCTGGTATCTTTTTTAATCGGTGAAAGACTAAACCGGTAACGTGTGTTAGATGTAGGCTTATCTCTAAGTAGGGATCGAGATAAAATCCCTCGTGTATAAAGTGCACGGATTTAAGGCCTGGGATTGTGTCTTTTCTTAGGGTAAAAGACAAACCCGATGCTGGATAGGAAGAATTTTATATTCTGTCCCCAGATCTTGTTCATGGTAAAGACGAACCCAAAATGGGAGAGGGAGAATTTTATATTCTATTTCTTAAAACTGAAGAGGAAGAATTTTATATCCTATCTCCAGTTACAAAGGAAACTCGAGGTAGGATCTCCACCCCCAAAATCCGGAAAGGTGAAACTAAGAGTGGGATCTTCACTCTGAGATTCGGAAAGATTCAAGCAACCCTAACTTTTATAGGATTGGTTGTTTAATCCAAGAAAGGAATTTCTTATTTATTGAGGTGAAATTCTAATTTTGGCTCTAACTTTTATAGGTTTGGCTAAAATCAAAAAGGTGGAAGTCTCTCGTTTATCGAAAGTAGGAATCCGATCTTGGTCCAAACTATCTGCAGGTTTGACCAAGTGGGGTTGGCAGCAATCCTAACTTCTATAGGTTTGATTGCTCAAATTGAAAGTGAACCTCTCATTCATGGAAGGAATTGAGAGAGGATTTTGGCTTTGGCCCTAACTTTTATAGGTTTGACCAAGAAAGAAGTTGGAGTGCAATCCTAACTTTTATCGGTTGGACGGCTAAGACCAAGTCCCCTTCTCAAAAACTCCTTTGTCAAACCTTTTTGTCAAAAGCTTGGGAAATTCTGGATTGATAGAATTCAATGTGCTATTGGGCTTCCAAGCACTTTTCATCAAGCATCTCTAGTTCTTCGAGATGTTTCTGATGTTGTTCTTTGGTTGTAAACTCCGTTGCAAGAGTGATCCGAAGAGATAGAACTTGGATTTCCAATGGAAGAACTGCTTCACTCCCATACACTACAGAAGATGGGGTTGCTCGAGTAGGCGTGCGAACTGTGGCACGATAGGCCCATAAAGCTTCACCGAGTTTATCGTCTCAATCTCATTTATAAGTATTCACGAGTTTTGACAAAAGTTTTATTATAGTCTTGTTAAAGGTTTCAGCCAATCTGTTCGTTGTGGGATTGTAAGTCATCGATGAGACGTCTTGAATTTTGAATTTCTCACAAAATTTGATGAAGGCATTACTGACAAACTGAGGACCATTGTCATATATGATTCGTCTTAGGATGCCATACCGATAGATTATATGGTGTTTGATGAAAGTTACGATGTTGTTCATCTTAACTTCTCTGAGCGGAATCGCTTCAGCCAATTTGGAGAAGTAATCGGTAATTACCAGGATGAATCGGTCGCCTTTGACCGACGGGGGAAAAATAGGACTGTAGGTGTAAATTTTGATTTTC
>BQKN01064961.1:366364-380168 GCA_022839385.1 Asparagus kiusianus | reverse complement strand
AATATGAGAAAAATGGGTAGGCTTGGTATCAAGCATAAAAAGTTGTGCTTGGTAGTGAGGTGGCACAATCCCCTCCACTCATTCAAATGGTTGTATATCCCCATACACTCCTCAACCCATGTGAATGTGGTCCATTATTTGAATGAGTGGAGGGGATTATGTCACCTCACTACTAAGCAAAAAATTTATGCTTGTTACCAAGCATACACATATTCCTATATATATATATAGTTGATCTTATGTCAACTTAAGTGGATGTCCACGCGGGATAACTTTTTGCTATCCACTTAAGTTGACATAAGTTTTGCTATATATATATATGAGATTAATGGGTATCCTTGACAAGGAGGATGATTCCCTCTTTGAGACTAATATTGCACAATCCCCACCATGTAAAATTCTCTCTCCTTCACATGGTGGGGATTGTGTCACATCATTGTCAAGAAGGAAAATCTTTCTATATATATAAGGCTTTACCTAGTGAGTAGCTGTTTGTTTCCCGTGTTTGCTGTTATGAGGAAAGGGATCGAATACAGAGTTTTTCAGATCTAAAAAGGTGAGATCTTGAGGAGAGAAAAGAGAAAGAACTTGGAGCGATTGTACAAGAAAGATGTCATCTTCTCTTGGGTAAAATCGAAGTCTCACATTAGGCCACAACTTCACCGTTGAGATCACGTTCTATGTTGGTAGGCGGCACGTGTGAGTCCCCGGCGACAAATATCAATTGGAACCAAGCTACGTCGGCCCCCAGAGACATGGTTAAAAACTTTGCCACAAATATCACATCCGATCATCTCAAATTTCTAAGGTAAAATGTCAAGAGATCGCTTCAGGCCACAGAGGAACGGTGGTTGTGCTTCTCTTCTGAGGTAAATGTCAACCCCCATCACATCACTTTTAAAAATGTTTTAGAGCCGAGTTTGGAGTCTTGGCATAACGTTGGGTGTCTCGAATTCTAGTAGGAAATTAGTAACATGATTCTTCATTCTGACATGATTCTTCCAAGTCTTGAGGATCTTTAATTTGAAACGATACCGAACGGAAAAAAAATCTTCCGCAAATTAGTAACCCGAGGAGTTAATTAAATTCGCGTGACGCATTGTTGAGCCCTCAATGACGCGTTGTTCGAACCTATAGATTTTCAACTATTATTTTATCTTCTTCTCAATTTGGTGGGTGTCTCAATGGAAACAAAGTGGGTTTACAGTGCGAAGTTTCTCAATTGGAAGTCTGACAGCTACTATGAAGGAGGGACAACATAAATATCACGCCTCGAAGATAGAGTCTCAATCGCTATTCACCTACTCCAAAAAATAGACGCCATCTTCGAGGCGTGACGTAAGGGTTAGATTTGGTCACCTCACTACCATGTTCAATGAAAAAACTTGGTACCAAGGTTCTCTCTGTATATATGATTAGAAGAAAGTTATCATTAAAGACATCGATATAGCAAGACAAATATCTAAATCAAAATGAGATTAATGTATCAGGCGAAAGACGAGCCTTGTTAGCATGAAAAACAATTTATTAGATTTTATTTTTCATAGAAAAATCTCTGATCAGAATATTCCACCAAAAAAATTTGATTTTAGTCTCATCATAAAATGTCTACGAAAACAGAGAACACAATGTTGAGATGGCCGAGTTGGTCTAAGGCGCCAGATTAAGGTTCTGGTCCGAAAGGGCGTGGGTTCAAATCCCACTCTCAACAATAATTTGCTTTTTTTTTAATTAACTCTTAGTGATTAAAATATTTTATCATTCTTTAATTCATAGTTATTTCAATATATTTAACAATCTTTATTTATATTTTTTGGATGCTCTTTGTTCACGTTGACCTTAGCTTTTAAAACATCTAATTATTCACCACAGTGATTGCTCATAAGCTTCAAACCTGTAGTAACGAAAATCCAATATTTCTCTTCGTTCAGAATTTTAGCTTTTAACATCTCTAGTTATCAAACCTGTCTTAACGCAAATCCAATATTATTCTCTCTCTCTCTCTCTCTCTCTCTCTCTCCAAAAATTTTAATTTTAATTCAAATCAAGTCTTGATTAGTTGCACTTGTAAAATGCTATACATTTCCTAAGTTAAAAAACGCAATTAACTTGATGATAGGGCGTTAACATTTTTGACTTTTTATTCGATGCAACGAGTTCTAACTTTCCTACAAATTAATGGTTGCATCTCTATCTTATGCTACTCAAAACAAGCCCCTTGAAGAATTTCCTGAGACAGAAAGAAAGCGAGAATTATGCACGTTATCGATTCAAAAAGAAAATAAAAACAGATTGAATCTCTACAAGTCAATGTTTTGAAAATGGGGGCAACAAGAGAGAGATTCACTTAAAGAACACAACAAACCTCCCCCTCGTAGAATGTTTCAACTTGAAGTTTGCAATTTACAAGCATGCCATGTGACATTTATCGTCAAGAACAAGCAAAATACAATTTCTACAAAATGGTCACTATCGTTGTACGTTAGCAAATTCAAGAACCACATTCCATGACTAAAGGAGATGATATGGAAACAACGGATTACAACGTTGCGATAATATCAACTATGGTTTTTGGTTAGTCTGCTCCTCTTTTCTTCGATGCCAGACTGTGAAAATCTCTTTCTAAGGATTTCGAGGACTTCTTCTACCTTCACATCCTTGAGACCGAGGAGCACCAAGCAGTGGTAGAGCAAATCTCCCATCTCTGAAGCAGCACGAGATTTATCCTCGTTTTCTTTTAGCGTCCGGACGAGCTCTCCTGCCTCTTCTCTGATAAAGATAATAATAGCATTAGGAAGCGAGTATGCTAGCATGATAGTGTCACTATTATATGTGATAGTCATTCTTCACTAGTTGTACTATGATGTCGAAGTCACTTATACGCTTTAGAGGACAATTTAACCTTTTTGGTTAAACTAGAGGCAAAGGGTAATTTATCATCAAGTAATTCCCACATGAAATCTCAACCAAACAGGAGAAATAATATCATCTGCAGTTCAGGTGTAAATGCTATTTTATAACGGTGTAAATTCTAATAAATTTGTTTAGAATGATTAGCGGCTATCCTGTCATATGAAATGAAACCTTAAACAAAGTTGAAGATGGGGTTTTATTTTTATTTTTTTTTTCCTTGCATTAGTAAGACAACGGATAGACAACTAGTTAAATATGACTAAACGCATAAATATCAAACAAACATCCATCAACACAACGCTACGGGCCTTTGTCACTATATGTATCGTTATTGATTCTGAAACTTGCGATCATGGTTGTTATGGCTTCATTGAGATTCTCCGCCTTCTGATTCATGAAAAACTCAATGCTTGAGAAAAGAGTTCAGACATGCATTATGGCCTAACAAGATCCTGCAATAGTCCTCTTAAATTTGAAAGGTTCCAAGGGGCATAAAAAGAAAATTCAAGGTACAGGAAGCATGAATAAGCATGATCCTTCACTAGCTACACACAAATTAGTTAATAGATAAGATTGGTTAGAGAAGCTAACTGCTGATATATCAATAAAATTAAAAAAAGGCAATGATTTGGTAAAGTTTTAGTATAAGCTAATTGCTTGAACCTTAAAGGTTGAACTCTTATCTACCTCAATCTTAGAAAAAAGTTAATAGTAAACAACTAATACATGTTTCCTTAAGATCCAGACACGAGGGACAGATAAATGTCCTCATGGGACTTCGTCATTGATTAGATGTAATGCCACTGCATACATAGGCATCCATGTTATGTTTGTGAATGTTACACTACAAAATTATAACCCTCAACCCTCACTGCAACGTAGAGTTTGGGTGCAGCGGTACGGACTTTAAAATGATGTCAGAGCAACAAAATCAATTCCCACCGACCACGAATTTAAAAGCGGATTTAAAAAGTAAAATCAACACCACTACGTGAATCCAGATTTCGGCCCATAAAAAGGACATTCAACCTGCGGAGGCATGTTACACTATAAAATTATAACTCTTAAACCCTCACCACAACTTTGGAGTTCTGGTGCAGTGACAGGGACTTTAAGAGTGTATATTCATATGTGGGCATAAGTATCAACGGGAGTAACTACAAGGAAATAGGAGGGGAAAAATCAATATATCAACTTCACACTAGAAGTACATAATCTCTTCCAACCTTAGAAATTGGGTTACTAATTCTTTTTGAAACTGGTAAATTTTTTGTGATTTTAATGAGCATATGAGGAGGTTATTGAAACCTCAAAGAAAATAGCAATTCATAAATGGTCATATTATGACTTTAAGAACTTAGGGCATATCATCACATAGGAACTAGTTCTCCATGTTAGTTTCAAAAGAATATAATAGCTAATATATGGCTTACACAAATCTGAAGATGTCTCATATACTAGGATGAGTTTACGGGTTGATTTGACAAGATTATAATTTCACTCTTCTCGTTGATATTTCACCCAATGTGACAAATAATTCTCTTTAACAAAATGATCATGGAAAAAAAAGGATAAATGGACTAATATTGCCACTAAGCGGATTTGCACTAATGAGTAAATGCGTAAAAATTTTCCTAGTTCCCATCCTATTGTTTTTCCTTCTTTCTTCTCTATGCATTGTGTTTCATCCCTCCGAGCTGTTCATTTTTGTCAAACCAAACCTTCAAATGGAGGGTGTTTTTTCCATAGGGAGACATCAAACACAACAGTTTTCAACTTATGCCTTAGTACCTAAACAAAATGTGTTTGACTTGTTTCCAGAGAAAGCAACGTAAAGAATGAAACCAAAAGGAATGAAAATAGAAATTCTTAACCTAGACCCTCAATTATCTCTTGCAGAACTTATTAATGCTCACTCTGTCAGTGTTAGATTAAGTGATATGTCCTATCTTCATTAAATATCTATGCTACATTCAAGGGCGCATCCATATTAGGGCCAACGGGCCCCTGATCCCCCTTAAAATAGTAAGAAAAGATAAGTAGTAGTTGGTATTTATACTTAATTTATTGGCGGTTAAAATGCATAAATTACCTCAACTTCGCAAAAAAAAAAAAAATGCTTCCTCTTTGGCATGCTACAACTTGTGACTGAAACCCAAGTACCCAACAATGCTCACTCCGCTCTTTTTCACCCTTGTTGCTTCTTTTCAATTTTAGTAAGATGTAACTTAACTATTTACCATTTTATGACGAGCATTTTTATGAATAGACTTTGTTTATATATCTTTTTGAGGTATTAGTAATGTAACTCTAGGGTTTAACAAAAAATTAGTATACTTTAATAATATTACAAGAAGACTTCAAAAAATCCCTGCACGATGGATCACATGATGTGTTATGATTAACGGATGTATGGATATACGTAGTTTTTTTAGCACATGAGTCATCATCATCATCTATGCCTTTTCCCACTTAAGGAATGTCTATTAAGCAGTTTGTAACCCCAACTCAAGGTCAAGAAGTTCCACAACCGAACGTGCAAATACTACATCAGTAATTAGTCGGAAGCACAAAGAAATGATCGCAGGTTCAGCCTTCAACTACTTAGTAGCCTTGAATGCACAAAAAACCTTGAATCCACAAGGTAGCCTTTAATTCAAACCAGCTTTGAGCTAGTAAGTATAATAATCCTACCAACCATCTAGTCTTCTAGGGCTCATGGTAGGCCTCTCTTTTGAATATGCTTTCTTGGTTTGAAAAATAGTTCCTACCTATTAATGTAAACCAGTTGCAAGATCTTGGAAGTTCTGTTAAATGTTTTGTGAAGCTTTATGCGCCATAGATGACCTAAATCCCGACAGGAAAAGACTAGCATGCCGATAATAATGACAATGGCAATTTTTAGGTGCCTTGTGCATCCTAAAAGGCTTAGACTAATGTGCTCTTTGCAACTTTATAATTTCTGAATGATAGCTTATTTTTCAATCATATCAAGAATGCTCTATGCATGTATCATGTGGTTACTTGACATTGAATTCAACCTAAAGCTACAGATCTTGTCGTGGCCAAATGTCGGTGTCAATAAGCCTCTATGAGCTATATACAATCTTGTCTCCAAACTCTTTTAATTTATTTTGACTGGATTTTACATACATGCATGCTTATTTGCTTGGGCACATACATATATAGAAACATGTGTGAACGCACACCAACCACACAATATACGTATATACAAACATACATTATACACAGACGACGTATCAATTTTTGTGTATATGTATGGGAAATAAATGTTGCCCAATTTATCAATAACTGAGGTAAGAGGATCCTGAGGTTATCTTACAAGTCAATAAAGAAATGGAGATAACCCCTTCTCTTCAGTTTATTTAACAGTGTTATAAAAGAAATAGGGTAACTGGAGGTGTGGTAGATAACTAGAAGAGGAAAAGAACAGCTAAATGTAGATGCATCAGGAAACTAGAAACTAACCAGAATAAAATAAAACAAGAAAGTATCACCAATACCTTCAGCAACTATGTTACATGGGTACTTGTATCTTGAAGCCGTACCTGAACCCATAGCCAAACTGCTTGGGCACTCCTTGCATACATGCATACATTTGTTTGGGCATGTACTCAATTAAACAATTTATGCTTTGATTTAGAACACTTGTCAAACGTTTCCTGGACATATTTCCTACACTTCACATCCACTTCCACTTCTTGAAACTTGTTAAACTCCAAACTGCAATTTTAATGGTTGTCTGGGTCTCTAGTTCAAAAAAGAGTGTTTTTCCAATTTATAATCCATATAATAAAGAAACATAAAAATGTTATAGGATTTTTAATTCTCATAACACGTGAATGAAAAATATATTGATCTCATCTCATGTAAACCATAAATTTCAATATATAATATATGTGCAATAAATATTCATATAGCCGTTTCCCCGTAACCTACCTTTTGCAAATTTGCCATGTCCCGTAACCCGTACCCGTATATGTACCCATACCCGTACCCATGCAACATAGTTCAGCAACATGCTTCTATAAAGACTCAATTATGGTCAAGGAATTAGCAACAAAATAATTTCAAAAAAAATGCTTGTTAAATCAGGTGCTGGACATGACTATACAACAGCAAACAACCTTGAGAGAGAACATTAGACTCTTCATAGTTTGTCATTTTATCCTGGTACCCCTGATAAACTATAGACTTGATTACAACCACTCAAAGGCTGGAAAGCTATCAAGTACTGACAGAACACTCAGAGGACACATGTGGAAACTAAAATCAATCATCGCAAACTAGACATGAGACCACAGCAATACTATTCTCCAATACATTAAGTGCTCTGTTATTTTAACAATATGATAAGCAAGAATGCGGCTAACTAATCATTATAATATGCAAAAGAATTGCCTTAACTATTCTCAATGAGTATTTTTAAGATGACTTCTACTTCAATCAAGTTCAATCACTAAATGGTTCCAACATATACTAGAGAACTTTTATCTCCAGATTTATCTGCTTCATTATTTGTTTTTCATCCTTGTACCTCTCAACCTGACTATTTGTTTTTGTCACTCAAGGGGATGTATTCATTAGTGAAATAATGGAATTCAGGTTCTCAGGAACCAAATAGCATTGAATTAGGTTCACATTTTTGGCTGTAAATTAGACAAAATTAGCTAGCCAAATACCAATAGAAGTATGCAGAGCGTGCTCATATACGCCCATAGGCCACATGTGCTTTATTGAGAGAGAGTGAACACACGCTCACACGGGTGCGCACGCGCACACAAACACAAACACACACACACACACACACACACACACACATAGAGAGAGAGAGAGAGAGGAACTTACAGTACTTTCGAACATAGCAGTTCTTCATTAGACAATAACTTCTTGGTCCATGATGGCTTTCCATTTTGTGCTGTCTCGGTTTCAGATTTACGTTGGAAAATTGTAGACTCTAGTGAATACAGAGTTGTGGATGCCAGCCGCTCCTTTTTGGTCTATAACAAATTCACCATTAAATATAAATCGCGATATTCCTTGATGTATGTCATATGGAAAGCTATTCAGTGAGGAAGGAATAAAGGAACAAAAACATGATACATGAATATTGAGTTTCAAGACTCACAAACCTGTGGCTCTTCCAAGAGATCAGCAACAGATGAATAGTAACACGTTTCTGCCCCAGTGTGGCATGTGGGCCCATCAGGTTTCCCAAGATATATTATCTAATAAGTGGAATTAAAGCTAATATGTCAGAATAAAATTTTCCAAGAGGCCAGAGTTTCGGAAGGAAACTCTCTAGCAGGACTCACCGAATCACGATCACAGTCGAGAAAAATGTCTTTGACATTTATAAAGTTCATTGAAGTCTCCCCTTTTGTCCACAATGATGATCGTGAACGACTATAAAAAGTTGCCTTCTGAGATGAAATTGTGGCAGCAAGGGCATCCCTGTTTGCAAATCCTTGCATCAAAATAGCTCCAGTGTCCACATTCTGCGCAATAGCCACAGCTAATCCTTTCTCGTCCCATTTTACACTATCCAGTAAGCATTCAACCTAAACATAAAAAATCGATTGAGGTCCATTTCCTGTCAGTGCCTCGTAAATACTAAAGATATAGTCAAAGCTAAATAATGCTCTACATCAATATAAATCATATAGATTTGCTTCATGATAACAATATAGTCAATTGCTCACAGTGTAGATTCCTTTTTGTCTGTATGGCAATGGAACGTGTATGCGAGAAGGGAGGAAGGTTTAATCACCTAAACACCAAAATCATCAAAGGTCAAAGGTAAAGAAATTACATACTTTCCTCTAGTAATGTTTCATTGTTTCTTGTTTCTCATAAAGTTTTGATTTTGGGTTCAAATGTATACGTCATGCAGATAAGCTAATCAACCTCTGGCTTCGCAACTAAAGAATAACCTGAACCCATGCAAACAAAGAAGAGATCACATAATCACCGAAATTCTATTGTATTATAGGTTTGCATCCACTAGAGAATGTTCACAACTCTTCCAAGTCCTTGCATTCTCTCTTCTCCTTCAATAAGTAATCATTTTAATTTCAGTGAGTTGGAAACGAAATGCTACATTTTAGCTTGTAAAATTCTGAGGATAGTGATTGAGAATTTAAACACCGCAAATAGAAATGTTATCTCTTTTCTCGTTAATTACAGTCCAAATATCCACCAAAATATATGACTTGAGTTTCCGGAGCCCACTGAAAAAAAAAAAACGAAACCTTCGCTACATAATTTGCTACTCCTAACCAAAACCGAGAACGAAAAGTTTAATTCTTTATGATGGAATTGAACGAAAGACGCAAACTTTGACGAGTACAAAACATAAAATCACGAATCGTAAGATGGGTATTCAGACGAGGCTAGGGTTAGCGGAAAGGGACCTCTTTGGGATCGAATCGGAGCGCGATCGGAGGAGGAGAAGATGAAGAAGCGCGGATGGGCCCGAAAATTTTGGGTTTTCTGGGCGTTTTGACGCCGTCTCGGGAGCTAAAGCTGAGAGAGGAGAGGCGAGTAAAGGAGGCGGCCGCCATTAGAGAGAGCAGGACTCCGATGTGCTCGAAGTGACTGTAAGGGGACAAATTTTCAAAACCATCCATTTTTAAAATTTATTTATAAAAAACAGCCCCTTTCAACTTTAATTGCAAAAACCAACACAGTTCATTGAAACTGGATCGGTTTTTAAAAAAAAAAATTTCAAACTTCACGGGAGTTGAACTCCCGTGAAGTTTTGTTATGAGAAAAACTTCACGGGAGTTCAACTCCCGTGAAGTTTGGAACTCCCGTGAAGTTTTGTTATGAGAAAAACTTCACGGGAGTTCAACTCCCGTGAAGTTTGGAATTTTTTTTCAAAAACAGACCCAGTTTCATCCAACTGGGTCTGTTTTTGCAATTAAAGTTGAAAATGGTTTTTTTGGGAATAAATTTCAAAACCGGATGGTTTTAAAAAATTGGCCGACTGTAAGGGGTTGTTTGTTTCACCAATTTATAGAAAAGGATTAGTATTTGGGGACTGACAGTGGCAAAATTATAATTTTTGAATTCTTTGTGAATCATATTCTAGAGTTTGGCTCAGAAAAAATTTTGGGATTACAAATTCCTAGAAGTAGCAACAGTATGGGTTTTTTATAGAAACCCAAATCGGAGATGTTTCAGCGGATTTGGGCGAGATTTCTGACAGCGGCTACAATGTCGATTCCGATTCCTAAACCTCACGAAATCAAGCCCTAGATCTGGAATCGCCGTTCTCCCGCCCTTCGTCTTCGCGCCTCTTCTCCCGCCCTTCGTCTTCTTCTACTTGGGGTCGGGGCTATTTGTCGAAACCCTAGATTCTCCCGAGGCTGGTTTCGACGCCGATTTTGTGTGAAATCGGCTTCTCCCTATCTGATCCCGCCTCATTTTCCGCCGTGATTTATTTAATTTGATTTCCACGATCTTGTTGGTGGTTTTCTGGCCTTTGATTCTTGGTGTTACCTACTCAAACTTGTTCTGGTTCGGAGCATTTTGTTGGCTACGGTGGGTTCTCTGTCTTCGGCAACTTTGCTGCTTGGACGTCGGCATTTTCCCCCCCTCTGCAGCTAGGTATAAAATTTTACACTCTTTTTTAGACTTATTTCTTCGTGCTTAATGTGATGAATGGTATCTGTAGAATGATAATTTTCTTGATAATTCGTTACATGTATAATTACCAGAAAACAGGGTACATGTTTACTAAATTTCAGTTAATTGTGTGAAATAGAATGCATGATATTTGTGTGAATGAGTTGTTTTTAATATATGTGTTTACCAAAGAATGTGAATGCATGACATGAAGTATAGGGTTAAGTTCATTACATGAAAATCCATCGGGTAGTAAAATGTGTTGTTCTTGATAATTGTGTGAGATAGAATGCAACTTCAGTTAAAATAATTTTCATTTCAATTAGATTTCTTGCTTTTTAAGAAATAAATATTTGTATCAATTATCTAATTAATTTTGACAAGAAATAAGTAGCCATCTTAAGCTGTAACTGTATGATAATTTTAAAACGGATGTAGATGGATATGGAAGATGAGGAAGAATTGAAGAGGATGTGTGCTAATACAGCTATCTGCGCCGTGGTCACTTTGGTAACATGTATCTTGAGAATGTGTGCTAAGCGCAAGAGAACATCAACTTGTACGAAGCAAGAAAAGATCAGAAAAATATATTATAGAGAGGCTCACTTCAGACGTGTACTGGAGGGCTATCAAGATAGCTGCCAATCTTATATTAGAATGAGACCGATGGCCTTTTTTAAGCTTGTTGAAGTAATGAAAGCAAACGATTTATTAAAAGATACAAGACACGTTTAAGTTGAAGAACAGCTTGCTATGTTCCTAAGTATTGTTGGGCACAAAACTAAATATAGAATAATAAGAACTGAGTTTATAAGATCAGGGGAAACAGTTAGCAGGGATTTCAATAAAGTTCTGCAAGCAATGAATGGACTACGTGATCGGTACATGAAGCAAGCCCCAAAAGAAGTTCCCGAGGAGATTGCAAACAACTCAAATTATTTTCCTTACTTTAAGTTAAATTAAATACATACAGCTTAACAATTTTCCAAATAAACTTATTTTTATTCAACTATGTATAATTTATAATTTTTTATAGGACTGCATTGGTTTGATAGATGGCACACACGTCGACGCAGTGTTACCTAGTGACCTAGTTGCACGGTTTAGAGGGCAAAAAGGGGTTACCCAAAACATCTTAGCAGCCTGCACCCCCAATAAACTATTTACTTATGTCTTGGCTGGCTGGGAGGAGACAGCAAATGATTATAGGGTATTACAAGACGCCCTGTCCAGACCACAACCTTACGGGCTCCGAGTTTATGATGGTATTCATTCTCACTTGTGCACATTATGAATAATATATTAACTACTTGGCAATATTTTAGATTTTAAAATACTGTTTAATTAATGTAGGTAAATATTACCTATGTGACGCTGGATACACCACAATGCCAGGTTTCATATCCCCGTATCGCGGTGTCCGATATCATTTAAAAGAGCACACCAGTAGGACACCAAAGAATAGGAAGGAGTTGTTCAATTTAAGGCATTCATCTTTAAGATCAAAAATTGAATGCACATTTGGGATACTGAAGAATCGGTTTAAAATTCTTGCGGCGAAGCCAATAACACATTCCCTTATTTTTACCATTCTTGCACACTTTCATCGGTGTTCGGAGATGGCAGTCGTAATAAACTTTATAATTCTGCCGGCACTCTTCTGATATCATTTTCATGTCGGGGCAGCAAATTGAAGACAATGAGAATTTTATAAATGCTGAAAATGAGAATGCTTGGATTAATTGTGAGGCCTCAAGGTGAATTTATAGCCACCATGGCCCTCTACTAGCCGTTGCTACAGTGTTCTGACTATGATTTTTGAAATATGAATTTTGAAGCTGAAAATAGCCGTTGCTACAGTGATTCCAGCAAGAAATATGAATTTTGGTTGCTTCTAGCCGTTGCTACAGTAAGTTTTTAAATGTTAAAGATGCTAACTGTTGCTACAGTATCTACTCCCAAAAAAAGGGTCTTTTTGAAGCAAACATAGTATTAGGAATGGACCAATTTTATAAAAGTGAGATTCCTAATCCTTTGGGTGAAACAAACATAGAATGCCAAAAAAATAGGATTCCATAAAACTAAAACTTGTCTATAAAAATTTTATGGATTAGATTGGAATCCATAAATAAAATAGGATTCCTAATCCTATTCCTACCCTCTATTGAACCAAACAGCCCCTTACCCTCTAGGGATGGTAAGAAGGTACAGCTAGCTATGTTTGTGCTTTGTCTTGTATGGGCGGTATACTCACCATGGTGAGTGGATCCAAGCTACTCATGGTTGTATTTATACCAACCAAACTAATGAAACCATGGAAATTGGTTTGCAACCTGTTCAATTTCCTTTTGTAAAAGTTGAAACAAACTGTGGAAATCATGGAAACCCATTTATAATGCCTAATTTCATTGCGAACCAATCTCAGTAAACCCATTTCATTGAAAACTATAAAAACCCCTGAAAATAGGTTTTTGGGTTTTCTTTCATTTGAGTTTTGCGAACCAAGCAGACTCTTGCCATTTGTTCTTTTTTTAAAGTTTATTTTATAATAAAATCAAAAACAAAATATAAATTGTATTGAACGTGCAAGGACACCCTATGCTACTCTGATGAAAAGCCCCTACAAAAAAAAGACTGCTTTTCTTTTGGGAAGTACATGGCCCTCAGCATCCCTCTCTCAGTCCTTCCCGCGTCCAACTGTCCTTTCAAGAATCCAATTCAAAAATTCAAATGTTTTGCTACAAATTAAACCTCTCTCTCCCAACATTCTCACACAACAACAATGGCAGCCAAGAGTCCAGATCCAAGGAGCCCTTATTGGGAAGAAAAGAACATTTCCCCAAACACCCCTGCTCTTTTTCCTCCCCTCCCCAGTAAAAGAAACTTCATCCCAGAATGCCTCCAGGAGTTCCCCGCCTTTATGTGCAAATGTGGGCGCCGCTGCATTGTGAGGGAGTCGCAGTCTAAGAATAGCTTGGGTCGGTATTATTACCAGTGTCCTAAGCTTCAGGTGAGTTTGGATTTTGGGTCTGAGAGATGTTTTTATTTTTGTTTTAATCTTTTTTTCAAAATTTTATCGCAATCTTTAAGTCGTTCATGGATTTTGTGACATGGGTTTGGCTTGTGTTTTGACTTCTCAGCATTTGATGTGAAAAATTCCGCGGCGGATCGAGAAAATTTTCTTTGAGGGGCTATAAATATCTGTTTATCTATATATATATATATATATATATATATATAT
>BQKN01064961.1:307389-341364 GCA_022839385.1 Asparagus kiusianus | reverse complement strand
CTTCGAGTTTCGTGCGGGCTCTCATAGACAGTTTTAGACGCCTACAGTAGGCATGTTGCCGAACCTCGTTAAATCTATGTGTTCGTCTCCTTTATCTTCTTTACAAGTTTTGATCTTTATTTGAGGTGAATTTTCCAACTTTCCTACTTTCAACACAAGGTCCGAAAGGGCAAGGATCCGATTTGATTGTTTCGGATTCCCCAATAACTGGTATCAGAGCTTCGTTTAGCAATTTGTGTGAAAGCTATAACAGAGGGAATCAAATCAAAGATCGAGAAGTTTGACGACTCAGACTGCGCCTACTGGAAGTCACAGATGGAGGACTATCTGTACCAGAAGGACTTGTATCGTCCGCTGATGGGCAAGGAAAAGAAACAGAAGAAAGAGGAGTCAGATGGTGATTAGGAGATACTGGATAGGAAGGCTCTAGGGCAAATCCGGTTGTCGCTCGTCAAATCAGTAGACCACAACATATTGAAGGAGAAGACGACGGTAGGGCTTATGGAAGCGCTCGCAAAGATGTACGAGTAACCGTCGGCAGCAAACAAGGTGTATCTCGTCAAAACTCTTTTCAACCTCAAAATGGCAGAAGGACGGTCCTTCACGATGCACCTCAGTGAGTTCAACACAATTATTGATCAACTTATCTCCGTAGACATCACGTTTAATGACGAAGTGCAAGCCCTATTGATTCTATCGCAGTTGCCGGATAGTTGGGCAGGTTATGTGACGGCAATCAACAATTCGGCAGGGAAAGAGAAGTTGAAGCTGAGTGAGGTTGTTCGCATGATTCTATCCGAGGAGGTTAGAAGGAAATCGTCCGAATCAGAAGGTTCAGGTTCAGCTCTGAGTTTCGAGTAGAGAGGCAGAAGCCAGAAGAAAGGAAACCAGAACAGGAATCGGTCGAAATCAGTGAAGAAGAGGTTGAACTTGAAGGTTAGACCTATTAAAGGGAAGTGTTGGAACTGTGGCCAGGAGGGCCATATGTCTTCAGTCTGCAAGAGTCCAAAGAAGGATGCGGGTGAGCAGGAGGCTCATATCGTGCAGGATGCCTTGATCCTTGCTATGGATAGTGACTCGGATTCTTGGGTCATTGACTCAGGAGCCTCTTTCCACGCCACTGCTAACAGGAAGCTTTTCCAGAATTATGTAGCAGGGGACTTTGGAAAAGTGTATTTGGGGAATAACAAGCCATGTAATATTGTTGGAAAGGGTGAAGTGCAGATTCAGATGAAGGGCTCTAAGTGGACCTTTAAGAACGTGAGATACGTGCCGAAGCTGAAGAGGAATCTTGTTTTTGTGGGACAACTTAGAGCAGAAGGCTATGTTTTAACATTCACTGGGGATTCGTGGAGAATCTCTAACGGTACGATGATAGTTGCTCAAGGCAACAAACTAGGAACTCTCTACCTCATCTTACATGTGAGTGACACCCTCACAATTGTAGCTGGCAAAGAGAGTACAGATCTGTAGTACAACAGGCTAGAGCACATGAGCGAGAAGGGGATGAAGATCTTACATTCACAGGGAAAGCTAACCGGGATCAACGCAGTGGAAGTTGGGGTTTGTGAAGATTGTATCTTTGGGAAGCAGAAGATGGTTAGTTTCCAGAAAGGTTGAAGGCCACCTGAGGCTCAGAAGCTAGAGTTGATTCATACATATGTATGAGGTCCAGCCAGTGTGTCTTCTTTTGGTTGTTCGAGATATTATGTCACCTTTATCGACGATCACTCGAGTAAGGTGTGGATCTACTTCATGAAGCACAAGTCAGAGGTGTTTGGAATCTTCAAGAAGTGGAAGGCCATGGTGGAGAACGAGACAGATCTGAAGGTGAAGTGTCTGAGATCAGACAATGGTGGAGAATACGAGCTGGAGGAGTTCAAAAGGTTCTGTACTACAAATGGTATTCGCTTAGAGGGGACTACTCCAGGGACGTCGCAGCAGAACGGCATTGCGGAGAGGATGAACAGGACATTGACGGAGTATGCCAGGAGCATGTGATTACATGTAGGTCTGCCTAAGACATTTTAGACGGATGCGGTGCATCGGCAGCTTATCTTATTAATCACGGACCCTCAGTTCCATTAGATTTTGGGATTCCAGAGGAGGTTTGGAGTGGAAAGAAGATAAATCTCTCACACTTGCGGGTATTTGGTTGCGTGGCTTATGTTCATATCAGTGACCATGTCAGGGACAAGCTAGAAGCTAAGTCACAGAAGTGCACATTCATTAGATACGGCATTGATGAGTTCGAGTATCGTCTTTGGGATGAGAAGAACAGAAAGATCATCAGAAGCAGGGACGTGATATTCGATGATGAAGTGATGTACAAGAACAGGGAAAATACCAAGGATAGTCAAAGCAGTGGGAGCAGCACTTCGGATGTAGGTAGATCCGAGTACATAGATATAGAGGAACTTCCAGATAGGGGTGATGATGTTTGTTCTGACCACAGAACGGAGGAGGCTTCAGGTGCATAAGAAACTACCCAGGGCGTGGAGCTTAGGAGGTCATCCAGGGTACCCAAACCAAATCCCAGATATCTTTCATCTCTTGACTACTTATTGTTGACAGATAGCGGTGAGACGGAGTGCTATGAAGAGGCAATGCAAGTGAGTGAATCTCAACAGTGGGAGCATGCGATGCAGGAGGAGATGGATTCTCTACTCACTAATGAGACATGGGAGTTAGCCCAGCTACCTGCACAGAAGAAGGCCTTACATAACAAATGGATCTACCGGGTCAAGCAGGAGAGTGATGGAAGCAAGAGATTCAAGGCCAGATTATTAGTGAAGGGGTTTCAATAGCGGGAAGAGTTAACTACACAGAGATATTTTCCCCTGTTGTGAAGCTCACAACCATTAGAGTGGTGTTGAGTTTAGTAGTTACAGAAGACCTCTTTCTTGAGCAGTTAGATGTGAAGACTGTCTTTCTTCATGGTGAATTGGATGAAGAATTCTACATGATGCAGCCTGTTGGTTTCATTGAAGAAGGAAAGGAAGAGATGGTGTGCAAGCTCAAGAAGAGTTTATATGGTTTGAAACAGGCTCCGAGACTATGGTATAAGAAGTTTGATAACTTCATGCAGAACAATGGCTACAGAAGATGCAATTAAGATCATTGCTGTTATTTTAAAAGGTTCGAGTCTAGCTTTATTATCTTGTTATTATATGTTAATGACATGTTGGTAGTAGGACCGTGTAGGGGCGTTTTTCCCCCGTGGTACCTCTGACGGTCAAGTTAGAGGATGAATTTGAGAGAGGTTTTAGGGAGAGTCCCTGGGCCATTGAGGTCCATGTAGGGTGCATTCTCCTTTAGAATTTATTAAGGAAAGACCTTAAGAAAAGAATGACTTCTTGGTTTTAGTTTTTTCTCACCTGCTCCTCCTTTTTCCTCTTTTTCCTCCTTCTTCAGATCTCGATCTCCCCCTCCTTATAGGCTGTTGAGGATAGACACGTAGCTTCATTAGGGGTTTAAGGATGATGGTGGGGGATGAGCTAGAGGCTGAGTCAGCAGTAGTCCCTTCACGTGTCGGCTGGTGACTGGAGGAGAATTATTTCGAGATGATCTCGATAAGACCCCTAGGGTTGATTAGATGGCGCATGACAGAGAATACGATGGGGCGATGAGTCGCCCTTATCTTTATAGATTGCGGCTAGCGATTGGAGGGCGAGGCACTCAAGTACAGAGGGTGCCTCGATAACGTCCCGGGTTTGACGGATAAGGATCAAGAGAAGATAGGTTGACCGATCTAGCCACTCATTGCTTTACAGATGGCAGCTGATGACTAGAGAAAGGTCATCCAAGCTCAGAGGGTGTCTTGATTACGCCCCCGAAGTGACTTGGAATAGAATGAGCTGTCCGTGTATTTAAGACTTCGTCAGAGTTTGAGACGTATGACGTGACTGATCAATACTGTGGTTGATCGATGTATGTCTTGGAAATAGCTCAGTTGGATGACTTGGATCCTTATCTTCCCCAGCAAGATTGAATTAGAAGGCGGGTCATTCTCGTAATTTGCTGACTAGATAAGTGAGTCGTCGGTCTAGTCAGACGGCTCGGTAGACAGCCGAGTCGCCCGCGGGGGAGTCATCTCAAAGACGAAAAGGTTGACTGCCTTCGCGCTTCGTGTCGGCTAAAGCGTCTGGCTTTTGGCTAGGCTTTTTTGGCTGGGTCGATTTGAATTGTGACTCCATTAGGCCTGCGGAGACAATCTTCTGATATCTTTGTTGATAAATAGTAGATTACCATAACAGAAGTGTTGTGTTTTTAGTTTGATAATGATTTAGCTCAAAAAACATCATGATTTTTAAACGTATGGTGTTTTATTTTTCATAAAAATACCATGAAAACAAGTAAAACATCATAGGATCAAAACGGAGCCTTAATAAAAGCATATCTAGTTAAATTCACCTGACTGCTCCTACTTACACAATGGCGTCTGTTCTATGATGCTCTCCCCACCTCAGCTGGTTTATCTCGCAGGGGGTCTCTATGCCCCTAGTTGTCGCCTTTGCTGCCCCTAGTTGTCGCCTTTGCTCTGCTGCCTTTGAGACCGCCCTTCATATCTTCACCATCTGCTCCTTTGCTCGTTTAGTGTGGGAGTTCTTAGATTTTTGGGAAGCGATTGATGATTTTCGAGGCACGTCTTGTGGTGATTTTCTTTTCCATCTCACCTCTGTTTGCCCTGGGGACTCTCTGGCTTTGGCTTTCACAACCATGTGGTTTATATTGGGGGAAAGGAATATGTGCTCTCATGGTGGTAGTGTTAGAGAGGCCTCGGTCTTGGTGACTTGGATTCTCTGTTTTGTGGAGGAAAGAGATAGAGTTAGAGGTCTCTCCCGTGACATTGTCACCCCTTCCAAATGACCTTCTGTTTGGTATCCCCCTGCTCATGGTTTGCTGAAGCTCAACTCAGATGCTGCTATTCCTCTGGAAGAAGATATTATTGGTTTGGGAGGTGTTATTCGGGATCACCATGGACATGTGATTGATTGCTATTCTATGGGGATCATGGGTCCTATGTCTGTGGATCATGTGAAATTGTTGGCTGTCCTGGAAGGCATTCGCTTTGTTTGGCGTATGAACTGGAGGATTTCAGTGGTAAAGATTGACTCTCTAAAAAGTTGTCTCCTTGGTGGACTCTCCTTCTCCTTTTGCTTCACACATGTTAATTTTCCATGCCTTTAGGAGTTCCACTACTTTCTCATTATATACAAAGGAAAGATAGCTCTTTTGGCATGTGAATGTATGGCTCTTTTGGCATGTGAATGTATGTGAAAATAATGCAAATTTGAGGCTTGTTTTAAGTTAGCCAACATTTTAATAGTACCGTACGTCATAATCTGTTTGGTTTACTTATGTTATAATTTTAGTGCAAAAATCAGTTAAACTGAAGCTACTAAATTTTTAACACATGCAGTTGTATTTGTCTTTTGATTCAAGTTTTTAAAGGCAAAATTTTTGGTAGAGGTTCTTAAAGTATTAGTTAAATATTATTTTATATTTGAAAGTCATTAATAACATTACCTCCATCATCAACTTAGCTTCTTTCTACAAAATTTTGACAAATCTTTATGATCGGACGATAGCATGATCACTCTCTCCATGTCACTGTGATGTTAGCAAAAAATTAATGAAATTTCTAGTTCAATCCAAACTTATTATTTTACTTGTTGTTGATGTGACAATATAACCTTGGGATTTCACAATTTTTTTGGTGACAGAGCAATGCCACTAATGCACTATTTTGGTTTAACGTTTTTTGTTATCATCTATACCTTTAGAGTATGTTCGGCAACATACTTATAAGTTACTTATTTTACTTGTAAGTATCCTTTATATTTAGAATTTACCAAGATTATGTTTGGTGAGGGTTCACATATCTACTTTTAGGGCTAAATTGCAACAAAATACCATAAAGTTTTCTCATTTTGACAATTAAATATTACAAGTTGTATTTTGCTTCATCAATATACGGTAAAGATTTTTAAAATTTATACATTACTGCCATTGCCCATGCAAACATGAAAATTTTTACCCAAATATTTCTCTATTATACTTACATGCTAAGTTTAGAGCTTTTTAGTAAATTAAAACTTAATTTATAATTAAAACAACCAGATTTCTTTTTCAAAGTTATCTTAATTATACTTCAAAATAAAGTTAAAATACTTCTAATGAAAAATTTAACAAAGATTATGGTTAGAAAGCTCTAAATTGATGCACAAGTATCATTGAGAAATATTCAGGTAAAAATTTTCATGTTTGCATGATCGACGGGAATAACGTGAAAATTTTAGAAACTTTATGACATGTTTTGTACGAAAATGCAACTTGTGATACTTAATTATTAAAGTAGAAAACTTTATGCTATTTTCATGCAATTTAACCTATTTTTAACTTATAAGTAGCCAAAAAATAAGTTGGGAAATTACAACTTATTCTTTGGCTATAAGTAGTTTTACCTATTAAAGCCAAAAGACCATAATATCCTTCATACCTCTTTATCAATATTACTGATTAATAACCATAAGTAACGTGATTTTGAGCATATACTCAAATTAAATAATTTTTTTATTTTTAAGAATAAATAATGATTTTTATTAACAAATTAGTTAATTAATAAATAATTTTTACTAATTATTAATATTTAGTTAATTATTTATACTAACTTATTTTTAACAATAAATAACAATAATTATTAATTAATTAGTTAATGCCTTAATGGGTAACATGATTTTGAGCATATACTCAAATTAAATAATTTATTTTTATTTTTAAGAATAAATAAAAATTTTTATTAACAAATTAGTTAATTAATAAATAATTTTTACTAACTATTATTATTTAGTTAATTATTTATACTAACTCATTTTTAACAATAAATAACAATAATTATGTTAATGCCTTTAATGGATAAATAAATTTATTAATAATTATTATTTAATGCATTAATATTTATTATTTAATTATGTATTTTTTATCTTTTTAATAATAAGTAAATATTAGTTTTAATTATTTTTTTATAATTATTGTTAATAAAGTTATTATCAGTAATTACTAATAACTTTAATAATAACTTATATTAATTAACTTGTTATTAAATTAATAATTAATAACTTTATTAATAATTATTATCTTTTAATATAATTATTTTTTGATCGCTCCTTTGACGCACACGGGAATTGAACCCAAGCCTCGCATGAGGGAGCGACACAGTTTTACCATATGACCTACTAGGCTTCCCCAATATAATAATTATTAATAAAGTCACAATGTGAAATAATTTTTTTATTATTTTCTTAGTCAAATAATTAATAACTTTAATAATAATAATTATTTGCTTAATGTACAATTAATTAATTTGCCACAGTGTCAGATTTAGTATGATGTTTATTCTCGTCATTTGGCAACTATCATAACCTTATAAATTATTGGTTTACCTAGGGCTGTCCATTTTACCCGCTGGTCCGGGCCCGGCCGGGCCACTGCCCGGCCCGGCCCGGCCTCGGCCGGGCCACTGCCCGGCCCGGCCCGGCCTCGGCCCGGAAATCCGGGCCAGGCCGGGTTCCGGGCCCGGGTCCGGGTTGCCTCAGCGGCGCCCGGCCTGGTACAGTACGGGGCCGGGCAAAATCCGGGCCGGGCAGCCTGGGCCCGGAGCCCGGCCCGTGCGGCAACGGTCACGAGGCGTGACCGTTGCTGGAAATAAGCCGGGCCGGGCCGGTCATAACGGTCAGATTTGGCCTTTTGACCGTTTTGCCCCCAAAAACGGTCAAAAAACGGCTATTTTGTGAGGTTATTTTTGTCATTTGCCCCCTAGGCTGGTTCTATAAATAGAGGGGGGGTTTTTATTTGTTTTCTTCACACCAAAAACTCATCTCTCCTCTCTTATACTCTTATACTCTCTCTTATACTCTTATACTCTCTTATTTATACTTTCCAATCCTTTCATCAAATGGCTTTCGGATCTGATTATGAAGAGCAGAACATATCTCCTGATCCTGAAATGAGTCCTCCTACTATGAGTCCTCCTACTATAAGTCCTTCTACCGAAGTTAATCCCGAATCCGGTGGCGACGAATCTGCACCAAGAGCTCCTAAACGGCCAAGATCCGATGTGTGGAATTTTTACGAGAAGATCGACGTCACCAAGGATGAACACGGTAGGATCCTCACCCAGAAGGCTAAGTGTGCTTTGTGCGGGAAGATTTTTTAAGCTCATCATAAGAGCGGTACCAACCACCTCAAACGCCATTTAGATAAACACAACAAAGGCCAGACTCCTCAAGGTGATATCCGACAATCCATGATTTCTCAATCCTCCTCTTCTGGTACTCTCGGTAGTTGGAACTATGACGCTGCCAGAGCCAGAAAATGCGTAATCAGGTTTATCATTCTTAAAAACCTTCCTTTTAAATTAGTAGAAGATGATAAATTTGAAGATATGTTTAGAGATGGTTTTTATCCTGCATTTAAAAAATTTTCTCGTCAAACCTGCCAACGTGATATTTTAAAATATTATCAGCAGGAACAAGAAAAAATAATTTCTTATTTTAAAAATTTAAACTGTAAATTTTCTTTAATTTCTGATATTTGGACATCTAGAGCACAAACTGGATATTTATGTATCACAGCACACTGGATTGATAAAAATTGGCAAATGTTTAAAAGAGTTGTTTCTTTTATTGCAATAGAAGAGTCACATACTGGTGCTAATGTTGCAAATTTAATAATTGAAGAACTTATGAAATTAGAAATTTCAGAAAGAATATTTTCTCTTTCACTAGATAATGCAAGTAATAACAATGTAGCTGTTGATTTTATCAGATCATCTTTATCATTGCCATGTCGTGGTGATCTTTTTCATATTAGATGCATCTGTCATATTTTAAATTTAATTGTTCAAAGTGTATTTACTGAAATTAAACCCATGATAGAAAAGGTTAGAACAGTTGCTTACATGCATAGTGCTTCTGAACAAAGACTTAAAAGATGGAAACAATTTTGTAAAAGAAAAAATGCAAAGCCTAGACTAATTCCAAAAGATGTTGACCATAGGTGGAATTCCACATATGCAATGTTAAGTGTAGCAATAGAATATAAAGACATTATAACTGATTTTATAAACTATTATGCTTCTAGTTCTAGTTCTGGTAGCACTTATGGAATAACTGAAGATGAATGGACAGTTATATGTAATTTAAATGAAATGTTACAAGTTTTTTATGATGCTATAATGTTATTATCTGGCTGTTATTATCCAACCATTACTTTAGCTGCTTTACAAATTTTAAATATTCAAAAAAATTTTGGGAAATATCGTATGGATGCTACTTTTGGACCTATGATTTTTGAAATGGAGAGCAAATTTAATAATTACTTTAGGTCTATTCCTCATATTTTTGGTTTGGGGGTTCTTATTGATCCATGCTTGAAGGATATTAGCCTTTGAAGTTTGTTACAATCATTGTATGGTAATCAGGTTATAGACTTAGATGATGGAACCACCCTTACTGCTACTACTCATCATTTAGTTATTAGAAATTATTTTCAAACATTATATGATGAGTATGCAGCTAGACATGGTGTAACTACACAACAGTCAACAGCTTCTGTTTCTTCGAGCTCATCCAGAGGTAAAAGTATAAGTTTTGATAGGTATGCAATGGTAGCTGAGCTAACTAGTGGCTCTGGACTTGGATCGTCATCATCGGAGGTTTCTGAAATAGATGAATATTTTTCTGCTTCTTTAGTTAGATGTCAAGGAAATGCTTTAGATATTTTGCAATGGTGGAAAGTATATAGATCAGTTTCATATCCTATACTTTCCACCATGGTTCGTGACTTACTAACAGTGCAGGTTTCGACGGTAGCTTCGGAATCCGCCTTCAGCACAGCAGGTCGTTTGATCGATGATCACAGGACATGCTTGGATCCGTATACTGTACAAGCGGTGATGTGCCTACAAGATTGGTGGAGGTACGAGAAGCGAACGCAAGACATCGATCGGATGGCTGGAATTGAAGATAAATTTGAAGAATTGGGACTAGCAGATAGATATAAAAAATAGATTGTAGTTTTTATATCTTAGCTTAAAATTTGTAAAGAATTATTTTGGAAATAATTGCAAATGATAGTGATATAGGTGAGTAGGTGCCAACCTAGTTGGGATTTACTTATTTATTGTGATGCGATTAATTCTAAAATAAATTTGTACTTGTAATTTGTAACTGATTTATCAATTATTAATAAAGAATTTGTTTTTATCATTTCTTATTTGTAATTTATGTCATTTTAAGTAATTAATAAAATTATTGTTTTTATTATTTTTCTTGTCTTTTTTTATAATTTATAATTTAAATAACATTAAAAAATTTTGGAAAAATTAAAAAAAAATCACCCGGGCCAGCCCGGAACCCGGCCCGGTCGGGCCCGGGCCTGGGCCCGGACCCGGCCCTGGGTACCCGGGTCCGGGTCCCGGTTTTGCCCGGCCCGGGCCCGGATTTCCGGGCCGAGCCGGGCCGGGCCGGCCCCGATGGACAGGCCTAGGTTTACCGAATACATAACTATACACAAATTCTTACAAGTTCGGGATTTTACCAAACAATTTCATTATATTTTTACGTCCTTATAATCAGAAAACCCCCTTAAGGTAAAAAAAAGGCTAAATATCATAACCCACCCCTTCCCCTGCCCCCTGCCTCCTACCCAAAAAAAGCCCAACTCCAACCCCACCTTTCGACGATCATCATAACCCACCACCAAAAAAAAAAAAAAAAAAAATACTTTGAAAATATTAGAAACCCTCTTAAGTTAAGTTTAGGGGTTAACCCTCTTTCCCCACTGTTTTGCTTCCGTCTACATCCTTTCGATTTTGGTGGAGCTGTTGCTATGGTTTGTTTCAGCAGATGTTTTTTTCTCTTTGTGGACTTCTCTTTTCTCTTTTTATTTCGGTGGAGTTGTTCCTTTTGGTAGTTCGCTCTTTTGTGTGGGGTGAAACATGGGCGAATTGTTCCGATAGGTGACGACAAGATCCGCTCCTTATCGTTCAATTCGCCTCATGTTTCTCCTCCTTTACTTTTTTATCTGTATGTAATTTCAACTGTTGGTTATCCTTATTATAAATATTTTTACGAACAGGGAACCTCTCCCTGTCTTTCAAAAAAAAAAAAAGTTAACAAAAAAAAAAAAAACTAAGTAGTCAAACATGCTCTTAATAGGATGGGCGGAGTTGAGATTGTGAGGAGTCGCGTCAACTTCCACTTAATTTTTTTAGATCAAAGTCGAAATTCTGGGGTTACATCAACTTTGCTCTAAAAAGGCGTCGGTGATTGTTATAGAGTTGAAATTGTGCGTTTACATGGGCCCACACTACCTTGTGTGGACACGCCTCTAGGCCCAACCCACCCGTTGCTTCGCGCGGCGAAGCAGTAAAGTACGGCCAAAGGGCATTCTCGTAACTTACTAATCCCCCCCATTTCCTTCGTTCAGGCTCCTTTCCCTTCAGAAAGCCACCCCCCCTCGCTCTCTCTCTCTCTCTCTCTCCTCTCTCCCTTCCTGGGTCCTCGTAATCGCCCCCCAAATGTCCACAGAGAGCGTCGGATCATTCAACCCTTCGCCATTCGAACCCCCAGGCCCCACGAGCCCTTCTCAGGAGCAGCACAAAACCCAAAACTTCTCCCCAAATACCCCCGACCAGTTTCAGAGCAGGAAGAAGCTCATCATCTGCTACAGTTGCAACCGAGAGGGCCATTACTCGACTACTTGTCCTAACAAGAGCAGGGGGAGCCCCGGGGCTTCGCCCAGCAAGACATTGTTCCCAAAATGCCCACAGAAGTATCCTGAGTTGGAGTGTAGAGCTTGTGGGCAAGTTTGTGTTGTGAGGAAGTCGCGCACTGAGAGGAACCCTGATAGAGATTTCTACGCCTGTCCTGTGAGTTGAATTTTTTTGGTTTTTTTTAGCCTCGGGTTGTTTATTGTTTTAGTTGTTTGTGAAATGGGTGATATGGGTTTTGCTCGTGTTTGAAAATTGTGTCAATGCCCCAAAAGCAAAAATTTCATGTGCTTTAGCTCCTTCACTTTTTTCTCATGGGGTCAACCCTAAAAATAAAACTTTATGTTTTGTAGTACTTTTTAGCAATTATTACATGCCAACTAAGCATGGAGAGAGAATCAAAAGTAAAAAAACACTAAAATGCTATTATCTCCTCTATTTTTCATGTCAATTCTAAAAACAAGTTGAATTAGACTTAACATGAAAGTCTATTTCATGTTAAGTCTATTTCGGTTCATGTTAAGTCTAATTTAATTCTTTTTAAGTCTAATTTAAATCATGTTATGTCTAATTCAACTTATTTTAAGTCTAATTTAATTCATGTTAAGTCTAATTTAACTTGTTTTAAGTCTAATTTCATGTTAAGTCCAATTTAATTCATATTAAGTCTAATTTAATTCATTTTAAGTCTAATTTAAATCATGTTATGCCTAATTCAACTTGTTTTAAGTTTAATTTAATTGGACTTAACATGACATTAGACTTTAAAAAAGTTAAATTACACTTAACATGATTTAAATTAGACTTAAAATAAATTTAACATGGTTGAAATTAGACTTAAAATAAGTTGAAGTAAACTTAACATGATTCATGTTAAGTCTAATTCAACTTATTTTTTAGACTTAAAATAAGTTGAATTAGACATAACATGATATAAATTAGACTTAAAAGGAATTAAATTAGACTTAACATGAACTAAATTAGACTTAACATGAACTAAATTGGACTTAACATGAAATTAGACTTAAAACAATTTAAATTAGACTTAAAATGATTTAAACTGGAGTTAACAAGAACCAAACTAGAGTTAACACGGATCAAACTGGACTTAACAAGAAATTAGACTTAACATTAATCAAAACTGGACTTAACATGAAATTAGACTTAATATGAACCGAACATGTTAAGTCCAGTTTGGTTCATGTTAAGTCTAATTTCATGTTAAGTCCAGTTTTGGTTCATGTTAAGTCTAGTTTCATGTTAAATTTAGTTTATCATGTTAAGTCTAATTTTATGTTAAGTTCAGTTTTGGTTCATATTAAGTCTATTTTCATGTTAAGTCCAGTTTAGTTCGTGTTAAGTCCAATTTAAATTATTTTAAGTCTAATTTAAATTGTTTTAAGTCTAATTTCATGTTATGTCCAATTTGATTCATGTTAAGTCCAATTTAGTTCATGTTAAGTCCAATTTAATTCACCTTAAGTCTAATTTAACTTTTTAAAGTCTAATTTCATGTTAAATCCAATTAAATTAGACTTAAAACAAGTTTAATTAGACATAACAAGATTTAAATTAGACTTAAAAGAAATTAAATTAGACTTAATATGAATTAAATTGGACTTAACATGAAATTAGACTTAAAACAAGTTGAATTAGACTTAACATGAATTAAATTAGACTTGAAACAAGTTGAAGTAGACATAACATGATTTAAGTTAGACTTAGCATGAACCGAATTAGGCTTAACATGGAATAGACTTTCATGTTAAGTTTAATTCAACTTGCTTTTAGACTTAACATGAAAGAATAGAGGAGATAAAGCCATTTTGGGTTTTTTTTACTTTTTATTCTTTCTCTATGCTTAGTTGGCATATAATATTTGCTAAAGAAGGGCTGCAGAACATAGTGTCCTATTTTAAGGGTTGAACCACATGAGCAAAAGTCAAAGGGGCTGCAGCACATTAAGATTTTACTTTTGGAGCATTGACACAAATTTCCCTTCAATTAGAGTTGATTCCTTCATTTTCCCTAGTCTTCTGTGACACTGACAAATTCTTTTTAATATAGTTTCAGTTCTGACTTTGAAACATAGAAAGTATTTAATATTGGTCTAGAGCTATTATGACTTTAGAGAGTCAGATGGTACTTTGACATTTATTATTGTTTTTTAATCTTGGGTGTTGAACTGAATGGTATTGATTTTTGCTTATGCTTACGTTCTTTGGTTTGGATGTAAAGATGGGATTTTGGTGTAGTATTTTACTTGAGTAGGAGTTTTTTGGATAATTTCTCGAGTTTGTTCTTTGTCTTTATTTTGTTCTTTTAGTTAGGCATCATATTAACAACAAGGATTCTCTTCATCTCTGTTTTGTTTTAGTTGCTTTTATAGCCTGCAGCCTGCAGTGTAGAAAATATTTGACTTAATTTGGTGTTCTTATTTTATATTTCAAGGTCAACTTTAGTTGTTTAAAATACCATGAGTTCTGATAATTGTTAGTTTACCATATTGGGATGTGAATTATGAAATTTTGGTTGGTAAGATGGTAGTTTTGTGTTTAATGTAGAAAGTGCTCTGCTTTGTTTAGTATTCAAGTGACAATGTTGTAGTTATTACAGTGGTGCATTTATTAAGTTCTGGGAATTGTGTTTGTATTTCTTAGTTCGGTTTGGAATTGGTGATTTATGAAGAGAAGTTTTTGATTTGGATCTAGTATTTAAGTCGAGCTTGGACATATACGTGTATCTTTTATAATCGCTCGTGTCACTGTTTTTAGCTTTATGTGAAAGTACGATATTCAGATATCATGTTTTGTATCTGAAACATGCTACTGTTGTTTCTGTTAAGAATATTATTCCATGTTTGTTTTGTTTAATATAAGCAACCTTCTATATTATATTTTGATTCTAGTTTGCATCTTGGATGTGTTCGTCGTGAATATTCTCATTATCCCTGCATTTATTGTGGATTTTATTTTATGTTCTTTCTTGAACAATGTTTTTTTTTTTAAATTTCTTCGAATAATTGTAGAGGGGGAATATATGCAATATGTTTCAATGGTGCGATGAGGTTGGTAAAATTCAGCCAACTCACATGTACAACCCAGTGAAACCAGTTAAGCAGCACGATATGTCTTTGTTGAAGAATCCTGAATGCCCTTGTACTGCTGGACCATGTAGAATTGAGAAAAAGCAAAGCGGCCGCAAGTACTATGCCTGTCACTTGAAGATGGTAAAATTTCTTTTATCAAATTATTTTCACTATAGAATTATTTATGTGGTTGGTGCGTCCTTATAGACTATGAATCAATTGAATATCTTTCAGTTGCAATAACACAATTGCTTGTGGTATATGCAATTTCCAGGTTGTCTAATTCAAAATTATTTGAGTCAACAGCTACCTTATATTAGTTATTCTAATCAAATATAACTGTTTCGGACAAGCTATTTTGATATCAGCCAGCTCGTTCATCTTAAAGCTATTTTGATATCAACCAGCTAGTTATTCTAATCAGGTATGGCTGTTTTGTTGAAGTTTTAATACCAACCAGCTCAGTGATGTAGCCAGGATTTTTTTTCGCCCTGGGCGGAAAATAAAGGAATTGATTAATTCTATACAACCAATCTTATTCCTTTAGGACAACATCTTTAAGCAGAGAAAAAATTTAATAGGAAAGCAAGAGAATAGTAAGGGATATTACCTTCCTCATGTTTCCAGCATCACTCCAATTCTGATGCACCTTCGGAATCAGAGAGTGGTAAGAGAGTGCAGATCCCAAACATTATGCAATCATCAAAGGAACCCAACCTGGTGCACGCACTCATGGGTATCATCTTTGCCTTGCAATACGGACAAACCTCTGTTGGATGGAGCTTGGCATGCACTCAATATGTATTTTCACTTTCTTGCCCTGGGCAGCTGCCCAGGGCAAGTTGCATGTGGCTCCGCCACTGAACCAGCTAGTTCATCTTAAAGGTTTTTGCTATAGAGATTCTTTGGGAGATGGTTTCCCATAGTGATGGTGCATTCGTTAGTTGGCCTGCTCCAGTTTCTTATTCTTATTTTCTCGATGGTGTTTTTTTTCGTTATTTGTAGATATTTGTAGGCTTAATTACTATTGCCCCAGAAGTCACTACAAAATATTATCATTAGGTTTCATCAAATCTTTTAAACAATGGTGTCCAACTTTGCTATAGGTCCATGCTAAGGTTCTCCAACTTGCACTAACTTCCACCAGTCATTGTAGTATAGTGAACGAAGTTTTTGTTTTATGCTCTTAACAAAAATAGTGTATGGCATTTTTTTTGGTTGTGAAACCCTAATGGTAGTTTTGTGAGATGTACTTTAATTTTAGCTCCAGAGGGCTTGCTTATTCTACTCGAACATGACTGCAAGTCAAAACACTTGTTTAGTGTACATTGAGAATAATTGTTCTTGCACATGCTTGCACTGATCAAATGCATCTTTATTGTATATTGACATGATTTCTATGTTTTCATCTTGAATTTTGTTATAGTAATCTAAAAAAAAAACTTGATATACTGTGTTTCAATAAAGTAAGCGAATTTAAGGTTCTCAATTGTAAAGATTATAAAAACCATCAACAGCATATAATCAATGTCCTTTTGATGTAAATAGTTATTGAAAACATGCTCAATTCTAGATTCTATTAGGTTCACGTTATCTAGAAATACTTTTCTTCTTTATCAATTATCAAGATATTTCAGCCCTTTGTTCCCGTGGATGGGGGGAGTAACAAGGGGTGATCTAAAGTGATAGTTCTTGCAGAAGCTCTAATGAGAAAGTGTAAAATTTTGTTATTTTCTAAAAGTTTTTATTTTTAGTTATAGTTTTCCTGTTAAGTTCCCCCCCCCCCCCCTATAGTTTGTCTACCTTCTGAAGTTCTTTCAGCAGGGACAAGGATGTTGCAATCATTTTGAATGGTGCGACGGTCAAGGAGATGACGCTGAAATGAATATGGCAATTGAGGGACAAAAAGGTATGGGGACGGATAAACCAGCGGAGGTAAAACTTGCAATATTTCCATCGGCACCATCACCATCAACTAACCCAAGAGCAGAACACGAGGCTAACTATTCAGGATCGAGATCATCTCGGATAAGAGGCAGCCTGTCACTAAAAGAATGGATGTGATAGTGTCTCGCATCGAACAATCTCATAGCAAACAAGATGTCAATGTGGTTCATGGTTTGTTTTCACGAGTGAAGAGGTTAAGTTTGAAAGAAGGCAACTCAACGATGTCTCAGGAATGTGTCCATGTGTGGGTATGCATTGTCGGTTGCTATCATTTTGAGAGAGGAAGAGAGACTATAATATGTCACATTGCTGATATATATTCATGTAAATTATTTATGTACCTGTATGTATTATCTTATCTTTGTTACTGAATCAGTATGGCAGTCTTTTTTGTATAAAACCTGTCTTCGTTCTTAAATATGGAAGTGTTTCTCTCTCTTGTATGTGTAAATATTAAAACTTCACTTGGGGTGGGTTGGGGGGGGGGGGGGGGGGGGGGGGGGGTGGTTAAGCTGTTGTTTCACCTAGGGTTAATTGTGGAAAGACCCGCGTTAAATCTTTTTGACTCTTTTACCCTGAGGTCTATTCGTCAAAAAACAATTTTCTCTTTCTCTGGTGGTAAAAAGTAAAAAAAATGTCCGTGGGTGGGAATTTCTGTCCTCACCAAAGCAAGGGACATTGCTATTTGAATGCTATGATAGGATTTGGTATCACTATTTCTTTCTTATATGGGAGGTTGCTCAGATTAATTCGCATGTGTTAAAAGCTTATTTTCTTCAATATGAGGGTTTTTTTTAATGAAAGCTTGTACGTTTGGAAAGTTTCTCCAAACAGACAATTAACATGAAAATAAGGTAACTTTCAACGATAATTAGATAACCCCTCATAACTTTCAAACTATCAGAGAACTCCCTTTTAACTGTGAGAGTTTTCCAACCCCTAAGTAGCATTAAACTCAATTTTTGAGTAGGCTTGTAAAATTACGGGAGAGAATATCAAATAAAAATTGCGGTTCACACTTTTAGAGAGTGTTTTCTGATAAAATTTTAAAGTTAAGGAGAATTTTCTGATAACCCAAAAACTTAAAATAAACTATAGTAAAATATTGAAGAGTAGGTTTAGCATTTGGGAGGGTTTTCAGTTTCTTGTATTTTTCCTAAAGGGTGGCGCTACAGTCTCATCCTCAACCATACCCCCACCACACTCATCTCTCGCTACAGTGCACTAGGGCCCACATGAGATTTTTTTTTAAAAATTCTCATGTGGGCCCCAGTGCACTGTAGTGAGAGAGGAGTATAGTTGGGGGTGTGCTTCTAGCATTTTCCTTCCCTAAAAGAGGGGAGAAAACATACACTAGTTTGCAATATAACGAAAGAACAAATTTTCACTGTAGGCTCAAACCAACTTTTAATTACCAAAATTGACCCACTTTATGCCACGTAAGTTTAATCACATTTTCTAATTAGTCGGGGTTGTCAACCCCGACTGTTTAAGACATTAAAAATTGGGTTTAAGGCTTCTAAGTGAGGTTTAACAACCTCCTAAACAGTCGGGGTTGGCAACCCCGACTAATTAGGAAATGTGATTAAGCTTACGTGGCATAAAGTGGATCGATTTTGGTAATTTAAAAAAAATGAGTCGATTTTGGTAATTAAAAGTTGGTTTGAGTCTACAGTGAAATTCTAGCGTTACGATGAAAAACAGCCGATAACCTCGGGTCTGAATCGACGCTTCTGATTACACATATCTAAATCCAACGGTCAGAGTTTACCTCCTTAGACTATAAAACAAGCTAAAATCACTATGCGAAGAACAAAGACTTTCTAGGGTTTGCGGGCGATCTCAGCGTTTCTGCCAAAATGGTATTTTTCTCTATTCTTTGCCCCTGTCTGACCCTAATTTTCGCAGATTGTATTGTTCTGTTCACTCTTTGCTTAGATTTAGTTGTAATTTGGAATCTTTTTCATCAATTTTTGTCAGAATCACTCTTCGATTGCTCTTAGAAATTGGGAGTTTTCCTCCTTCAGGGTTCAATTGCAGTGTTGTTGGAATATCGTATAATTGTGCTTTTGCAAAATTGAGAACTTTCTTTTTTCTTTTATATTTTTTTGCAAAACTGAGATTAATAATAATAGTAATAGTAATAGTAATAATTTGTGTTTGATTGCAGGCTGTAACCTCACGTCACGTCTAGTTCATAAACTTTAATTTCATAATCCTATTTCATTTGGTCTTAAAAGATCCATATTTCATAAAGCTCAGTTTCCTTTTGGGATGTTAATTAGTGCCCATTTTTTTTGACATAGTCTTTGTAATCAATGTGTGATCTGTAATGTGCTGAGCAAATTCCCTTTGCACACACATGTTCAAGGCGCAACGCGATGCATGCGCTCAAGTTAATTGAAGAGCACACTGTATACACAGTTTTTCAATATAAATAATCAAGCACAAAAGAACATGTTATGAATTTTCACATAAAATGTGTCAAGATGAACATCTCCTACCAAATCACAAAATAAGATATCATTTCACAATGCTGACACCGCCAGTATAGTAGTGAACTTGATAATTTTCCAAGTCCAAAGTCAAATCAAGAGTAGTATGCTAATATAAAATCAAAATTACATAGTAAATGTGAATAAGTTAGGCACCTAGGCCCTAGGGTTCTCAATCGGGCCGGGTCTAACATGTTTATTTATTTTTGGATGCTCGATTGATATGTCAAAGAATAAAAATATGAAATTATGCCTTTGATGTGTCGGTTGTGTCCTGTGTGAAGCGTGGGGCACGTGCAAGGTGCAAAAAGGTGCTGCCTTGCATTTGCTTAGTGCTCCACATCAGATCCAGCGCTCTTCACTGCCGCCCCACATGGCAAGGCGCAAAAGGCCAGTGAGGCACACGGCTTTGTTATCACTGGGCGTAGCATGTTGTCAAACATCAACTCAACTTTAGACCCAAAAGATAAATCTGGTTTAGAGATCAAAGTCAAACAATTAAATAAATAATCAAACTTTAATTTCTATACCTCAAAGTTGAAGGCTACATGATGGTGAGACATATCTAGAAACTAATATAGTTATTTATATACCCTTAAACTAATATAGTTATAAAATAACTGATTTGATCCAAAACTTTAATAAACCAAGTTTTTACTCTAATTTATATTTATAAATGTATTACTTTTCCTCTTCTTTTTTTATGTAAAGCCATAAAGTGAAGACATTTTAGGGAAAAATAGTTAATAACCATTCTAGATTAGTTTTTGTTATCTGGTGCTCATGCATATACTTACAATATAGAGAAAATCTAAATTGGAAGATCTCATAGACACTGTTATAAATAGCGGTAAATAGCCGCGCAATAGCGACGCTAATAGCGTTAGCGGTCCCTTCCCGCGACGCTATCGCCCGCTACGCTATTGCGCAATAGCGGTGATATATTGCGGAATATGTCTGTTCGCAAAAGCGGTCAATAGTGTCATAATGGTAAATAGTGAGCGACTGCATTTGAAATTTGCTTTTTAATTGCTATTTAAAAGCGGTTTGAGGCTTTTTTTAAAAATTAAACTCAACCCTTGACCATTGCATTCCACCGTCTCCTGTGATTTTCTGCATACTCTTGCTACCTCTCGTAGCCTCTGACACCTACCTTGATACTTTCTCTCACCTCCTTCACTGTGAGCTCCTCTTAGGGCAGTCCTGTCACCGTTAAGCTCTTCTTCTCGAAGACGACTACTTTTTGACTCCTCCAGTCATCTTCGGTATTACGTGATGGTTACATGTCTATTGTCTCTTTAAATCATCCAATATATACTTTTAAATTTCTTAGATTTTTTTATTTTTATTTTTTAGTATTTATGCATATCTAAATTAGACCGTTATTTGACTTTACGTTTTTTACCGCTATTTTACCGCAATATCCAGAAATAGCCTTAGCGATGTCTCATCGCTACGTGACGCTATCCGCTATCGATAACCTTGCTCATAGATATCGATTTACTACTTCACTTAGACACATGTAAGGATAGTTCAAATCTAGAATATGATGATATCATAATTGTTACATGAAATCTAGTTTGAACCGTACATATTTCCTAGCCTTATTACACAATGATTTTTTCCCCAAAATTCACTTTACCTCTGCATTAAGCTAACCAGTCAAATTTCCAAAATTCTAGTTAGCTTAGTGCAAGAAAGAATTCTTAAAACATAAATTTGACTGGTTCATCAAGTTTCCATTTTTATAATTCCATATCTTTGGGTTGTGTTAGAGGTATTGAATGGAATAATTTTTAAAACTAACATAATGATCAAATGTCAACGTATTTTACACCAAAATTGTAAGCCGAATTTAGAGTTCAAACATTAAAGAAATAGATGAAACTTTAATATCTATACTTGAATGTTGGAGAGAACTTGGTAGCAGGACATCTCAAGAATCTAACATGTCTTTGATAACCTATCTTATCCATACACTTAACTGAGTCTTGATTCATTGTAAATTTATGATTAAATCTCCAATGCTTTTCCTATTCTCTATTGGTGTTTGTACTTAGGATAAGATAGAGTACAAGTGACTCATTTAAGTAGCGAACCTCGTAAATCTTAATCTCTTATTTGCTTGAAATTTCAGTAGCAACTTGAGTACGAGGCATATTATCTCAAATGAAAATCATTTTATGTTAACGTTCACATTGATACGTGTGTTATTATAATACATGTTATGCATCATGGTCTCGATTCTTTTTCCTCCATAAATGTATTTCATATTTTCCTCCAAAATGTTATGTCATTCACCAAGAAAATGCCTTGGAAAGGAGATCACATTTTACAAATAGCAGATAGATTGAAGTACCAACAAATTTCCTGTCCCAAGTGTATTGCAGAAGTAGATCAGAATCTTTCTGCTGAATCACATTAAGCTAATGGGACTAGATATAGAGGGAGTATTAGGATGTGAGAAAGCACACTCAACAATGTATGTGGCTTTGCAATGTGTTGGAAACATATTTGTTGCCGCAGGTGGTAATAGCTTGAAAGGTGATCAGCCTATTCTATTATACTATTCTCTACCTTTTCCTAACGTCTGCTAAAGTTTTAAACCCATAAACTGTGAACCAATACTCCAATAGCCTGTCTTTTTCCTCCAAGCCATACTCAATTATATTGTGCCCACTCCCTTCCTTTATTCTGGAGTTTGGAATCTATGCAAGTCTCTCCAATGGTTCATATCTAGAATAATAGAAACATCATTGCTAAAGTTTAATGGTGAACTTTTTGGATAATTACTATAATCATTATTTTTTGGATTGTAGAACTTGAAATATTGTTTTTTGATGGAATCTTCCGGTCTTAGGTTAGTCAGTAATGTATTCTTGATGTATTCTTGCATGGACTATGAATCCGGGGAAAAAAGAAAGAAGTAGGTTGGAAATATGGTTTCGAAAGAAGGAAATGAGTAGAGGGGACTTAATAGGCGAAAGAGGAGGTGATGTCTTATTTCCTCTTTAAAGTTTTTGGTTTGAATGCATATTATTTGATGACATTAATTTCAACAAAAACATTAAGTTAAATATTAGCTAGGTTACCCGAACACTTCATCTAGGTTGCCATATCTGTGTCTGGCTCTTCTCGTGTAACATCACAATTTTTTTCCTTCCGATGATCAGATATCGTTACCAGTACCGGTCTATGAATCAATATTTTTTCTTTTTTCCTTTTGTCTCGGATCTTTTAGCATGAGGATGCCAACTTAGCTAATCTATCATTTATGATAGAGTTAACTAAGTTATAACATGCATATTAAAAACCTAGCATGTGAACCTTAACCAATCATGTTTTAAATCTTAATTAGAGTTAATCTAATTTGATAAATACCTATTTTAAAACTCTCTAAATAACACATTTAAATATTTGGTTAGTTATGATAGTAGGTGAACTTTTCACAAAAGCCCTTACAAATTATCATATTCCATATTTTTCCAAGCACATGGGTGAAGTGTATATAACACTCCAACACTCTCTTTCACTTTCATTTTCAAGAAAGAAAATTGCCAAACGCTCTTCCCCTCATTACCTCTGTCCGACCTCATCTAGCAGCAAGCCATTTCTTTTTTCATCATTAATCTCAAAAAAGAGAGTAAGCTTGAGATAGCCTAGAAAAGGCATTGAGGTTTGGAAAGGGAGGAAATTTGGACATCCTCTAGGTAAAATTTCACTTAAAAAGGACATTGTTATAGAAAGTTATGACCAAAATACTAACATGATGTATTGTAAGAAACTTCTGCACGAGAATAAGTCATGGAGATCGACATTCAACCCATTCAATCACCCATACGTTGCATGCAACTTATAACTAGATTCAAAGATCATCTTTTTCACAACTTGAAATGAAATATTCATGCAAGATCATATTTTTATTGAAAAATAAGAGCAAATGTGGTGTTGTTTATACTTTCTAATGCCATGCATGAACCAAAATACCACCTACCCTTACATGCAAGCCTAAATTCAACTAAAAAGTACCTTGCACGGTCAAAGCAGCTATTAACCAAGGACAACTCAGATTCACACTTGCTTGAATAGTTAAAATATAGATAGAGTGAACTTTTATCTGGAAGATGTCCAAATCTCCTCTTTCCACGCCTCAATGCCCTTTCTAAGCTATTTCAAGTTTGCTCTTCTTTTTTTTTGAGAAGATATATGATGGAAAAAGAAATGAGATTGTTGCTGGATGAGGTCAGACAGAGGTGGTGGAGGGGAGAGAGGGTTTGACAATTTTTTTTCTTGAAAATGAAGGTAAAAGAGAGTAGTGGAGTGTTATATACACTTCACCCATGTGCTTAGAAAATCATAGAACATTGAGGGATTTTTGTGATAAATTCACCCATTATCTTGGCTGACCAAAATTTTAAATGTGTTATTTAGAGAGTTTTAAAATAGGTATTTATCAAATTAGATTAACTCTTAATCAAGGTTTAAATATGGTTGATTAAGATTCACATGCTAGATTTAATATGCATCCTATTACTTAGTTAACTCTATCATAAATGAGAGATTAGCTAAGTTAGCATCCTCGTGCCACAAGATTTACATAAGACAAAAGGAAAAGTAAAAAACTGATTCATGGACCGGTATCGACAAAGGTATTCGATCATCGGAAGGGAAAAATTGCAATGTTATATACTTCCCTCTTTAAGAAAATTTCGTCCCTAAAATTTTATGTACCCTCGAAACATATGCGGATATGCTTTTCGCATTTTGGATTTGGGTTTCCATGTTGCCTCAACCTCTTGATGTTTCATTATACTTTAACTAGCAATATGGACTTGTTTATCAGCTACTTTTCCTTAAAAGTCTAGCACTTGAACTAGTCGTTCTTCGTAAGATAAATTCTCCAGCAAGAGCAAGGCTTAGTGCAAAATGATGTGTTTTGGATCTGGTACATGCTTTTTTAGGTTGGAGATGTGGAACACTTTATGAATCTTCTTCAATTTTGGGGGCAAAGGTAGCCGGTAGCCATATGTTCGATCCTTTTCAAAATCTGGAATAGCCCAAGGTATCTCAGACGGAGTTTGCTGCTTTTCTTACCACCTCTTGATATGCCTTTCATTGGTGTAATCTTTAGAAACACATGATCGTCGACTTGAAATTCTAGATCCTTGCATCGTCGATTTGCATAGCTCTTTTGTCTACTTTGTACCGTCTTCATATGTTGTTGAATGGTTTGGATCTTCTCCGTCGTCTCTTGGATTATGTCTTTAGTCCAGTCCATAAAGCACTATGTAGGCTCTTCCAGAATTTTGAGGTGTAACGGAAGTCTCGATCCGATATAATGGATATGAGAATTCCGTGGAACTTCACGATCTCTTCAATGTATAGGCTAGCCAACTTTTTCATGGTATACGACATCTTGTAGGGTATAAAGTGTGCCGACTTGGTTAGGCGGTCCACTACCACTCATATGGCTCTCCTTTTACTGAGTGGGGTAGCCTAGTAACGAAATCCATAGATTACTCGTACTCAGACTGAAATATTTCTATTGCTCATAGGATATATCATGAACATCAATTAATCAACATAGAATACTGATCCAATAAAAAAGCTTTTTCAATGATATAATATTAGCATATACATCTTCATCATTATAAGGGCTCTACAAAAGCATATTACTCCACTACATAGTCATCATTACTAGGGTCTTCCCTGGGTTCTGGGGATCCTCCTCCACAAGGTCCTTCGGGTCCTTAGGATCCTCCTCGGCTGCATGGTCTTCACTCTCATGGTCATCTACCTCGGGCTCGTCAATTGTTTGCGAGTACGATGACCAATTGGCAAATAACCTACTCTCTCCCTAAGCGTCTCCTCTAGGTTAGTCTCCTTGGAGCTGATCTCCCATTCAATTAAATGTGCAGATCACACCTCCCCGTTGTCTACAGATCCTCCCCTTTCAGAAACAATCGAATCGAAATCTATCATGCCTCCCAAAAGTTATCCATCAACATCGAAGTGTACCTTATAAATCTAGTAGGAATATAGATATCATAAGAATGTCGTGGAAAGATAACCTATCCACGACTGGTGTTTGACATTGGCTCAGACCATTCCTAAGTTCCCTTGATATTTTGGGTAGGACTTTTAAGGTGTCAACCTATGCTCTGATACCACTGTGAAATGCCCCCAGAGATACATAAACATTGAGCATGACCTCTCGTGATAAGGAGATTCGACTTGCTCAATTTTTACGTGCACTCCTATACAGATACAATAGTATTAAAGAGTGGAACTAAAGCAGCGAAAATATATATATACAACACCCAAAGTCATAATGTTGACAACAAAACACATAGAATAAAGTACAAGTCTGGTAATAGCTACAATACACATTAGTACATGTCCAATAAGTTAAGAGTACTACAAATATAAATACGAAATAACTCATACTATGATTTCCAACGGAGCTAATCTTCAATGACGGGGTCTGTGATCCCCTTGTCCTTGCTAACTGTATGAGCTTCGAATGGATGTAAAAAAAAATAGGGGTGAGCCTAAGGCCCAATAAACAACTGTAAAAATCTCGGGTATAACATAAATGGATAAATGAAAGGAATAATCATTGACATTTGAAATTGAACGAATGGATCTTAACAATAAACTATCAATATTCATATCATGATCATTGATCGAAATAAATTAATAGATATCAATATGACTAATCAAGCTTTAATATTCAAGATTCTAAACTTTCCTGATTATGAGATAATCAATAAATCAGACATGCCTTTATACACCTACCGGTGAGCGACCTCACACAAGGCATTGTCCCCACTAGGACCCATTTCTATTGCTAACCATCGGTGAAATTTTATTCACACGGGGCATAATCCATGAATATAGAGTATCAACCATTAACAAATGAAAGAATACTATCATTCTCAATAATGTAATTATCAAAGCAAGTCGAATAGCCATAATATAATCATTCAGAGAATATTAATGATATAAAATCGAAATAAACAATAGTGGGAGTAGCAATGGTTAAGCAATCAACAAAGAGACCATACATGAAGTGATTCAAATAGGAATATTATGGAAGTGTTAAGATATACAACTAAACATTGAAAAACAACTTGCAAGAATTTCAAGAAAGTAATCAATTGAACTCTCAAAGAATTGAGAGGAAATATTACTTACCATTTGTGCCAGATTCCTCTGGACCAATGAACGAATCCAAGAATCTTTTTCCTATATACACAGATGTATACCCATGTGAGATTCTAGACAACTAGGTCTTTTATTATTTTTCTAACTAATAACTTATATTATGGTATATGCTACACGAGATGGTTACATGCCACACATAATATGCACAGCAGCAAATGCAATGTACGTGCAACATTTTGAGTTGGATGGATGATAGAGCAATTGATGTCTAAAGTATATGAAACTAGTGCCATATGATTCTAACACGTGTCTTCTTTTTAGAACAATAAGTTATTTTCAAGACTTATGTGCATGGCTCAAGTTATACATGGAATATGCAGGACATATACAGACTAACTGCAAGCTAATGTAGCAGATTTAAGTGCATAAATGAAAGGTCAAATGACATCCAAAATTTGTGAAACAATATTCAAAATATTTCTATACAAGTATTTTTTTTGAAACAAAAAGAAATTTATGCTTGCAAACTTTCTAAAGATAGTTATGCCCCATACAACATAGAAGAGCCAGGGTTTTAGACTCGTGTCGAGAGCATAATTTACTCCCGTATCTTACTAGCTCTTTTAGGTATAATAATCCACTATCAAAATACAACCACAAATATGATATGGATAATTTAACAAACCTAGTTTCAGATTATAAAATTTTATTTACTCAAATATAAACATAAATTGAGATACATGCAACACACCACTAGAGGGCAGGCTGAATTTCCTGTACACATACATAGAGTTTGACCACATATTTGAACTAGTAAAAGATCTAAGAATTGGATAAAACTAGATTCAAATAAAAGATTTGAAAGACTAGTTTCAGAATATCCAAATAGATCAAAATTATGACTGACGATCACGGATATATGCATAAGATATTGCATGGGTGTCACAGAGCACTATCACACAGGTTCCGGTGCATATAAAACACATTTGATCATGAATTAGAGAGAGCAAATGACATCGAAAATGAACCAAATTAGTTTCAAAAGAAAGTCATATGAGTCTAGTTTCCTGATTGATAAGAATTTAATACATGCAAGAAATACATGAAGATTTATGCTCCTTGTAGTGAACATGTCTCAAGCAATTTGTTTCAGACACATACATCCACTTCTACTAAGAATTCAAGATAGCAAATGATATCCAAATTTGACGAAATCAAGTTTAAAAGAAAGGTGCACGAGTAGTTATTTGAAAATAGAAAATTTCATGCTGCTTTAATTCCGCTCTTCAATGTTATTGTATATATGTGTATAGAGGTGTACGTAAAAATTGAGCAGGTCAAATCTCCTTATTACTGATGGGTCATGGCTATTTTTTATGTACCTCTGCGGGGCGTTACATCCTTGTCCATGTTTCTGTCGGACACTCCTTGGACACTTCTTGAATACATATAAACATTTATTTGGATGCGTACTTAATATATAACACATGTTTTAGTTTAAAAAGACTCGTGATACACTTCTTGAATGTATTATCGTACACTTAACCTCAAAATTATGTAACTTGTTAGACTGTGGACATGTTCATTTTAGTTTAGTATATGCCTAGTTCAGAAGTATGATTTTAAAAGGTTGTTTGGGTATGTAGTTCAAAAACAAGTGGGTTTTCAATTTATAATCTATTCAATACAAGAGTCATAAAAATGATACAAGAATGTTAATTTTCATAATATGTCAATGAAAGACATCATCGATCTCATATAGATTATTAATTTTAATATGTATGTATAAAGCTGTGTCCTGGTATCCGTATCTGTATCTGCACCCGTGTCTGTATCCGTGCAACATGGAATTTCAGACTGAGAACAACAAATCCTTATTTCTAGTAACTAGCTCTTTGTGCCACTTAAATGTAAATTATTTGCCTAGGGTTTTCTTTTTCAAAGTTGAGGTGATATGGACCTAGGGGTGCATTCGGTCCGGATACGGCTCGGATATGATGCTTACCATATCCATATCCGCTTATCCATCTCGGATACGGATACAGATATACCTTGGTAAGGAAAATTTATAACCATATCCACTAATATCGGATACGGTTACAGATATACATGTGGATATATAAGCGGATATGCATGCGGATACAAAACAGATATGAGAAAACTAGATAGTATTGAGAAAAACATAGTTCATGTGATACAAAAGAGTGTTAATATGTTCATTATAACTGAAAAGTTAAGATTAGATATCTTGATCATCAAAATTAACCACAAATCCATAATCTAAGAATCGAAACTATCGTAAAGACTATGACTAATATGTATTCGGATATTTCGGATACGGATACGAATATTTCACTACAAAACCATATCCTATCGGTTATAGATTTGAATAACCATATTCGTATCCTAACTGATACGGTTACGGATACGGTTTAGCACCCCTAATGGACCAATATCCAAAAACCCTTTATTATCTGGTTCTTCAAGATTTTTGCATGTTTACCTTTGAGAGTTGTAGGCTCTTCTTATCACAGTTCTTTCTGCGGTTATGTAGATTTTCTCATTTTCTTTCATGTTGAACTAAACGGAAGCTTTCTTCTCTTCATAAGTAATTTGTATTGTATTTCATTTGATACATTGCTTTTCTATTTTTGAATTAGGTTCTTCCAAATGATATTGATCTGCTAAATCCCCCAGCTGAGCTTGAGAAAAGGAGACATAAGCTCAAGCGTCTCGTGCAGTCGCCTAATTCCTTTTTCATGGTATTGTTTTGGAATTTAAGGCTCTGATTCAATGTTTTACTCTTGCTTATTGTATCCTAAGTCGCTTTCTATTTTTGGTTAATTTGTGTTGTAGGATGTCAAGTGCCAAGGTTGTTTCAACATGTAAGTTAACATACCCATGGACGCCCTTTATAAGAATTTCAATAGTTCAGGAGGATTTAATATAATTTTGAAAGCCCTACCTTTTTTTTTCTTTTAAAATTAACCCTTTTTCTCTCTCTTATTTCAGCACTACTGTGTTTAGTCACTCACAGACCGTCGTAGTTTGTGGGAACTGCCAGACTGTGTTATGCCAACCAACGGGAGGAAAAGCAAGACTCACCGAAGGATGCTCTTTTAGGAGGAAAGGAGATTAAGGGCGAGCAATGTTGATTTCACTAATCTCCCATCAATGTACCAAGTCTTTGCTTACCGATGAAGTTTCTTGAAATAGTAGAGAGGTTTTAGGGTACTTGTATTTTGGTTATGTTACCATGTGTGGGTTATGGGCCAGTGTATCTCCTGTTTTGTTGGATGCTATGTGGATTGATCTGAAATTTTGTACTGAACGTAAATGCTGTTTCGATATTGCACCTTGTTTTCTGCTTAGTTTGAAAACAGCAACTCGTCTGAGCCTTCGATGACGAGGGGTCCTCTTGACTTCTGACCACCCTCCAGAATCGCAATGCTGGTGGGTATTTGTGTTGAATATGGATTTGGTCGGAAGTAGTTGGAATAATAACTACGTTTACGAAAATATGCAGTTTCAACTCTTGATATTGGATTACTTCTCGAGTAAATTCGAAAGTTATATATGCATGTGTGTGATAACAACAATGATGGTATACGTGAATGCTATGTCTACTTATAACAGGTGAGAATTTAGAACATTGATATCTACATATATTAGAGAACATAACTTAAAATCCCCTTAGTTTTATTCCCTTTTTTCTAAGAAGCCTGGAACTTACTATTTTTGACAAAGAAGTTTTAAGTTATGCCCTTCTATTCTAAGAAGCTTGTAACTTTCTCTTTTTGTGCTTAACTTGCATTTTTTTGCCAATGAAACCCAAGTTTTATTCATCTCTTCTAAGAAAGCCTAGAGGTTTCTTGTTTGCTCAGGTTTGGTTGTCAAAGAAAGAAAGAGGCTTATTAGGAAAGAGGTGTAACACTTAGGGGGTTTAGTTGTCAAAAAGAGGGGGAAAAAAGAGAGGAAACAAGGAGGGCTTCTTGAAGAAGAGGGGCAAAATCTAGACGCTTCTTTGCTAAAAATAGAAACTCGATGGCTTATTAGAAAAGAGGAGTAAAATTTAGGAGTTTTTAAGACTATGTTCACCCATATATTTTAATGACAAGTCCTATAACGGTTGAAATATTGAATATAATTTGCACATCTGGAGGCATCACCTTAAATTTTTTTTTAAAAAAAGTAGTTTACCTCATGAGGGCAGAAGACTACTGCCGTGAGATGAATTTTCTCAAAGCGATACTTTCATAAAGAGAGGATGAATGTCTAAGGACACTCGTTGCATCCTCATTCTTGAATATTGTATTAACAAACATTTCCTTCTACGTTTTTGTATAATGGGAAGAATAAACAGAAAATGAGAAACAAGAAACTCGTTCCAAAAAAAAAAAAAAGAATGAAATCAAAGGGCTGTCTCCATCAAAATCCCTCCTTCAGGGCTACTCTTGAAATTTTGAGACACAAGAAGACTTCTGACCAATTCTTCACCGAGTGGCTTGAAAAGTGGGGCCCATGAAATCAGCTCATCAATAACTTGCTATTCAATGAGTAATGGCAACAATATATTCAAGCCCCCCATGCATGACAGCAAAAGGTTATATAGCGTAGAAGACTAGTAGACCATCTATAGGTGATGGAAAATTATTAAAGAAAGAAGATAATATACTAACAAGACCACAAAAAATATTAAAGAAAGAAGATAATATAATAACAAGATCAGAATCCGTAAATTAACTATCTTATTTTGCTACTGGGAACCAAAATATGAGATTCTTCTTCTTGAATTGCTACCTGAAGTTACCGAGTCATCGAGATCATTACACTTTGTTTCTAATAGTAGAAAAGTAATTTAGGGATTGTAGTCTAATTAACACAACTTGTTTGGAAATCTGAAGATTTTTACGCCATTAACATGATGTAAAAGTTAAATATTGTATATTTGAGCCTTCTAAACTTATTAGGATATTAGAACATATAGTACTAATGAAGGGGATCGTTTATTTTATCCCAAAGACTTTATACTTGTTATGATATCAAAGTCTGGTGTGTGTGGCGAAAGCCAAACAACCGATGTGCTTTGAGAAACCAAATCAATCGCCGAGAGAGAAGGCCACAAACAATTCAAAATAACGGCACAAACTCAAACAACCAATTTTAATGTGGTTCGGTAAGTTTGCCTACGTCCCCGTGACAAGAAGGGAATGAAGTTTTCACTAATAGAGAAGAAGAGTACAAGCTGAGATTACAAATTCGCTCAAACCAATCAACTAATCCCACCAACAAATCTCTAATTTTCTCCAAACAAAACCATAACCAATAGCTCCAGAAAACTCTCTTTTTTGTGCTCCGAATATCCCCAATTTACTGCTTAATTCTCTCTTCCAATCGTTCCATATATAGAAATCCTAAAACCAAAAACATAATAGGAATTCTAAAACAAAAAATAAAACAGATTAGGAATCCTAATAACCTGTTACCGAAATAGATTTGGAATCCTGTTACCTAAACAGATTAGGAATCCCAATAACCTGTTACCAAAACAAATTAGGAAACATATTAGGAACCAGTTATTCAACAAAGTCATCCATCTAAGCTTCCTTTAAATTCCGCCCGTTGCCATCCCCTACAACCAGGGGCGGATCTATATACAGTCCATGTGGGGTCACCCCCCCCCCCCCTCAAAAAAAATTTGGGAAAAAAAGATAGGGTGGTTTTTATAAAACCTCTTCCCTTAAAAATTAAAATATATTCATTCTACATAATTTTTATCTTCATTTTTTTAAATATTTTGAAGATATTGACGTTGGCTATTTTACTCGTTTTGTTTGGGTTGTGGTGTATCTCTTGTGAATAAAATTGCATTAATAAAATTTTTTGTCTATCTTTTGTACGCGGCCACCCCAGAATTGAAATCCTAAATCCGCCCCTGCCTACATCCGTTATCGTGGCCACCAATTCAATCCATCACCAACCCACAAACTATATTGATATTTTTACTTGGAACATTCGTAGCTGCCTCTTTCCATCATAAATGATTTATGTAGAGTTTCTCTTTAGGGGCTGTTTGGTTCATTTCCTAGATATAGGGAAATGCATTTTTATGTACAAAAATACAAGTTTTGAGTTTTTCAAAATTTTCCAAGAATAGATTGTTTCGCTTTGGTTCGCATAAAAAAAATGGTGGGAAACCAATGTATTTATTTTTCTTGTGTTTGGTTCGCATGGAAAAAAGGTAAAACTTTTGTTTATATGGCAAAAAGCCGACGTGACTGCAGTTTTCGTCGATTTCACGAGGTTGAGAAAGGAATTGTGGGAGAGAAAAAAATCTGATGTGACAGTGATTTTCACTGAGTTTCCCTTCTTCAACCCTAGTGAACCAAAGATGGGAAAAAAAATCGACGGAAAACTTATATCCTACGTGGCCACGAAAAATCTGATATGAAAGCGGTGTAAAACTTTTCCACCGAGTTAAAAAACAAACCAAACAGCCCCTTATAGAAAATCTCAAGGGGATGAAGGAAAAGTTCACACATCGCAATAAACTTTAACAAAAATCATGGAAAAACTCATCTCTATATTAAAAAAATATTTAGAGGAAGGGTTAATTTCACACCCCAAACTTTGGTGGCTATTGCACATAACCCCTTGAAGTTGGTTCATCTTACATAACCCCCATGTTTCTGTAATGTCTTACAAAAATCCCTCTGTGTTTTTGAACTTTTCTCACTTGACTCCCGCATATAAGTTGCAAATAACAAAAAATTTATTGAGAGAAAAAAATCTAAAACTTGAGAGTGAGTTTATGTTGCCGTGAATGATAAATGACAAAATTTGAAATTTTGAGACACAAGAAACTTGTTCCAAAAAAAAAAAAGAACGAAAAGGGCCGTCTCCATCAAAATCCCTCCTTCAGGGCTACTCTTGAAATTTTGAGACACAAGAAGACTTCTGACCAATTCTTCACCGAGTGGCTTGAAAAGTGGGGCCCATGAAATCAGCTCAGCAATAACTTGCTATTCAATGAGTAATGGCAACAATATATTCAAGCCCCCCATGCATGACAGCAAAATGTTACATAGCGTAGAAGACTAGAAGGCCGTCTCTAGGTGATGGAAAATTGGAATTTTTTTTTTTGAACTGAAAAACAGGGTGAGGTATCCTGTTCATATTAATATATAAGAAAGTTTAGAAGAGGAATTACATCAGATCTAGATGGCGAAACGCAATAGGATAAGTGGGTAAGAAGCGGGCCATTGTCGTCACCTACCACACTGGACCTACTACATTCCAACAACTAGAATAAATTCCAAAAGGAAACAAAAAAACAACAGAGAATAGGTAATGGCTCGTAGAAGACAGAAACTAAGCTGATAAAAAGCTAGACGCAGCTAGCAGCCACAAGCCGCATAGTGTTCAATCATCAAAAAAGGAGGCTACTTCCAGCAGTGTGAATAACGGTGTCAGCATGGGGACCACATAACCATTCATGCGGA
>BQKN01064961.1:246289-302389 GCA_022839385.1 Asparagus kiusianus | reverse complement strand
AGGTGATATCGCTTCCGCGGCGGTGGGCGTGACTCTGCGACCAACAAGCAGAGATAAATAACCGCAGAAGTTAGGAGTTGTTTGAGAAATTATCACCAGCAACATCGGGGGCGTTCTTCTTAGCGAGCTACTGGAAGCCGAGGTTGAAAGCTGCTCTTCGGAGCCTCCTTGCCATCCTGTCCTCTTCACTACCTGACCAGAATATTGAATATCTCGCAATATTAGAAGCTGTATGAAGTGGGGTAGACTGACTTTCCTTAAAAATAAGAGTATTTCTACTGAACCAGATCCACCAAAAAACGCAGGGCAACAAGATCTTCCATATAGCTTTGGTATCCGAGCAAATATTGGGAATTTTGTGAAGAAAAAACAACTCTTCCGTAGTCGTAGGCCTGATGTAAGGTGGAAAGAGGGGGAGAAGGGAAGTCCATACTGAGCGAGCAAAGGAGCAGTGGATAAATAGGTGATCATGAGATTCAGTTCCCAGATGACAGAAAGGGCATCTAGGATCTCCAGTCCATCCCTTTTTGATCAAATTATCCCTCGTGTTCAGCTTCTTTTTAGAAATAATCCAGAGAATAACTTTTACCTTTATGGGAATGTTGGATTTCCAAATCATGTTGTAGAATCGGGATTTAATACCCCCTGAAGAAACAAAAGATTAATAGGAATTGACTGTGAAATTTCCCGATGGATGAAGAGGCCACCATAATTCATCCAGGACAGAGGGATCACTTGGATTAATGAGATCTAAGAAGGAGTGAAGGTGGAGAAGGTCTGACCTTTCAGCAAAGGAAATACCTCTTCTTGTAAGGGGATGCCAATGCCATGAATTGTTGATCATTCTACCTTGGGAGCAAATACTGCAGTTTTTAGAGAGAGCTAGCTTGTATGCATTAGGGAAGAGACTGCATAGAGAATTTGCGGAAGACCATTTTCGAGCCAAAAACTGTCTGCTTTACCATCCCATACATTCCATCTGACCAGATTAAAGAAAGTGATTTGAATGGAAAATAAATCTTGGATGAATCTTGATGATAAACTCTTTGGTTGTTGAACAATGGGATTTGATCCATCTTTAGAGTAAATGGAGAATATCACTTTGCTTAGAAGAGAGTTTATGTCGAATATTTTCCAAATCCATTTGGAGAGTATAGCAGAATTGAAGGAGGGGATATCACTAACCCCGAGCCCTCCTTCTGTCTTAGGCTTGCAAACAGTCCCCCAATTGATAAGACATTTGACTATCGAGTGGCTGAGACTACCGTTCCAAAGGAAATCTCTTCTAATTTTGTCAATGGCCTTGACTAACCATTTCAGCAGCTTAAAGAATGACATATAATAGAGGGGGGTAGAAGAAAGGACAGAGTTCAGAAGAGTTAACCTGCCACCAATGAAGAGAGTTTTGTTTTTCCATAATGAAAGCTTCTTCTTGAATGATTCTAAAAGAGGTTGCCACTCTCTTTTAGATATGGAGCCTCTTTTAAGGGGGAGGCCCAAGTATGAGAAAGGAAGAGACCCGACAGAGCAGTTGAGTATCTCGGCCAACATATTACCTTTGTGGAGAATTTTGCTAAGATAGAAAAGGTTGGATTTGAGGGGATTAGCACATAGCCCTGAAATGTTAGCAAAAATTGAGAGGATGGTCTTGAGAATATTCATGTCAGAGGAATTAGCCCTTGAGAATATGATTGTATCATCCGTGAACTGGATGGTTCTAATGGAATTAAGCTTACCCTTCAAATTAAGATTTGAAAGATCTCCCGAAGCAGCGCTACATTTGAGCATCTTACTCAGGACTTCAGCCACTAGCAGAAAGAGTGATGGAAAGTTATTAAAGAAAGAAGATAATATACTAACAAGACCACAAAAATATTAAAGAAAGAAGATAATATAATAACAAGATCAGAATCCACAAACTATCTTTTTTTGCTACTAGGAACCAAAATATGAGATTCTTCTTCTTGAATTGCTACCTGAAGTTACTGAGTCGTCGAGATCATTGCACTTTGTTTCTAACAGTAGAAAAGTAATTTAGGGATTGTAGTCTAATTAGCACAACTTATTTGGAAATTTGAAGATTTTTACGTCATTAACATGATGTAAAAGTTCAAAAGTTAAATATTGTATATTTGAGCCTTCTACACTTATTAGGATATTAGAACATATAGTACTAATGAAGGGGATCGTTTATTTTATCCCAAAGACTTTATACTTATTATGATATCAAAGTCATCCATCTAAGCTTCCTTTAAATCCTGTCCGTTGTCATCCCCTACAACCAGGAGCAGATCTATATACAGTCTAGGTGGAGCCATGAACCCCCAAAAAATTTTGGGAAAAAAAGATAGGGTGGTTTCTGTAAAACCTCCTCCCTTAAAAATTAAAATATATTCATTCTACATTCATCTTTTGAAATATTTTGGAGATATTGTCGTTGGCTATTTTGCTCGTTTTGTTTGGGTTGTGGTGTATCTCTTGTGAATAAAATTGTATTAATAAAATTTTTCGTCTATCTTTTGTACGCGACCCCCCAGAACTAAAATCCTAGATCCGGCCCTGCCTACAACCCTTATTGTGGCCACCAATTCAATCCATTGCCAACCCACAAACTATATTGATATTTTTACTTGGAACATTCGTAGCTGCCTCTTTCCATCATAAATGATTTATGTAGAGTTTCTCTTTAGGGGCTGTTTGGTTCGTTTCATTGATATAGGGAAATGCAATTCCATGTAAAGAAACACAAGTTTTGAGTTTTTCAAATTTTTCTAAGAAATAAATTGTTTTGCTTTGGTTCGCACATAAAAAATGGTGGGAAACTAATGTATTTATTTTTCTTGTGTTTGGTTCGCATAGAAAAAAAAAAGGAAAACTTTTGTAAACAAAGCAGAGAAGGAAAAAAATCAGACGTGGCAGAGTTTTCATCAATTTCACTCGGTTGGGGAAGGAAATCGTAGAGGGAAAAAAATCTGAGCTGGCGGCGATTTCAGCAGAGTTTTCCCTCTTTCATCCGAGCGAACCAAAGCGACACAAAGAAATGGACGGAAACAAAAAACTGACGTGGAGGGCTAAAAATCTGACGTGGAGGGATTTTCTGAGTTTTCCACCCCTTATAATAGCGAACCAAACAGCCCCTTATAGAAAATCTCAAGGGGATGAAGGAAAAGTTCACACATGACAATAAACTTTAACAAAAATCATGGAAAAACTCATCTCTCTATTAAAAAAATATTTAGAGGAAGGGTTAATTTCACACCCCCAAACTTTGGTGGGTATTGCACGTAACCCCTTGAAGTTGGTTCATCTTACATAACCCCTATATTTTTGTAATGTCTTACAAAAACCCCCCTGTGTTTTTGAACTTTTCTTCATAGAATCCCACATGTAAGTTGCAATTAACAAAAAAATTCTTGAGAGAGAAAAAAAATCTAAAACTTGAGAGTGAGTTTATGTTGCTCGTGAATGATAAATGACAAAGTTTGAAATTTTTTCTCTCAAAAATATTTTAGTTATCTGCACATTACATATGTTGATAATAGTGTATTGTAGTGGGTTTTAGTCCCACATTGCTTGGGAGAACAAACCTCATACTCCTCTACTTGTATAAATATATGTGCACACTCAATATTCAATTCAAGGGAAATTTACCCAAGATTCTCTCTCTCTCTTACTTTAACATGGTATCAGAGCTAGGGCTATTTCCCTCCGGATCTCAGATCTACGTCGTTATACTCCGGATCAAAGCTTGGTCTTTGACCCCGAGATTTGAGCGATTGTTTCCTTGGTGAAACAATCCCTCCGGCGGATCTCAGATCTACGTCGTTATACTCCGGATCAAAGCTTGGTCTTTGACCCCGAGATTTGAGCGATTGTTTCCTTGGTGAAACAATCCCTCCGGCTATTATTTCCTTGGTGAAATAATACCCGTTAAATTAACGGCATCGTCGTTTCAAGCCGTCTCTCGGCCTCAAATGAACAACATTGCCGTTTCGTAGACAGTAACTGCATCTCGACGTCTTAACATTGCCGTTATGGCTCCTTCAGAGAAGATTCCCAAACCACCTTTGCCCCTCAATGATCAAAGTGACTGGGCTGGGTGGTCCACCATTGTCACCAATGCCCTGCGTGGCGCTGGTTTGCTTGATCATCTCACCAGTACGGGACCGGTTCCACCGTCCATCAGCACTGTTACTTCATCCAGTACTATTGCCTCTGGCAGTGGTGATGTCGATCTTCAGACTGCTCGTGCTCTCTATGTCAAGGAGAGTTCGGATTGGCAATTACAGGAATTTCTTGTCATGGATTATCTCACTCGATGTGTTGGCTCTGGTCTCACTGTCGAGATTGGCTCGCTTCCCTCTGCTCGGGCCATGTGGACTCGTCTCACTGAGCGTTTCACTGAGTGCTCGGGTGCACGGGAGGCATATCTTCTGCAACGCATTGCTCTACAACGCAAAGGTAGTTCATCTCTACAGTCCCATTTTGGACAAATGCAAGCTTTTTGGACAGAGTTACGCTCCATGCTTCCTGGACGTAATTCTACATATGAAGACTGGCTAGCCTGGTACGAACGACATGAGGTGCATCAACTGTTTCAGTCCCTTCCTGAATATTCAACTATGGCTGATCAACTACTTCATCAGCCTCAATTTCCGACTTTGGCCTCAGTTATGGGAGCTCTCACTGCTTATGAGACCCGGCAGCAGACATCACGACTTAATTTGTCAACAGATACTCCTACCTCTTCACTCGAGACTGTTTTGTCTGTACCTATCACTGCTCCTGTTATGAATCATACTTCTCCACAGGCTCCCTCTCTACAGGCTCGATCTAAGCTCTCTTGCAAATATTGCAAGAAGGAAGGACACCGCATTGAGACATGCTTCAAGCTTCATCCCGAGTTACGTTCCTCAGGTACTGGTCGTGGTCGGCGACCCCCTCAGTCTCAACCCTCTCGTACACCGGGATTGTTGGCCAATGCTATTCCTTCTACTACTTCAGACTCTACTATTCAAGCTATTGAAAGTCTTCGCCGTCAACTTGATGCTTTTCAACATATCACCTCTACATCCGCCGGACAACTCTCTGGTATGCATTTTGCTGGTTCTTCAGCTAATCCTTCGGTCTCTGGTATGAATGATCTCTGGATTTTTGACTCTGGTTGTTCCTTTCATATGACTTGTAATGCCTCACTTTTATCCTCTGTCTTTACTTCATCCTCTCTTCCTCCTATCTACACGGCTGCTGGACAACCATTGTCCATTACTCAGTATGGCTCTATTACCCCACAAAATGATCCATCTGGTCGTCTAACACTTGGTCCCGTTTATGTGGCTCCACAGTTGTGCTTGAATTTAATTTCTATTAGCTCTTTATGCATGGCGGGCCTGTTTGTCTCATTTTCTTCTGATACTTGTATTGTGCAGGATCCACAGACGGGCAAGACGGTTGGGGCGGGTCGTAGGAGGCACAAACTGTATTTTCTGGAATATCTTCACCTTCCAGAGTCCATACATCCACGTTCTCTTGTTGCTTCTCTTCGTTCGTCAAAACCCTCTACCTCGCTTCCTGCCAATTTATGGCATAGACGACTTGGTCATGTGTCTAATAAAAGGCTGGAGAGTCTTATTCAGTCTGGAGTACTTGGTCCTGTATCATCTAGTTCTAGTATTGAGTCATGTACTGGTTGCAAATTGGCTAAATTCACTGCTTTACCATTTAAAATGAGTACATCCGTATCCACTTCCTTATTTGATTTAGTACATTCTGATATTTGGGGGCCAGCTCCTTTGCCTTCTTCATCTGGCTACTTATATTATGTTAGCTTTATCGACGATTTCTCTCGTTTTACATGGGTTTACCTACTTAAGAATCGTTCTGACGTACTTACTGCTTATCAAGCCTTCACTGCTATGATTTTTACTCAATGGCAATCTCGTATTAAAGTTTTTCGTTCTGATTGTGCCAAAGAGTACCTATCATCTACCATGCGCTCTATCATGTCCTCTCATGGGACTATCTTTCAACAGTCATGTCCCTACACTCATGAGCAAAATGGTGTTGCTGAACGCAAACATCGTCATATCCTCGATACTGCCCGATCAATGCTCATTTCTTACTCTGTTCCTCGTCGTTTCTGGGCTGAGGCTATTCTCACCGCGACTCATGCCATTAATATCACTCCATCTAGCTCTCTTTCCGGTGCTACTCCTTATAGTCGTGTTTATACCCATCCTCCCCGTTATGATCTAGTTCGCGTTTTTGGTTGTCGATGTTTTGTTCTTCTGCCATCTCACGAACGTGATAAATTGTCTCCCAGAGCTGTTTCTTGTGTTTATTTAGGAATTAGTTCAGAACATCGAGGTTATCGTTGTTATGATCCCGCAACTCGTCGAGTTCATATATCTCGTCATGTTCAGTTCGAAGAGGATTCTCCATATTATTCTGCTTCTGATGACTTTAATTTCCTCCACTCTACTGATCATGCTTCCCCGTCAACTGCATCACCCACTTCTTCACCTCAATTTTCCTTTCGAGATCTCCCTGACATCTCTCCCTCTCCTTCTGCTGACTCTTCCTCGCCCGAGTCTTCTCTTACACCATCTAATCCATATCCCGTGGACACAACTCTCACTCCAGAAAATACCGTTGATCTCCACGCACCTGCGCCAGCATCTCCCCCGCCTGAGGTTCCTCTTGCTCTTCGTCGAGGCAAACGCCCACATGTCATGCCTGTCCGGTATGCTTCTGTTACTTCTTATTCACCTATCTTTCATAACTTTCTTGCTGCCATTCATACTATTGTTGAGCCAAAGTCCTTCCAAGAGGCAGTTCAAATTCCAGAGTGGCGACAGGCTATGGCTGAAGAATTTCAAGCTTTTCAGCAAACTCATACCTGGGATGTTGTTCCCTGTCCTCCTGGGATCTCTCTTGTTGGCAGTAAATGGGTTTATAAGGTCAAGTTTCGTCCTGATGGCACCATTGAACGTCGAAAAGCTCGTTTAGTGGCTCGAGGTTTTACTCAGCAACAAGGTATTGATTATGAGGAGACTTTTGCTCCTGTTGCTCAGATGCCCACTGTTCGTACTCTCCTTGCGGTCGCTGCTGCTCATCGTTGGCCTTTATACCAGATGGATGTCAAAAATGCTTTTCTTCATGGCTCTTTATCAGAGACCGTATATATGCAACCGCCTCCAGGGTCAAATATTCCTTCGGGACATGTATGTCTCCTTCGCCGTGCTGTTTATGGTCTTAAGCAGGCACCCCGCGCTTGGTTTGAGTGTTTTCGCGATGTCGTGCTCAAAGCGGGCTTTATAGAAAGTCATCAAGATGCTTCTCTGTTTGTTCGCACTACATCGCGTGGCAGAGTTTTATTACTCATCTATGTAGATGATATGATCATTACAGGTGATGATATGGCAGGTATACAATACGCAAAATCTCAGTTGCAACAACAGTTCCACATGAAGGATCTTGGATCTCTTCGGTATTTTCTTGGTCTGGAAATTTCTCAAGGCCCCCGGGGTGTATTACTGTCTCAACAGAAGTATCTTTCAGATATTCTAAATCAAGCTGAGCTAACTGATAATACAACTGTCGATACTCCACTCCAGCAGAATGTCAAACTTTGCTCCACTGACGGTGAGCCTCTATCTGATCCTACCCGATATCGACATCTTGTTGGTCAGTTGGTCTATTTGTGCATCTCTCGACCAGATATCTCTCATGCTGTTGGTATTGTCAGTCAATTTGTTAGTGCCCCACGTTCTGTACACTATGCTGTCTTATTACGGATTCTTCGGTACCTCCGGGGTACTAGCACTCGCTCTCTTTTGTTTCCTGCTACATCTAAGTTAGAGCTTTGTGCATATTCTGATGCTGATTGGGCTGGTGATCCAACTACCAGAAAGTCTACCACAGGTTATTGTATATTTCTTGGTGATTCCCTTATTTCTTGGCGAAGTAAGAAACAAGATGTTATTGCTCTTTCCAGTACTGAGGCAGAGTATCGTGCAATGTCCACAACGGCTAAAGAGATTATTCATCTTCGTCGCCTTCTCAGTGATTTCGGCATTTCTGTTACGACTCCTACTCCTCTCTACTGTGATAATAAGAGTGCCATCCAGATTGCTAATAATCCAGTATTTCATGAAAGGACCAAACATATTGAGATCGACGCTCATTTTGTCCGTCACCAAGTTATCAAGGACAAGACAATTCTACTTCCTCATGTTTCATCCGCTGACGAGCTTGCAGATTTCTTCACAAAGGCCTTACCTGTTCATCGGTTCCAGTTTCTTGTACACAAACTCACTTTGTTTGATCCAACATGAGTTTGAAGGGGGCTGTTGATAATAGTGTATTGTAGTGGGTTTTAGTCCCACATTGCTTGGGAGAACAAACCTCATACTCCTCTACTTGTATAAATATATGTGCACACTCAATATTCAATTCAAGGGAAATTTACCCAAGATTCTCTCTCTCTCTTACTTTAACAACATAGAACAATATAATGTGAGATGAGGTTGAAGTTCAGGGAGCTTCTGTGAAGCACACCACAATTAAGGTTTTTTTTTGAGGAATTTTCAAAAGAGACCTATTTGTGAACTTAATTCCAAAAAACGACGTCATTCAAGCAAAATTACAAAAACCGACCTGGTTTCAGCTTCAGCGCTAAAATCAGGTCGGTTTTTGAAATTTTTTTTTCGAAACTTCAGGGGAGTTAAACTCAGAACCGTTCACATAGGGAGCTGATTTGTGTGACTTTTATTTCTATAAAAACCTGTAGAGAGCAAACAACGAAGGGGATAAACTCGCAAATTGGCCCCACTTACGGGGGACCACCTGGCACGTGGTTGGACCACTGCTTCCTTCCACGTCAGCTAACAAAAGTCCCAAACTGCTGTTCAATCGTTTTTTTTGGTTATCTTATTGGGTCCCAGCGCTACAAGATCCGTTAAGAGACAAAACAAGGTGTGCCCTCGTTTGTTTTCCTACGAGACAACAGACAAAAGGAATTGACCCAAGTAAACGATTAGACAAAAGGAAATGAGCTACATTATTTGATGATGACCCGAGTGCCATCTTTTGCGTCATATGTACACTATAAATTAAAGTGTTCGTCAATCTGTGCTTATCCTTGTTTGTTTTGTTATGGATCAGCATCAGTATGTCATAATTAGACTTTTCATAGCGGAGCACATTTTTAATACTAGTTCCTGTGCACGTGTAATGTACGCGGTTAAATATCAAAATTATTTATTTTTTATTTTTATTTTTTACTATAAAATAAGTCAGATTTATTTTAAGTTAAAACCTATAAATATGGTTTATTATATTTTCCATAAAATTTATTTAAATATTTTTTAAAAAAATTATGAAATAGATTTGTGTGTGAAACTGAGATCAATAATATACTTTTATATACTTGCATACATAACTTTATTTTTTTTAAATTTGTTTATGTTAAACTTTATGTAACATATTTGTTTATTGGATCAAATCATCGATCTTCAATTTGTTTATCTTAGTCATTAAATGTAGTGTTAAGTTTGAAAAAAATACAATAATATATTACCGATGTGTTAATAAAAATATAACAAAGTACTTAATATTAAGATGATTTGTATATGCTCAGTACAGAACACATACTTTTCATACAACTGTAAGACATCTTAATTATTGATAGAATTAAAAAAAAATCAATACTAAACATTAATGGTGACTCTAATATAATTTTATATGATAAAATCATTCACATAAGCATATTAAAAATTTTGCATAAAAATTCCTTTTAAAGATTCCTAATTTTACTTAAAAAATTAAGTTTTACTATAAAATATTCAAAAAATATTAATATTATCATTTATTCTTTCTTCTTTTCATATTTAATTGAGTCAAAATCAATCCTTCTCCACCTTTATCTTTTTCTAGGAAATTCTACAGTAATGTCTTCATCGTCTATATCAATTATGATATAAAGTTGGTATATAATAAAGAGCAAAAGGCAAGACAAGAGTCCAGAAATATATGAGGATATACTTGGATCAATCAAATTATATTATTACTCATAATTGATATATATCAAAGACAAAATGTGTTGACAACGTTAAACTATAAAACAAATTGTATGAACCCTATGACATAAATTTTTAAATGCAAGCAACCCTCAAGATTAATTTTAAAAATCTCTTAGGGCCAGGAATAAACAATTTATAAGTTTACAGTGGAAGCTAGGCGAACGTAATACATTCTTAAGAATTATTACTTTTTACTTCATTTTTTTATAATGACAATATCTCATTATTAACTAACAACATGGCGTAGTACATTATTTATTTTATTAGGTGTTCGAGGCAGGCAGAGGACCCATGTGAGTCCTTATCACAATGAATGTTATATAATTTAAGTACAATGAATGTTATATAATTTAAGTACACAGAAAAAAGGAGGGGTTGATCAATGATGTAGTTGGTCAGTGAGAAACTCTAACAACTTAATTTAAGTATGTGGATATATTATAGATGAAGATGCTGAAGGATGGTTTAGAAAACAGTAGGTGTGTGGGGGTAATTAATATTATTTTTGTTTGTGTGGTTTTCTTCGTTCATTTTCAAGATATATGTGGTCCTGTGGATATATATACCTATAGCATTTCTACTCTCTTTTGGTTTTATGGAAGAGTTTGGGTTTAAAAAATAATAAATTATCTAATCTGGTTAAGTAGGATCATATAAGCTAAGCCCATACATGAAATTTATTTTAACCAACACCCATATATAATTATTACAATTGGCATTGAGATCTAAGATACATGTGAGATTCTCTTTGACTTTTATATAAATAGTATCTATTTAAATAATAATAGTATAATTAAACTTTATGATTTGAAAAAAATATTAAATAAATAATATAATTGATTCTTTAAAATAATCTAATATAATCTAATAACAAGAAATAGATGAAATTGATGTAAAAATTATTGTAATTTCATAATTTATAATTTTTAAATAATCTAATCTAATGATCTAATTTAATAAGAAGAAAATAACAAAGACATATATTTACTGAAGGTGATAAAAATGCTATAAAAATTGTTATAATTTTTAATCTAAAAAGATCAAACATACAATATAATTAATTATTTTAAAGTAATCTAATCTAATCTAAGAAGAAAAAAAATAGATGAAAGTGCTGTGAAAATTATTGCTATTTCTTGATATGAAAAAATTAAATATATAATATAATTAATCTTTAAAATAATCTAATATAATTTAATAAGAAGAAAATAACAAAAGCACATACATATAGAAGGGGAGAAAAGTGATATGGAAATTGTTGTAATTTCTTAGCTTATATATATTGTTATGTGATGTTGCATGCGAGAGGATAATAATTATAAATAGAGTTCTATTTAAATAATAATAGTATAATTAAACTTTAAAACTAATTATGTAGTACCGTGAACTACTTGAATTTTAGTCGGTGAGAGATCGCCACGTTGTGTACCCAGATCTCAGCCGTTTGTTATACTTTTTCTTTTTTATAATTTTGAGAATGACTTTTGTCTCTTTAATTTGTTTGTTACATTTTGCAAATATACAGTCCACATTATGTACATTTGTAGGTCTGCGCTGTTCCTGAGTTTGATCTTTGGGGGCAGACATTACTTGTCTCGTTAATTTGTTTGGTTTTTGCATATACACCCTTCACCTTGTATACATTTATAAATTTGGCATTTAATAATTTTATTTAGGTTTATATTTCAATTTAAACTATATCCTTATCTTCATACTATGTATATCTAATAAGAATCCATCAATTTATCAAGTTACTCTTACTTAATGTATTAATATTTGAACTATAAATGTACTTTTGTCTACCGAAAGATTTTTCCAAACTTGTACTTTTAAAGGGAGTATGATTTTAAGCTTGATTTATAATTTAGACTTTTCATAGCAAGCACATTTTTAATATTTTAAGCTTGATAATTTAGTTCAATGATTGAAACCTAGTTGTAATCAATAAGGTTAGAGCAACTTAAGCTCAAATCTATTTAAATCATATACTTCAACTGGAGTGATATTTGCAACCATAGTTGAAACTGCAACTATCTAATAGTTGTAACTGAAACAAATGACACAATTGCAGTCAATAGTATTTACAAATTCTCTAGTTGTAAGCTAGCAGAATATATATTGTTTTTTGTCGAGGGGACCTTGGTCTAGATAGAGGGCTTCTTCCTTGGGAGACGAGTGGTGTTCGAATTCCGCCCGGATCAAACTTCAGCTGCTTTGCAAGAGGACTCGATCAGGATAGTTTTGTCTCTATTTTGACTATACACGTGGACCTACTACAAGCCAAGTACTCTATTGGTATGGATTCCACTTTAATCCTTTCCACATATCCCATGGTGAGTAGGAAAGGACTCGAATCCTCACCGGCTAGTTAGAGCTTCCTTCCATGTAACTGTTAGGACGTTGTCTCTGCAATATCTTTTATTTGAATGATAACAAACTCTCATTTGATATTAATATTGGCTTGAGATGATTCGGTAGGACATGTATGAAGCGAAAATAACTCAAAAGCTTATTTCAGGACATTGACCCTTGATAGTGGCCTTTTGACCATTGATGGTGCTTGTAGACCATTGAGGTTCTAAAAGATCATCGATGGTGCACACGTCCAGAGACGTCTAAATCATTGACAGTGCTCATCCACCATCGATGGTCAAGAGTAACAATTGATGGTAATGCCGGCTGATTGAGTTTTTGATATTTTAATCCCAACCATCTTCACACATCTCTTTCCTAACCTAATTATGATATATATATATATATATATATATATATATATAGAGAGAGAGAGAGAGAGAGAGAGAGAGAGAGAGAGAGAGAGAGAGATAGAGAGAGAGAGAGTCCTAAGGTTTCAATTTTGGAGATCAAGAAGTGCTTTTCGATCCCTTGGAGCCTCGTCAAACCCTTACACTGTCGCGCGCCTATGCGGAAGCGTTGCACGCACACATGAGATCACAAAAGAAGAAAGCCACACACACTTGCACAAACCAAGCTAATTACGACAAATCAAACTAAACACAGAGATATACGTGGTTCGGTAACTTGCCTACGTCCACGGGGAGAGGATGGGGAGATTTCACTAATTCAAGGAGAGTACAAAGGATTACAATCATACAAAATCTCTCAAACTAACCCTCAACCAAAGATCTCACCTTGCTCACAATATCTCCCTCTCACAATGCTCAAAAGATTCCTCAATCTCTGATCAAAAAACCCTAACAAATCGTTTCCCTATTTATATCAAAACAAAAACCCAATCAGACTGCAAACAGGAAACCTGATTATGCAAAATACCCGTCGTAAGTCGACTTAACAGTCAGCATAAGTCGACTTGGCAGAGAGAAAAACAGCAACTGGAGCACACTTCGTAAGTCGACTTATCAGGCCTGATAAGTCGACTTGGCAGAGAAAAAATCCACAATTCCAGCGTAGTTCGTAACTCGACTCGTGCACACTGACAAGTCGACTTACCATAAGTCGACTTAGCCTTGTGTATGAGTCGACTTATGCCAGAAAATCTGGTTTTTCTGATTTTCTTCACAATTCTCCACCTCGGCGAATTTTGCCAAAACTGAGCCGACACCAAACCAAGAGCATCAATGTGTCGTCTCTCCAAATACGGCTGCACCACCATGGTTGCCTACGTACCCCCTCTCCCAAGGGATCAAGCCGTCCGTAGTTCATCCAAATGGCCGCCAACGGCCTCAACAATCACAAATATTCAACAAGTTTCTGCAATGATCAAACTTGTTGCTTGGAACCACCTTTGTGAGCATATCCGCCGGATTATCCTTCGTGTGGACCTTCACAATCTCCACATCGCCATCTTCAAGAACATTCCGAACGAAGTGATAACGAACGTCAATGTGCTTTGTTCTTGTATGAAAAACAGTATTCTTCGCCAAATATATAGCACTCATGCTATCACAATGAATAGTGACGGATCGCTGCGATATACCAAGTTCTTCCAAAAGTCCTCGAAGCCAAATAACCTCCTTTACAGCCTCTGTAACTGCCATATACTCTGCCTCCATTGTAGACAAAGCCACCGTCGACTGTAAGGTGCATCTCCAACACACCGGCGCACGGGTCAAAGTGAACACATACCCCGTCGTAGACCGGCGCTTATCCAAATCCCCGGCATAATCCGAATCAACATATCCAATGCATAGCTGCCCACCTGTAGTGTCCCGCTCATAAACCAAACCAACATTGAGCGTACCTAGAATGTACCTCAAAATCCATCTCACGGCATCCCAATGACCCACTCCTGAATCGTGCATGTATCTCGATACCATGCTCACTGCCTGTGATAAATCCGGCCTCATACATACCATCGCGTACATCAAGCTCCCAACTACGCTCGCATATGGAGTCTTCGACATCAACTCACGGTCTTCAACTGACTTCGGTGAAAGGCCAGCTGAAAGCTTCAAATGGGCTCCCAACGGTACACCAACTGGCTTTGTATCCATGCTAACATGGAATCGCTGTAGAACCTTCTTCAAATAAGCCACCTGTGTCAAACAAATCCTACCCTTCTTCTTATCTCTGCCGATCTCCATCCCTAAAATGCGCTTCGCCTCACCCAAGTCCTTCATCTCAAACTCATTCGAAAGCTGAACTTTCAACTCATCTATAGCTGACCTGGAAGTAGAGGCAACTAACATGTCATCGACATAGAGTAACAAATAAATGTACGCACCTCCTCTCAACTTACGAAAATACACGCAAGGATCAAACTGGCTCTGAGTGTACGAATGACCAAGCATAAAACCATCGAATCGCCTATACCACTGTCGAGGAGACTGCTTCAAACCGTATAGCGATTTCTTTAACCTGCAAACCAACTTATCTTTCCCTGCAGCTCGGAATCCCAATGGCTGAGTCATATATATTTCTTCATTAAGATCACCATGAAGAAATACCGTCTTCACATCCAACTGATCTAACTCCAAACCATACTGTGCCACCAAAGCTAGCAAAATCCGAATCGAAGAGTGCTTCACCACCGGAGAGAAAACCTCATTGTAATCAATACCTTCCTCCTGTGCATAGCCCTTCGCAACCAACCTAGCCTTTAATCTCACTGGAGTGCCCTCAATGCCCTCCTTCTTCGTGTACACCCACTTGCACCCAATCGCCTTCCGCCCCTTTGGAAGCTCAACAAGCTCCCATGTATCGTTCTTATGAAGGGACTCCATCTCCTCCTACATAGCCACCTGCCACGAATCAACCTCCGAACTCTGCTTGGCCTCTCTGAATGTAGTAGGCACCATCTCATCGATACTCTCCACCGGAAGTGCATATGCAATTGTGTCGGCATACCGTGTTGGCACCCGTATGTCTCTCCTCTGTCTCCGTGCCGTAATAGAATCCTGAACCTGAGCCGTCGGTCCCTGATCCTGCTCATGAGTACCCGCATCCTCCGCATCATCGTCGTGCTCGCCTAGCATCACCTCAGTCGGCACTCTAATGGATACTGCACTATCTGGACTCTGTGGAGCTGCATCAATCTCCACCACCTGCGAAATCTCCTCTGTCGGGTCGCTCTCCACCTGATAAGAGCTAGGAAGCTTCAGGATAGAAGCCTCATCGAATGTGACGTCCCTACTCAGCACAATCTTTCTATCATCTGTATCCCAAAGCTTGTATCCCTTGACACCACGTTTGAATCCTACAAATATAGCCTTCCTAGCTCGAGGTTCCAACTTATCAGTTCTAACATAATAATATACAGGGTAACCAAATACCTTAAGCTGGTCATAGTCATGTGCTGTCTCTCTCGACCACATCTCCATAGGGGTCTTCCCCTTAATCGCAGATGAAGGCAGCCTATTAATGAGGTGGCTCGCATAAAAAAGTGCCTCAGCCCAAAAGATCTTCTCCAAACCACTATGCGCCAATAAACATCGAATCTTCTCCAGCAAAGATCGATTTAACCTCTCTGCCACCCCATTCTGTTGTGGTGTATGACTAACTGTGAGGTGCCTCTCTATGCCCTCGTCTCGACATAGCTGCTGAAAGGGGTCTGAAGTATACTCACCGCCATTGTCGGATCGCAACGTCTTGATCTTTCTCTCAGTCTGCAGTTCCAATCTCTTCTTCCACTCCACAAACAAGTCTAGGACTTCACTCTTATGCTTCATGGTGTACACCCAACAACGTCTAGAATAGTCATCAACAAATGTGACGAACCAATATCGACCACCAAGTGATGCCGTCTTGGTGGGACCCCAAACATCTGTATGCACGTAGTCCAAGATGCCCCTCGTCCTATGAATGGCCATCCCGAACTTCACCTTTGTCTTCTTGCCAAGAACATAGTGCTCACAGAACTCAATCTTTCCACTCTTGGCTCCCTTCAATAGCCCCTGCTTGCACAAAGCCTGCAGTAACTTCTCTCCTGTGTGTCCTAACCTATAATGCCAAAGTCTGCTCATGTCCGCCTCTGAAATAGCCGAAGCAACCTGGCCAATCTCGGTGCTCCCCTTTAGATAGTATAAATTATGACTGCGGACTCTCTTCATCACACCCAAAGTTTCCTTAGTAATCTTCGCTACAGCATCCTCAAAGGTCACCCTGAATCCCTTCGCCTCCAAAGTCCCAACTGAGATAAGATTCTTCTTAAGTTGAGGAACGAATCTCACCTCCTTCAACTCACGGACTACTCCATCGTGCATCCGAATCCTCACAGTACCTATCCCACAAACACCACAGGATTGATCATTTTCCATGATAACAACACCCCCCGTCGAGTCTCACAAATGATGAGAACCAATCTCGCCTAGGAGTCACATGATAAGTAGCGTCAGAATTAAGCATCCACTCTGATGCATCCAAATGGTTCATCTCCGGAGTAATCAAAAGAGAAAAGCTCGAATCATCGGAATCATCGCCTTTCGCAATATTCACCTCATTGGCCTTCGGGCCCTTATTCTTGCTATTCTCCTTTTTTTTGACTTTCGGGCAGTCTCTCTTCCAATGTCCCTGCTCTTTGCAGAATGCACATTGGTTCTTTCCAAGCGGGTGACGACCTCTTGACTTTGACCTCCCTCTATTTCCACCTTTCTGATATGAGCTTCTACCTCTCGTTGACAAGGCCTCTCCTGAAGTACTAGCGCGGGAAGTCTCCTTATCCTTCCTCCTCAAATCATAATTCGTCAATGCGTTAGTCACTTCACTATAAGTGATAGAAGATCTCCCGTTCAACAACGTAAGCACGAAGGTGTCATACTCCTCATCCGGTAAGGAGCCTAAAAGAATAATAGCCTTGTACTCATCTGTGATCTTCTCATCCACGTTCGCCAAGTCCGACAACAACTTAGTGTAGTTGTTCACATGAGCCGCAAGCAAGGTGTCTCTGGACATCTGAAATCTGAATAATCTTCGCAGCAAGTGCAACCTGTTCTCAACACTCTTCGTGAAATACTTGTTGTTGAGAATCTCCCGCATCTTCATTGCAGATGTCACCCCAATCACATCGTATTTCAGCTCCTGTTCCAAACAGGACCTGATCACCCCGCAAGCATTTCGATTCATCTTTTTCCATATCGCCTCTTCATATTTAGGTGGCCTCACATCGACCATGATGGTCTCCTCTAGATTTTGAGCATTGAGTGCATCATGTACGTCGCTCATCCACAAACCAAAATTGATCTTGTCATCATATTTCACTACACTAATCTTAGTGTTTTGAAAACCCACTTGAACTGTACCTGTCATCTTACTGCTTTCACCAACTTCTTCACCCATAATCACAAATTCTAAATTGTAGAGAAAGATCCAAACTTTGAGAAGAATAAGAAATTACCCAACTGAACCCTAGATTGGATTCCAAATAGAACTCCTAACAACACGAGGAAAGCGAGATCTTCAACGGCAACTTCAAACCCTAACTCCACTAAAGCCTAGAACTCCAAGAACCAGTCTTCCAACTGAATCTTCCTCCACCTAATCCAAAATCCCAGATCTAAAATCTGAGCTCTGATACCACTTGTCGCGCGCCTATGCGGAAGCGTTGCACGCACACACAACGAACTTGAGATCACAGAAGAAGAAAGCCACACACACTTGCACAAACCAAGCCAATTACGACAAATCAAACCAAACACAGAGATATACGTGGTTCGGCAACTTGCCTACGTCCACGGGGAGAGGATGGGGAGATTTTACTAATTCAAGGAGAGTACAAAGGATTACAATCACACAAAATCTCTCAAACTAACCCTCAACCAAAGATCTCACCTTGCTCACAATATCTTCCTCTCACAATGCTCAAAAGATTCCTCAATCTCTGATAAAAAAACCCTAACAAATCGTTTCCCTATTTATATCAAAACAAAAACCCAATCAGACTGCAAACAGAAAACCTGATTATGCAAAATACCCGTCATAAGTCGACTTAACAGTCAGCATAAGTCGACTTGGCAGAGAGAAAAACAGCAACTGGAGCACACTTCGTAAGTCGACTTATCAGGCCTGATAAGTCGACTTGGCAGAGAAAAAATCCACAATTCTAGCACAGTTCGTAAGTCGACTCGTGCACACTGACAAGTCGACTTACCATAAGTCGACTTAGCCTTGTGCATGAGTCGACTTATGCCAGAAAATCTGGTTTTTCTGATTTTCTCCACATACACGTTGCGCACAACATCATCGAATTGTTCCACAGTGAAGAGAGTTGCCTTGGATTGATCTTCATCTCCGTTCTTCATTAAGCTTCACTCATATCCTTCGAAGGACGGTTTGTTTTATTAAAAGGGCTGTAAGATCGTTACAATTCTAAACTTATTTGATATTTGATATGTTTTTCTTTAAACTTCTTTCATGGCATACGCAAGCCGGTTGAATCGAGGGTTGAGACTAGCTAGGACAAGGTGTTATTCATTGTAAGAGGTATGTTAGATGACTAGTTTCGAGTAGATATCAGGGTGCGCTTTTGTAAGCTTATTGAATCATGTTTATGATTCAGGTGAACTATTTTCATAGTGAGGAAGCCCCTTCGCGAGAAGGAAGAGTGGATGTAGGATTGTTATTTCAGGTCTTTTTAGTATTGCAATTAGCTCAGATTACAATAAAAAGAATATGATGAAACGAAGAAAAAATTTATATTCCTAGGGTTCTTTTCTGTGTGCCGGTGGAACGTTGATTTTGTATTCCGTTGACGTACCAACTAAGACGATGAGTCTTTTAAAATTGATGAGAGCTTAGTGACTTGGAAGATAGCTCAGTTTTCTCTTGACACTTTAACTCAATTAAATTGCAAGTGCAATAATAGAAATCTTTCTCTGTACGTGAGTTGATCTCTCTATGATTTGATCTCCTCCTCAAGATGAGCAATCTCCTCTCCTTTTATAGGCTAAAAGAGAGAGAGAATGAAATTTAATTATAGATTAAGTGATTATTAAAGTAGGAGATGATGTGGAGCGGTTATTCCTTTGAAAATAGACCTCAAACAGCTATTTGGTAAAGTTCGCTGACTTGGCGAAGCTTGCTGAAGAGTTTGGGCGAAGTTCACTGAAGACGTTTGGGCTATTAGCCTTGTTAGGTCTCATGTTTATGAGCCTACTCCCTAATCTTGTTTTAATGATCACAAATAATTTCTAACAATATGTGTCGAGTATTTACATTTGTTTTGTTAGGTAATCTATACAAATATCCAGCTGGAGGTTGGATGGAATTGTACTTTAACAATCATATCCAACGGAGGTTGGCGGAATATCAGTATGAAGCAATGTAATTTAAGTTAAAGATCCAAGTTCAAGCTTCATCCACAAGAGTACTAAGAAGAGCTTCGTTGAAGATCACAAGCTTGGGTAAATTAGTTTAGGTTTATGCTTTGTGTGTTTATACTTAGAGCTCAATATCAGACATACACACAATTCTTGATTTTGAGTAATTTTAAAAAATATTGAGTTATTAGTTTTTAGACATAACAATCATTATATACATCTTTTATTAAGTCTATAAAATTATTTTACAAGGTTTCAAAACATTGTTTAACTTAATAGTCAAAAATTAAGAAGTTTATGTACACATGTATTTACAAGTTTTGTAAAATAGTAAGTTTTCATAAATACGAATTGATATATCAAAAAATTCCTACTTTAACATGTTTGTTTTCATTTTCATAAATGTTTCCCAAAGTTTTATTAATTTTGGAATTAAGTTGTTATGTTTAATTGAATTTACAAAATCAAGTTTTAAATAAGTTCATGCTCGTGCACATGTTCGTGCATGTTTTTACAAAACAGATGAGTTTTTATAAATAGGAAATGCAAATTTAAAAAATTCTTTTTCTATCATGTTCTATTATATGTTTATAATATTTTTCCAAAATTATATCATATTTGGAGTTGATTTACTATATCAAATTGATTTTAAAAAATTGGATGTTTTAGAAGTTTTTAGAATATGGAATATCTATGTTCAAATAATTATTTCTCTCCACTGAGTAGTGAAATTTAAGTAATTATTTCTCTAACATGTTTATCTACATGTATAGAAACTTTTCTCAAAATTTCATGATTTTTAGAGTTGATTTACTATTTTTAATTGATTTTAAAAATCCAGATACACAAATTTCCAAACTCTGTCAAAACCTATAACCATCTTATAAGTCGACTGATCAGCAGACCGTTGTACAGTAATAGCTAGTTTCTAATTTTTATTTATTTTATTGTTTTTGGGTGATTTATTTGGGTTTTGGGCTTTATTTTTTTATCCAACATATACTCCATACCATTTCACCTCTGAACCAACCTAAGAGAGTTTAAAAATAAGTTTTAAGTATGGTTTAAGTTTGTTTAAGTATTTGTTTACAAAATTGGTTTTATGAAGATTGTTTCACAAGAAGAGGAGATCATCTTTGGTTTGAGTTTTTCATTTCACATCTCCATCTCTCTTGTTCTAGAGAAGTTTTCTCAAATCAAGTATCTAGCTTGTTTACATTTACATTGTCATATTTATATTTGCTAGACTTTAATTGAGTTTAATTTTATTTTCTTATTGCTTGCACACACAACCATTGAGCTTAAGTATTTTTACATATTGTATAATTTAGGGTTGTGGTGAGTGTAACCTTGAGAGTGAACCTACATTGTCTTCTCATCTATTATAGAAAACAAATTTATACTTGTGAGCTTTATTGTGAGATTCACTTTGTAATACACATTTACACTGAGAGGAGTGTGTGGTGAGGACGTAGTCGATACCAAAAGGAGTAACGTTGGTAGTAAGGCCTAGAGAGGTAGTAAAGCTGAGCACTCGAGGAAGACGATACGTGAGGACCGACACTTGAGGTTATAGTTTGTGTATGTACATTTTGAGTGACTTGTAGAAATTTTGGTGAGCTAGAAAACTGAGTGTGTAGAGAAATTCCGTCTTCCAAACCGGGTGTGTCGTGATAGTGAATTATCCCTGGGAGTGGGGAACAGAGACGTAGGTCGGAAGGACCGAACTCCGTGATCATATTGTGTTTGATTTGCTCCTTGTGTCCACTATTTATTTATATTGTTTCTTGTTTATTCTTGCCCTTTGCATATATATCCTTGCTTTAATTCAATTGTATAACTATCTTGCTAGGATATATTTGTTAATAAGTTTTAATCGGCATTAGTATCTAATAAGATTAGCAATAACTCTATTCACCCCCCTCTATGGTGTTTTCAATTGGTATCAGAGCTTGGTGCTCTTGATTTAAGGTTTAATCACCTTAAGTTAACGATCCAAGCTTTAATATTGTTGCAAATCTTGTTTTGATATTATATATTTTGCTTGCTCATATATTATGGACATGCACGGTGTACTTAGTCTTGGTTATGCTATTAACATTGCTCCTAAAATTAGTAATTTCCCCTATGAACAATGGTGTGCTAGATTTAACCTTTTTGCTAGAACTACAAATATCGATATATGGGAAATTATTGAATGCACTTATATTGTACCCACTACGGAGAAATCCAAGTGGAGTGATAATGATATTAGATTGTTTGCTATGAACAAGTCTTTGTTGGAATTTCTTATTGATGCATTCGGCTTATTTTTTGCTAACAAACTTGATTCTTTTGATAGTGCTTATATGTTGTGGAAATTTATAGAAGCACATCAAGAGGACTTAGAGGTAATTCAACAAGATTAGGAGGATCCGGCTCAAGTTCAAAAGGAGCTTCATCTTCATGCACACGACCATTAGGCGATAGACCTAGTGAGGTATGCGAGCCTAATAACGATGATGATTTTATTTATGATGATCTCGCACATGAATATGAAAAATTATTGCATAACCATAATAAATTGAAACATAATTTTAAAGATCTAAAAAGCAAGCATGTTCAATTAAAATCCGATCATGAGTCCCTTGTATCTAAGTTTGATTTTATTACAAATAAAAATGTTAATCTTAAAGAATATAATAAAAAATTAATATTGGATATTGCATGGTTGACTCATGATAAGAATAATGCCATGTTAGAAGTAGAGTCTAATAAAAATAAATTAGATACTCTTGTTTGTTCTACTTCTTGTGACAATGCACATATTTCAAATGATGAGTTGAATCAAATAAAGAAACGCATATCATCCTTAGATATAACATTAAATACATGCATTGTCAACAATGAAAAGCTTATGGACGTGTGTGCAAAGTCCCACAAAATTATTTTTAAGAAACCTATTCACTATGCACACATGTATAACAAAGTTTACAAGTGTACCATTTACGGCCGAAAAGGTCATATTGCTAAATTTTGTTATGATGCACAAAAGTCCACTATGCCTAAAAATATTGATCATTGTGCATCCAATCAAGCTTCTCTATACTATACACATGTACACACACATAGTGATAATCATAAACATGCTCATGTGTATAAGTGTGAATTTTGTGGTCGTTTTCATCATTTGACCAATTAAAAAATGTTTCTCATTTGCAAAAAGCTTCAAATAAATTACCTTTGTTTGCAAATGATCTCCGTACACCACTATTTGGTCAATACAAACCTTTTAGACCCCTTCATTGCACTCATTGCAATCGAAATGGACATCTACATGAATTTTGTTTTGACCGCGTTCGTGCATCATACACGCCCGAAAGGGATCATAAGCCTAGGACATTGAGCTTTAATGATAGGGGTCATGTTCTTAGACTCTTCGGTACCAAGAGTAATTGGGTACCAAAACATGTTTGATCTTTAAGAACAATTTTTTTAGCTTTTTAGTTTTTCATGTTCTTAAAGACGATTTTTATTTTAAGTTTTATAAACAAAATTGACAATAGTTTTATGCTTGGTTTTTTATTTGAAAAGTTATCATTCATATTTTTTCATGATTCTCCTTCATAGATTTTTATGTTTTTATCCTTTATGAATTGATACAACTTTTTATCAAGATGATTTTTCTATGATTAAACATCACTTTTATTATTATACACTGTTTTCAATTTTTTTAAGTTTGAACAATGTGTTTATGTTTATGGGTTCATTATAACCACTTATATGTTGATATTTATGTGTTTGTGCTTATGGATCATCTATTTACGCTTTATAATGAATTCCGTATGTGGATTGATTAAATTTCTCAAAGAAAGTTCTCTTTATTGATCAACCGTATTTTTCTTTATATGAGAGGTTAATGGTTTGAGCAACCCCCGGGAGGTCTACTGGACGCTAAAAACTTTATTTGGGTTAAAACTTGTTTTCAAGAGCTTGTTATGCTCACCTCTCTTGCTTTGGTCGAAAATGAGTATATTGATCTTTTATGTATTTATCCTAAGCATACTAATCTTTGATCTTTTTGGATAAAACTTATAAATGTTTTGACAAATTTTCTTTGTGATCATGTATATAGGAAAGATGTATCCATTATTTACATTGATACAAAATATTCTTTTTAGTGGACATCTTTGCCTAACCTTTTTTCTTAGAATTTTTTTTTGTGATTTGAGCATGTTTGTTATTTGAATCATGCATTTGCTCAATCATTTTTTGTTAAAATGATACTTTATGCTTTTCCATGAACTCTCTTTTGGACTCTCTTTTAGTATCATTCTTATTGCCTTTCTTGGATTCATGAATTTTCATGAACAATATTTTGGTTTTTATAAGTTTTCATGAACTTATACTTTGTTTCTATGTATTGAGACATCATTCTCATAATAATGTATTTATATATGTTCTCAAATCAATCATAATTTATGATTTGATAACTTATAAATTTTCTTTTGGATTTATTGACAAATCATTTGATTCTTGATCTTTGAATTTTAAAATCCTTGACTTACATTTTTGGGTTTTTTTATTGTTTTTTATATATCCTATGGATATATATTTTTGTTTTTTAGACCCTTGTCACACTTTGTATTCATGATAAACATATATGTGTTCACTTAGTCTTCGTTCATGTGAGTGGTGTTTAGCAAATTTTTCCATCTATGCTTACTCACATATGTTTGCTATACTCATATTGAATATTTTCTTTATGGCTTTTTGATAGGGGGAGCTTTTCCCTATTTCATTTATTCGTATACTCACCTATGCTTTATGATAGGGAGAGCTTTCACTCTCTCCAACCTTGTTGTTTCTCCTATTTTTGATGTTGACAAAGGGGGAGAAACATTGTGAGTATAACATTGGTTTTATACATGATGTTTATAATTTACATATTCTTTTATGTATCATGCATATTTTGTATCTCTTTGTATAGATTGTTTATCATCATCAAAAAGGAGGAGATTGTTAGTCTTGATAGGTCTCATATTTATAAGTCTACTCCCTAATCTTGTTTTGATGATCATAAATAATTCCTAATAATGTGTGTCGAGTGTTTGCATTTGTTTTGTTAGGTAATCTACACAAATATCCAACTGGAGGTTGGATGGAATTGCACTTTAACGATCATATCCAATAGAGGTTGGCGGAATATCGGTATGAAGCAATATAATTTAAGTTAAAGATTCAAGTTCAAGCTTCATCTGCAAGAGTAGCAAGAAGAGCTTCATTGAAGATCACAAGCTTGGGTAAATTAGTTTAGGTTTATGCTTTGTGTGTTTATACTTAGAGCTAAATATCAGACATATACACAATTCTTGATTTTGAGTAATTTTAAAAAATATTGAGTTATTGGTTTTTAGACTTAATAATCATTATATATATCTTTTATTAAGTCTATAAAATTATTTTATAAGGTTTCAAAACATTATTTAACTCAATAGTCAAAGATCAAGAAGTTTATGTACACATGTATTTACAAGTTTTGCAAAATAGTAAGTTTTCATAAATACGAACTGATATATCAAAAAATTCCTTCTTTAAAATGTTTGTTTTCCAAAGTTTTATTAATTTTGGAATTAAGTTGTTATGTTTAATTGAATTTACAAAATCAAAGTTTTAAATAAGTTCATGCTCGTGCACATATTCGTGCATGTTTTTACAAAACAAATGAGTTTTTATAAATAGGAAATGAAAATTTGAAAAATTATTTTTCTAACATGTTCTATTACATGTTTATAATAATTTTCCAAAATTTTATATTTTTGGAGTTGATTTACTATATCAAATTGACTTTACAAAATCGGATGTTTTAGTAGTTTTTAGAATCTAGAATATCTATATTCAAACAATTATTTCTTTCAACTGAGAAGTGAAATTTAAGTAATTATTTCTCTAACATGTTTATCTACATGTATAGAAACATCCCTCAAAATTTCATGATTTTTAGAGTTGATTTACTATTTTTAATTGATTTTACAAATCCAGATACGTAAATTTCCAGACTCAGTCAAAACATGTAACCATCTTATAATTTGACTTATAAGTCGACTGATCAGCTACCTGTTGCAGAGTAACAGATAGTTTCTGATTTTTATTTATTTTATTGTTTTTAGGTGATTTACTTGGGTTTTGGGCTTTGTTTTTTCATCCTATATATACCCCATACTATTTTACCTCTGAACCAACCTAAGAGAGTTTAAAAATAAGTTTTAAGTATGGTTTAAGTTTGTTTAAGTGTTTATTTACAAAATTGATTTTATGAAGATTATTTCATAAGAAGAGGAGATCATCTTTGGTTTAAGCATTTTATTTCACATCTCCAGCTCTCTTGTTTTAGAGAGGTTTTCTCAACTCAATTATCTAGCTTGTTTACATTTACATTGTCATATTTATATTTGCTAGACTTTAATTGAGTTTAATTTTATTTTCTCATTGCTTGCACACACAACCATTGAGCTTAAGTATTTTCACATATTGTATAATTTTGGGTTGTGGTGAGTGTAACCTTGAGAGTGAGCCTACATTGTGTTCTCATCTATTATAGAGAACAAATTTATACTTGTGAGCTTTATTGTGAGATTCACTTTGTAATACACATTTACACTGAGAGGAGTGTGTGATGAGGACGTAGTCGATACCGAGAGGAGTGGTGTCGGTAGTAAAGCCGAGCACTCGAGGGAGGTGATACATGAGGACCGATACTTGAGGTTGTAGTTTGTGTATGTACATTGTGAGTGACTTGTAGAGTTTTCAGTGAGCAAAAAAACCGAGTGTGTAAAGAAGTTCTGGCTTGTAAACCGGGTGTATCGTGATAGTGAATTCTACCCGGGAGTGGGGAGCGGAGACATAGGTCGGAAGGACCAAACTCCATGATCATATTATTGTGTTTGATTTGCTCCTTGTGTCCACTATTTGTTTATATTGTTTCTTGTTTATTCTTGCCCTTTGCATATATATCCTTGCTTTAATTCAAATATCTATCTTGCTAGGATATATTTGTTAATAAGTTTTAATCGGCATTAATATCTAATAAGATTAGCAATAACCCTATTCACCCCCCTCTAGGGTTTTTTCATGAGTTTTGCTTGGAGATGGACAAGGTTCGCTTGGATGTGGATGAGCCTTCTTTAGAATTGTGGATGACTTGATCCACTTGGTTTCTATAAGAGAAGTTCGCTGACTAGTGAACTTCGTCTGTGAGTTTGAATTTGAGACAGAATTCAACTCGTAATTTAGCTGACTAACAACGTCTCTCAACTTAGTTAGGGCGTGAATTGGGAATCAACTTTCTCTTGACTTGGTTGAGACAAGTTGAGATGGGCTGCGTGACGAGGTTCGCGTGTTTTGTTAAGTGGTCTTCGCTACAGTTTATTGAGAGCTTGGCTTTGGCCCATTCGAAGTGTTTAGCCAATAGGCGTTCACTTCTTGGAACCAAACTAAACATTAGCCTGGGTAGAAATATATTTTAACCATCTATAAGACCCTCCAAAGTTTTCAAGATCCTACATTTTAATTTGTAGCTAGAATTGAAATACTTTGGGTAATAGCTAGAGGTATACTGTTGAACGTAGCTTGAGTTGTCTTGTTTAGGTTTTAAAGATCATCTTCAGTCTGCTTGGTTGCTAGAGGTGTACTATTGAATGTATCTTTCTTTGTAGTGGAATCATGTTGAAGGCTCAATGATGCTTGTATTCATCCAATTCTATGTTTGGAACAAAGTGCCCTTTACATTGTTGAAGCAATGTTGGGAAATTAACGAAGTTTGACTTATTTTGGGTATCAGCAAAGTCTGCCTATCTTTGAGTTATGTTGGCAAAGTTCGTCGACTAGTGACGCTCGCTATCTGTTGAGACTCAATTTACTTAGAGCTGTGTTGGCGAAGTTCATCGATTAGCAACATTTGTTAACTAGCGATGTTTGTTGAGATTCACCTCTGAATTTACACCGTGATCTATAGCTGAGATCTCTTAATTGAAGATTTCACAAAATCCACCGTAGATTTGACTGAGTTTTATCTAAGGTTTAGCCTCTTTATCTGGTCCAATCAAATCTCAAAAAATGTTATTTTTCTTAGAAGTTTTGATTCGAAAAAGACTATAAATAGCAGTCTTCCCCTTCCATCTTCACAACATTCATCTCTATCTTCTTCTTCTTCTTCTCCAAATCTAAGTCTCCATCGCTTAGATTGGAGAGGAACTGAAATAAAGCAATTCTAATAGGATCTTGCCTAAGTGAAGAGCAACCAAGCAGATGAACTTTGCACACTTCGTCGACTGGGTGATCTGTTGTCGTCTGAGAAGGTGAAGCTCGAGTAGATCGTCAAGAATCAGTTGATAGCTTAGAGCGAGTTGAATCGTAATAGAGATGCGTGGAACTTCGAGTACTACACTCTGCATAAGCCCATTCGACGACAGGGATGGCTATTGAAGAAGGATCCTTGGAGCTCCACAAGTGAGGACTCCGGCAATAACTAGGTCTCACAAATGTGAAGCTAGATCGCAAATAGACGTCGTGCATTTTTCTCAACCTTGATTTTGACTGTAAGAAGTGCTTCTTCCTCTTGACATGTTCCAGTTCAGAACAACGGGGACACTTCTTGTCCAACAACTCTTTCTCCTCCCCTAGCGTAGAGTCTTGGTAGGAGCAAGTAAGAGCTATTTTTTCTAAAGTGATTTTTTTTTTCATTTTTTCCTATCTTGTGAGATCAGAGGAACATGAGCTATAGCTTGGTGCAGCTCGTGTATGATCTCTAGCTTTCACAATACACATATCTTAGGAGTATAGGGCAGCGATAAATAGCAACAAATACCCGTCATCCTTATAATTAGATAGTTTGAATGTTGCCTTCATGTAGTAGAGCCTTCGATCAATAAAAATAAACTTTTTTTCCTAAAGTTGTTCATCTTCACGCGTTTGATCTTTAAATACTTTACTTCTGTGGTGAACTTAAACACTACTTAGAGTTAATGTATTAGAAGCGAAGCTCAAACTTCCTTGTGTTAGCGAGGCTCGACTTGGAGTTTACTAGATGAAATCTTAAACAAATTATATTGGGATTTTTTAATTTAGAGACTTAGGGGGTGTTTGTTTTATTTTTTGGGATATAGGTTGGATTTAAAGTTTTGGGATGTAAAAAGTTTTTTTTGAGTTTTGGTATTCCATAAATATTGTTTGTTTCAAAATTAGTTTTGGGATATTGAATCCCTAAATTATAAAAAAAATAATATATTTTTGGATTTGTGAAATCCTCTCTTTAAGCTGGGATGTGGGCTGGATCTCTGACAAAAACCCGCCAGCTCATTCTTACTTCCGAAAACCAAAATCCCTCCATTCCCATTGCTGCTTCAGTTCTTCTCCCTCCTCTTTTATCTGCCTCCTCTATTTCCCGCTACTATATTTTACTCGCCACCTCCTCTTCCAACTCCTATTCATACCCGCCGCCTCCTCTTCTCGCCTCCTGCTCTTACCCGTCGCCTCCTCACTTTATTACTCCAGTCACCGCTTTCCTTGTAGCCCTCCTCTTTTACCTGTTGCCTCCTCTATTTCAGTTGTATCTTTGGTAAAGAACGAGTATGTGGACGACAAAACTGAGATTTGGGCGAAACTAATTTGGGGATTTCTGTCGATTCTGGATTCTAGGGTTTCAGGCGATTCGCTCAAATCCCGCAGGTATAGATCTCACATCCCCTCTCTATAAATATCTTTTTTGATTTGTGTTAGGGTTTTGTAATTATGATTTGGGTAGATTTGGGTTGATTTTTGCTGTTTGCTGAGTTTTGATGCATGATTGGTTATGATTTTGGGTAGATTTGAGTTTTGATGCATGCTGAGTTTCAGTTTGTGGCTGAGTGTTGATGCTGGGCAAGCGTGTGTGTGTGTGTGTGGGGGGGGGGGGTTAGGTTTATTTTGAGATATGTGAAATCTAGTACAAGTCAAGCCGCTTGTCAACAATAAACTACTTTTTTTCTTCATTTATGTTCTTATCATTAATGATTTTAGCTTCTTGATGTGCTCAGTTGTTTTCAAATGTAATTTATGTCCCTTGTTTGTTACGTGGGGTAGAATTACCTCATTCTTGCATACTTTGATGGCTTGCTTGTTTGCTTACTTTCTGGTTACATGAGCTGGTCTGCGGTTTGGTTTGTTTCATTTTTTGTTTCAGGTGCGATCATTCTTTGATGGCTTGATTGTAGCCTTGGTTTGTTGTAGATATTAAGTCCAATCTGAGTTTGAGTTAAGTTCAGTCTTAGGTTATGTTACTTGATAACAGGAGGGTTATGTGTTGTGGATGACACTTGGTTAGAGCAACCTACAATACTGGTTATATGAGCTTGGGTTATGTTTATATGATTTATTGCTAAACTCACCACATTTATACTTTAAAATATATTTATGCTAAGTTTAAAATAAAATTAAGGTAGGTTGTATATTAAACGAACATTAAGAGTTAAAATGTTATAAACTAGTTGTGAATGTCACATGAAAATTTGGGAGAAAACATTCATGTGTGCTAAATAGAGGGTATTAAAATGCAAGTTTTAGAAACTTTACAACATATAAGTGCTGCCAAAAATAAGTAAGAGTATACAAGTGCAAACTAGGAAATTTACAGCATTTTCTTTCCAATCTCAATTAAAAAGTATGAGCTTGTTTTGACTAAGAGTTATATCTTTTGCTCCATATTCCGCCTTTGACTATGTGTTTATTAAGGTTAATTCCACTTAACTCCTTGAACATTGTTGATTTCTATTTACTATATGAGCACTTGTTTAAGATTGATGTATAGCATTTATACGGAAAAATTTCTTTTTAAAACAATATAGATGGACGATATTGATGAAGAGATGTTAATGATGATGACTTCTAATGCTACTATCTCTACGGTGATTTGTGTGTTTGCTTATTTGATGAGGATACGTAGTAGAAGGAAATCAATCACTTATCACCCTAAGGTGAAAAAGAAAGAGAAGATAGAATATAGAGCTAGGCACATAAGTCGTGTGTTTAATGGCTATAATGAGAGTTGTAGGGCTTATGTTAGAATGAGGCCACAAGCATTTCATAATCTTGTTAGAATAATGAGATATACTGGCCTACTAAAAGATTCACGGGATATTAAAATAGAAGAACAATTGCTCATGTTCCTTAATATATTAGGCCATAATACAAAAAAAAAAAAAAATAGAATTGTTAGGTCACATTTCCTAAGATCGGGGGAAACCATTTCAAAATACTTTAACAAGTGCTTGGAAGCCGTTGGTCGTTTAAGGGGGCGGTACATGAAGCAAGCACCAAGTGAAGTATCGCCAAAGATTGCCATCAACCTATTATACTATCCTTATTTCAAGGTAATGTTGGGTGTAAAAATTGACTTCCTGCTCGAGGGGTCGTTTGTGTTTATAAGAATGGCTTATTACAAACTACAATCAATATTTTACAATAGAGGAGAAGGGAATAAACCTTCTTATTTAACATGGGTTCGTTGGCAGTGGTAGGACGCCTCCCTCGGTGCTCACGTTAAGTTTGCTTCCCTTGGACGATCTGATCAAAGTTGTGGTTGGAGATTCAGTACGTAGTAGAGGCTCCGGAGTGATCGAGTTTGACTGTACCCGAGCTTGAAAAGTATCAAAGCCACGAGCTTAGAGAGAGCTATAATGTAAGGGTTTGCAGAGAGCTGATAAGTCTCAAATCTAAAGGTTCAGATTGAGTTTATTTCAACAATCCAAGCAAGAAGCTAGGAATGTTCTACTAAGCAAGTGAGCTAAAACAAGTCTCTGATTGAAGAGCCTTATCAATAGCAATGCCAAGCGCCAGCCAATAAACCATCAACCTCCTTTCATGTTGGCTGAAGGAGGCTTTAAATAGGCAAGGGATAGCATAGGCCATCCCTTGATTTGTGGGATTTGACCACTAGTGGGTGAGGAGCATCATGCCCGCCCCTAGCTGTGGGATGTGTTGACTATAGGGGAGGTCAAAGCCATGCCTCATCATCACTAAGGACGTGGAAAGTGGGTAGGCCCACTCCTACAAGCAAGCAGCCTGCTTGCATTTCTCAGGCAAGGCTGGCAAAGCTACGGATGAGCGAACTCCTTACAGGTGTGCTTGTCTTGTGCGGATGAGCGAAGCATTCAGGTGAGGTTGAACTTGCTCAACAAATAGGCGAGGTTGAATTCTACGGATGAGCTCAATAAGGAGGTAGGGTTGAGCTCTACGGGCGAGCTCGACAAGGAGAGGCGACTGAGCTCTACAGGCGAGCTCAATAATTGGGCGAGATTGAGCTCTGTGAGCGAGCTCAATAAACAGGCAAGGTTGAGCTCTACGTGTGAGCTTAATAAAAAGGTGAGGTTGAGCTCTATGGGTGTAGGTAATAAAAATTACCTTTATCCCTATCAGAGAAGTTCAGAAGAAGACTGTTAAAACCTCACCCGAAATAGCAAAAAGAGGAAAAACGCTGATATTTCTCAAACCGTAAGGAATTGGGCGAAACAGAAGAAGCAAACCAAACCCTTTGTGTTGGTTTGGTCAGCTTCGTCTCATCGAGATAGTCGATTTTTATTTATAATTCATCCAATTCTGACTTACGGTTTGAAAGTTATGACTTGTTTTTCGTGACATGTTCTAGAGGTCGCCTGAAGAGCAAGCTCGCCTGCAAAGGAGATTAGCTCACCTGAAGGCTTGAAGTTCACCTACATAAGGCAAACTCTCCTGCACAACCTCGCCCGCAGAGCCCTCCTAACAGCTTGAAGCTCGCCTGCATGATCCAGGCTCGCCTGAAGGCTTGAAGCTCGCCTGCATAAGGCAAGCTCGCCTGATAATTGAAGCTCGCCTACACAGTCTCGCCTGCAGAGCTCGCCTGATAGCTTGAAGCTTGTCTACATGATCTAGGCTCACCTGAAGGCTAAGCTCGTCTGAAGGCTTGAAGTTCGCCTGCATAAGACAAACTCACCTGACAGCTTGAAACTCGCTTGCATGATCCAGGCTCACCTGAAGGCTTGAAGCTTGCCTGCACAGCCTCACCTGCAGAGCTCACTTGACAGTTGAAGATTGCCTGCACAGCCTCGCCTGCAGAGCTCGACTAATAGCTTGAAGCTCGCCTGCATGATCCAGGCAAGCCTGAAGGCTAAGCTTGCCTGAAGGCTTGAAGTTCGCCTGCATAAGACAAACTCGCCTGACAACTTGAAGCTCGCCTGCATAAGACAAGCTTGTCTGTAGGGTCGCCAGCCCACCTGTAGGGTTGCCAGCTCGCCTAGCCTATCAGCCGCCCACTTGAAGCATGGGAGCAGTCAAATCCCTTGATTTAAGGGATTGGTTATCCTCATGACCATACCCAGCATGTGAATGATCACTTCTCACAATTTAAGGGAGTAGGTACACCCACTCCACATGAGTGAAGGGAGTGAGCATGACTCTCCTTAGCTATTTATAAGCCACGCTTGGCTACATGAAAGAGGTCTTGGACCAGAGGCTGGCATTCTTCTTTTGAGAAGGGCTTAGCATCTTCAAACTCTTATATCTTAGCCTTCTTTGGGACTTGATCTTTTAAGCTAACTCGGTCTTGAACTCTTGATCAAGATCGAACCTATTTGGCCCCTTGGCAATCAGTTCTCTTAAGCTCTAAGAGAACCGAGCTTGGCTCTTTACAAACTCCTTAGCAATCAGCTTGTTCGTGATCTCATTCGAATCCTCAGCTGAAGAGGACCGAACTTTGAGATCTCCGTGTACTTAGGCTCCGAGCAATCAAGCGATTTCTCGGCCGTCGAATCATCCAACCGAGCTTCTACTACATAATGAAGCTCCAACCACAACTTTGATCGGATCGTCTAAGGGAAGCAAACTCGACACAAGCACTAAGGGAGGCGTCCTACTGCTGCCAACGAGCCCACGTTAAACAAGGAGGGCTATTTTCTTCTCCTCTATTATAAAATATTAATTATTAGTTTGTAATAAGTCATTCTTATAAATACAAATAACCCCTAAAATGAGGAGTTAACTTTTACACCCAACAACGGGCAAGCTCAACGAACAGGTAGGGTTGAGCTCTATGAGCGAGCTCAATAAAGAGGCGAGATTGGGCTCTACGGGCGAGCTTAACAAAGAGGTGAGGTTGAGCTCTATAGGCGAGCTCATCAAGGAGGCGAGGTTGAGCTCTATGAGCGAACTCAATAAAGAGGCGTGGTTGAGCTCTACGGGCGAGCTCAACAAACAAGCGAGGTTGAGCTCTACAGGTGAGCTCATCAAGGAGGCGAGGTTGAGCTCTACTGGCAAGCTCAACGAACAGGAGTGATTGGGGTCTGCGAGTGAGCTCAATAAATAGGAGTGATTGAGCTCTGCGGGCGAGCTCAATAATTAGGCGACGTTTAGCTCGTACTGGAAAGCAGACAAGCCTAAGCTATTAGCAAGCAGGGCCAGCCACTTAGGCAATTTTCACTGCCTACAAGACCCCTTCAAAGTTTTCAGACCTAAATCAGGTTGAATATGGTCTGGAACATTTTGAATGAAAAGGCTCATTGTTTCTTGGTTTGAGCTAATTTTAGCCCCTTGGCCAAGTTGAACTCTTCAGGTGACCTCGATGGAGTGTAGGCGAGGTCCAAGTTTATAAGGGCAAACCACGTGTCCGCGGGTAGGCTCCTATGCTTGCTAGCTAAGGCGACGCCTCATTTTCACGTGCTCGATCTGAGCCACATATTTTATGGCGTCCTTGATCTCAACCATCGATTTGATAAGAGATCATGCTTGAATCGGTAGATCTTGGTCGTTCACACAGAATTCTGAACATCCCGCCTTCGCGGCCGTTCGATTCGAACTATCAAATCGAACAATCTGTAGGCGATCTGAACCATTCGCTTCGCGGAGCTGGCGAATCTCAACCGTAGAGATTTTGCCTATACAATGCACTATTCTCTTTCACCGGGAGGTTACTATGCTATCGAACTCTTTGCTCAAGTTTTCGAAGAAACTCAGAGCTCTCATCCTCATTCTTCCTCAAACTAAATATGGCCCCCAAGAGGATTGCTTCCAAGGGGAAGAGGATAGCCTCTTCTTCTGCTGTTGCTGCTACAGCCACCTCCAGCGTGAGTCAGCCTCGTCATGGTAAGTTAATGATCATAGATCAAAGATGGAGGAGATGAACATACTCTTGTTCATTTTCTAGCGAGCTTCGCCTACTCAGGCGAGGTTCGGCTATTCCGGCGAGCTTAGCTGTCAGGCGAGCTCCTTCCTTGTCAGGTGATCTCAGCTTGTCCGGCAAGCTTTGTTAACCTGCCTGTTTGAACCTCACTTGAACATTGTAGGCTGCCTGTTTTGATGACTTAGAGAATTTTTCACTTTTAAGTCAAAGTTTCTAATTTTCTCTCATTGTATTTCGCAGCTCGAGAGGAGGCCCCAGTTGCTAGGCCTCACAATCTGATATCCTTTGGGAAGAGACCTCTTTCCATAGAGGAAGTGGACCAATACGAGGAGATCGCTCGTAAGTGGAGGCCAGCGAGATCAGAGTTTGAGCCTATTCTGATATCTGACGACGAGGGGGAGTGGCCCACTCCGGTGTCTGCTCATACATATTCCCCACAGCCCTAGTGTAAGCTTGGCTTTCTTGACTCGGCTAACATAGGGGGTCCTGGATGGAGGTCACCCGTTGATGACGATGGGCCTCTCTCCCGGGTGCATCCTATTGCTGTGATGGCCCCGGGTCAAGAATTTGCTTCTCCGGATCTCAGCTCCGTGCAAGACCTCATCCAAAGGTTAGAGAATGCTATGAAGAAAATCATCTCTATCGTTAGCGTTGAGTGGGGTACCTTCTTCCACTTCTACCCCTTCATAGCTAATAGCCTGAAGGACATCCAGCGTATGGGGGTATCGGGCTGGCTAGGTGTTGTGAGGAAAAGCTCATTCGCCTGGAATAAGCCATGCGTCACTTGGAAGGGTTGGTGTTCATCGACCCTCGTGATGAGGTGACGCCACTCATAATCAAAGCTCGGATCAAAGCTTCTTGCGAGTGCAAAGCTCGAGAGAGGAGGATATCAGAGCAAGCAGCTATTGTCGTGAATTTTTATGAGTGACAACATCGTTTGCAGTCCAAGATGGATGTTTACAACAAATCGTTGAGCGTACCGAGGTCAGGACTGTCTAGGGTGAGACGGCCTTGAATGACTTTAAGCTTGAGAGCACCAGAGTTCATGGTGCTTATAGAGAAGCGATGGAAGCTCTCCATGTGCTGCGTCGAGAAGACGCGGCTGTTACGGCCTTGATGCTCTTGATGAGGCTAAACTCCAGAAGGAAGCTGAGGAGCAGCTCCGAGCTGACCGAGCGAAGAGGCTAGCCGCTGTTAAGACCGAGCTCGCATCCTTCACTTTGTTGGATTAAGCTCGACAGGGTAGATTTTGAGATGTCTTTATTTTCTTTGGTCGAATATATTATCTCAAAATCAGCTTATGAATTAAGTTTATGCTTTTGTTGTCCAATGTCATATGTATATACTCCTTTTCTCTTGTTTCTCTTAGGGTTTTTAGCAAACCCTCAGCTGTCAACGGGTTTGATTTTCCTTTACCAATTATCGTTTGAATCAGCCTAGCCATACTATTTCCCTCAGTATGATGAGTTGTTATAAAGTTTTTTTTAGACTTAATGCTAAAATTTCTTTCCTATCCTTAGCCGTTCGAGGCATCGGATTGAGTTAATTACATCATTAAGTCGTAATTAGGTTAGGCTGTGTCATTAAGTATAACAATTTAGCCCGAAAAGACCGATCACTTGTGGGAGCGATTGGGAGAGGGTCCGAATAACGACTTGTTGCTTGTTAGGTCACTATCCGGGAATTGATAAGGCACATCGCTTGGTAGGTTGTTATTGATGAACAACGTCATTTGCGGGAATGACTGTGTTGGGATAATCAAATCGTTCAGTGACGTATGAGTATGACGATTGATTGATGTAGAAGCCATCACATGGCAGGCCACTACCCATCAATAATTCTAAGAATATTAGAATGCTTGCAATGGACCAGATTGTTTAGGGACGTATGGGTGTGACGATTGATTGGACAACGCCATTTGTAGAAATGATTAATTTAACTATCAGAGGTAATCGTTAATATGATAGGATTGTCACGATCGGAGCGACTTTGAGGATCTACCATCCTATTGAAGAGGATTGGTAGGGAAATCAGATTGTCATGATTGGAGCAACTTTGAGGATCTACCATCCTATTAAAGAGGATTGGTAGGGAAATTAGATTGTCGTGATTGGAGCGACTTTGATGATCTATCATACTATTGAAAAGGATTGGTAAGTTGATTTTGTTAGATGTGGTTGTTAACATGACAGTGGGAGTTTGTTGCGATTTAAGCAACTCTATGGGCTCACCATCCTATTGGAGACGATTAGCAGGTTGATTTGTCAGAGGTAATTGTTAACATGATAGTGGGAGTGGTCCCATCATTCTATTGGAGAGGATCGACGAGGAAATTGGATGAGACTATCAGAGGTAATAGTTAACGTGATAGTTTCACAAGATCTATCGTCCACTTGAATGAGATTGATGGGGAAATAGCTATCAGAGATGGTAGTTAACTTGATAGTTATGGGGACTCGCCATCTTATTGGAAAGGATTGGCGAGGGAGTTTGGTTTTGGTTCTAACTATAGGAAGTTTGACCAAGTGGGAGATTTGGGATGACCTTAATGTTGGGTCCTTTTGTTTTAATGATGATTAACAAATAATTTACAACTAACATTGTTTGCCTGGTGTTTATGTTTTTGTATTTATTATAGACAAACAACATGTTGGAGGATGGATGAAATCAAGCATTCACGATCATATCCAATGGAGGTTAGCGGAATTATAGAGTGAAGCCTTACAATTCAAGTTGAAGATCCAAGTTCAAGTTTCATCCGCAAGTGTATCATTATAGAGCTTCGTTGAAGATCATAAGCTTGGGTATATTTAGTTTAGGTTTTTATACTTGTGTGTTAATACTTTAAGCTTATATTAATCATACACACGTATTTGTTGATTTTATCAAAATATAGGTGTTTTTGATAAAATATTATTTTATTAGTTTATAGACTTCAATATTAGTTTATACATATTCTATTAAGTCTATAAAATCAGTTTATAAAGTTTCAAAATATGGTTTAGTCAAAATGACAAAAAACAAGTGTGTTTACATTTACATGTTTTGGACTATTTTGAAAAGTAATGATATTTCTCAAATGGAAAGTACTTTTTAAAAACCAGTTTTTGTAGCATGTGTATTATCATGTCTACAATCATTTTCTAAAGTTTTATATTTTTTTGAATTTGTTTGCTATTTTTAAAGGCAGTTTAAAAATTAGTTTTACTATTCAAAATAGGCTGATAACCTCTTATCAATCGACTGGTAAGTCGACTGATGACATCAGTCGACTGATATGTCGACTGAAGAAAGTATCTGGAATAACAAAAAGTTTTTATTTTGTTTTGGTCGACTGACCAGTCGACTGATGAGCTCATCAGTCGACTGATAAGGTCCGCCAGTCGACTGATAAGCTGAAAAACGTCTCTAATAGTCAGCTCATCAGTCGACTGATGAAAGCCGTCAGTCGACTGATGCTGTAATAGCTAGTTTTTTAGCGTTTTACATATTTGGGTTTTTGATCTTTTTGCCTTGTTTTCTCTTGGCTTTGGGGTTCCTATAAATACCCCCACATATCCTCAGTTTTATTCACTAAGAGAATGTTTTAAGAGTATTTAACAAGGGTTTTAAAGTTTGGTTTAAGTTTGTTTAAAAAGATTTTAAGCATTTTTTAAGTTTCAGTTTGTGAAGAGAATTTCACAAGAGCAAGTGGAGATCATCATTTAGTGTTTGAGCATTCAACTCTTCTCCCTCTCTCTCTTGATCTATAGAGAAGTTTTCCTTAAACTCAATTCTAGCAATTTATACGTTTTGATCTTAATTTCCATAAGCTAGATTTCAATAATGAGTTTAATTGTTTTTATTAAATCTCTTTGTTACACACACCCACTTGAGCTTATTGTATTTACATTCATGGTATATTTGGGATTGTGAGAGATTGTAACATTGAGTTGTGCTTAATTGATCACTAGTACATCAATAGAGACCATGCTGACCGTGAATATTAGGTCTTATGTTTATGAGCCTACTATCTAATCTAGTTTTGTTAATTAACAAATAATTTCTAATAATGTTTGTCAAGTGTTTGGATTTAATTGTTAGGTATTCTACACAAAGATCCTCCGTTAGAGGTTGGATGGACTTGCGCCTACACGATCATATCCATTGGAGGATGGAAGGAATATTAGAATGAAGTTTTGAATTTCAAGTCAAGTACAAGTTCAAGCTTCATCAGCAACCAAGATGAGCTTTATTGAAGATCAATAACTTAGGTATAATATTTTAGGTTTATACTTTGTGTGTTGATACATAAAGCTCAAATATTATACACACATACACATTTTCCTTATATAGCTTTTGAGTTAAAATCGTATAAATATGAAACTAATAGTTATATACATATACATATATACTAGTTTCCTATTTATCGATTTTGTTTTGGAAAATAATGTGTTTAGCTATATAAATATGAAACACATGAATATAATTACATACACACATATTCGTTTCATGTTTATATGTGCTTAAATTGATTTCATTAATTAGCAAGTTTAAAATTAATGAAATCATGTTTATTTGTAAAATTATGTGTTTATGGATTGAAGACTCAATTACATCATGTTACATCTTTTCCTAAGTCTATAAATCCAATCAAAAGATTTCAAAATTTCATTTAAGTCATTTTGTTTAAATCATGTGTTTTTGAGATTTTGTATTTTGACCAATTTTTCAAAATGATGAGTTTTCACAAAATAGAAAATGAAATTTAAACAATTCTTTTTGTAACATATTTATTTTCATGTTTATAAACATTTCTCAAAGTTTTATATTTTTTGGAATTTATTTGCTATTTTTTAAAGGGGTTTGAAATCAATTTTTTTAGTTCATTATATGCCCTGTGCATGTTATCAATCGACTGATGAACAGTATTAGTCGACCGATAAAGTGAGCTGGAATAGCAAAAAGTTTTTGCTCAGTCGACTGATGATTTCATCAGTCGATCGATAGCAGATGAGCAGCCTATAACAGTCATCTCATTAGTCGACTGATGAATGGTATTAGTCGACTGATGGCCTGTAACGGCTAACTTTTTTAGTTTGTTAGAATAGGAGACAGTTTCTGCTCAGTCGACTGATGAACCATTAGTCGACTGATGCAGGTTATCAGTCGACTGATGATTTCATCAGTTGATCGATAGCAAATGAGCGGCCCGTAATGGTCAACTCATTAGTCGACTGATGAACAATATCAGTCATCTGATGGCTTGTAACTACTAGTTTTTCAGTTTGTTGATTTTTTGGGTTTTGTTTCATGAACATATATATACCCCATGCTCTCAATTTCCTGAACTACTTAAGAAAGTTTTTAAAATAAGTTTACAAGAGTTTAAGGGTGTTTTGAGTTTGTTTTTTTAAGTATTTATGTGAAGTGGTTTTCTCAAGAGGAAGAGAAGATTATTCATTCTTGTTTGGGCTTCAATTTCTCATCTCCATCACTCTTATTGCAGAGAAGTTTTTGCTAACTCAATTCTAGCTTTATATATTTAATTGTTGATTATTAATTTTATTAAGCTAGTTTTTATATTGAGTTTGCATTTTATTATACTCATTGTTTACACACACAACTCACTTGAGCTTTTAGTATTTTCACATATTATATATTTGAGTTGTTGGAGTTGTAATATTGAGAGTGAGCTTAATTGAGTTCTCATCTTGTTTAGTGAACAAACACTTTTATATGTGCTTAATTTGTTGAGTGAACATTGTAATACATAAATACATCGAGAGAAGTGTGTGATGAGAGACGGAGTCGATTCCAAGAGGAGTGACGTTAGTAGTAAAGCCTAGGGAGAAGTAGTAAATCCAAGCACTTGAGAATGTCGATACAGGCCAGGCCAACACTTAGAAGGTGTATTGTGTGATTACAATTGAGTGAGTTGTGAAAGTTTTTGGTAAGCTAGAAAACCGATTATGAGTTGTAAACGTTTTCGGTGAACGTTGAAAACCGATTATGATAGTGGAGATTCTCCTTGAGAGTAGGGAGTAGAGATATAGGTCAGGAGTGACAGAACTCCGTGATCATATTGTGTGTTTGAATTTTTCTCGGCGTATTATTTGTGCTCATTGTTTATTTTATTCTATATTGCCATTGCTCATGTTTATATCGCCCTTAGTTTAATTACATATCCTTGCTCATATATCTTGTTGCATATCATAATTGCTAGGATATTATTAATAAGTTTTAATTTGACATTAATATCGAATTAGATTAGTATATATCATATTCACCCCCTATAGGGTAATTTTATTTGGTATCAGAGCTTGGTGCTCTTTGATTTGTGGCTTAACCACCTAGAGTCAAAGATCCTCACTTTAATTTTGCTAATCTAGTTTTGATATTTATTGTATCTTGCTTGCATAAATATATCATGAATATGCATGGTACACCTAGCTTAGGTTATGCTATTAATATTGCTCCAAAATTGATAATTTTCCCTATGCACAATGGTGTATTAGATTTAAAATTTTTGTTAGATCTAGACATTTTGATTTGTAGGAAATAATTGATTGTGCTTATATTGTACCCACTTTGGAGAAATCCAAGTGGAGTGAAAATGATAAAAGAATGTTTATAATGAATAAGTTTTTGTTAGAATTTTTTCGTAATGCATTTGACTCTTCTATTTCTAACAAGCTTAGTCATTTTGATAGTGCTTACAAATTATAGAAATTTATAGAAATACATCAAGGAAACTTATAGAAAATTTGATATGTCTTGGCGGATTCCACTTCTAGCTCAAGCGGAGCATCATCATATACATGGCCACTAGGTGATAGTCCAAGTGAGGTATGCGAGTTCGATACCGATGATGAATTATCTATTGATGAACTCGTTCGTGGATATGAAAAGTTAATGCATGCTTATAACATTGTAGGCTGTCTAAAAATCACTGCAGGTAGCTGATCCCCATCAAACACCGATGATGGAAGTTATAATTTGACGGCTTTCAGAAGGCTATAATTTAAAGACTTTCATGTAAATCGATGAGGGTTACAATCTGATGATTTTCACAATAACTAATGAAAGCTCTAATCAACAGCCTTCACAATCAATATCGAGAGTTACAATCTGACGACTCTCACATATCAAAGAGCTAAAGCAAAGATTACAAAATGATGATCTTTATAATGCTCTGACAGAAAGAGACTACAAATCGACGGTCTCTTCAAACCAAGACGCGAAAGTCCTCCCCGCGTACCAGCATCAAGACACAGTGTTTTTAGCCGTTGACGCAACTCAAGCTCGGCCACTAACGCAGCGCAAATGCAGCTCAAATCCAGCTGCCAACACAGCTCATGTTTGGCTGCAAATGCAGCCTCCGAAAGCTGCCAACACAGCTTCCATCCACTGCCAAATGCAGCTTTCATCCGCTGCCAAACGTGGTTTTCATCCGCTGCCAAATGCAGCTTCCATCCGTTGTAAAACGTAGCTTCCATCCGCTGCCAAACGCAGCTTCCAAGCTGCCAAACGCAGCTTCCAAGCTGCCAAATGCAGCTTCCAACAAGATGCCAACGTAGCTTCCAAATGCTACAAATGCAGCTTCCAAACGCTGCAAACGAGCTTCTAGACGCTACAAACGGGCTTCCAGACGCTGTGTTTGAATGCAGAATTCACGCCAGAAACACGGATTTTGCGTTTGACTCGTTCAAACACAAGCTGAACGGTTTCAAAACCGTTTCCCACGATCTGAGGGGATCATAACTCCACTTAGGAGCGAATTAAGGGGATGGTTACACAGTTAAACTCAGCTAAACTCAGCTATCGAAGATGAAGTTCGTTAGTGAAGACGAAGTTCTTCAGACGAAGTCAGTGAAGACAAAATTCGTCAGAAGAAGCTCGCTTACTACACAGTTTGCCTTATAAGATGAACCTTGCTGCGTATCGAGACTCATCCAATTTGACAAACTTCGTGTTAATCAAAGACGAGGCTCATCATCTACACGAAGTTCAGCTATAACGGTCACGTGGACCAAGTCAGCCCACATGGGCTAAATCTAAAGAGTACATTACGCTCCGTTAATCAACATGGGCTAAATCTCAGGGGTCGGTTATGCCCATGACTCCACAATTATAGCACGTCAATTACATGCTAAAGTTCTATAAATAGCCGCACGCAGCTATGAAGAGGGGTCCAGGCGGTTCAAACTTTTAAACTCTTAGCAATTTAGACCTCAAGAATCATCAGAGATTAGAGGTTCTGCGTGTAAATCCGGAGTTCGAATTTCGATTCCAGCCAGCTAACTAATGTGAGAAGCTTCAGCAATCTTGTTCTAATCAATAACGGGAGACAATCTCGACTCAAGCATCTGGGGAAGCATCCTTTCGCCACCAAGAATCCATGTTAAATATGGAGGAGATGAATTAATCTTCTCTTCATCTCTAATCGAGAGAGAGTGTGAGTGATTGTAAGGGTTTCCTACCAAGTGATCGAACCTAGTTTTCTTAAAACAAGAGAATCAATCCCAGTCAATTTTTCGACCCTACACTCATCGGTTGATTGATAGCCTGTAATGACTAGTTTTTCCAGTTTGTTGATTTTTCAGGTTTTTGTCTTTTTGCTTGGTTTTTGGGCTTTGTTTCATGAACATATATATACCCCATGCTCTCAATCTTCTGAACTGCTTAAGAAAGTTTTAAAAATAAGTTTACAAGAGTATAAGGTGTTATGAGTTTGTTTTTTTCCAAGTGTTTTTGTGAAGTGGTTTTCACAAGAGGAAGAGGGGATTATTTATTTTTATTTAGGCTTTAATTTCTCATCTCCATCACTCTTGTCGCAGAGAAGTTTTTGCTAACTCAATTCTAGCTTTATATATTTAGTTGTTGATTATCAATTTTATTAAGCTACTTTTTATATTGAGTTTGTATTTCATTATACTTATTATTTACACACACAACTCACTTGAGCTTTTAGTATTTTCACACATTGTATATTTGAGTTATGGGAGTTGTAACATTAAGAGTGAGCTTAATTGAGTTCTCATATTGTTTAGAGAACAAACACTTTTATTTGTGCTTAATTTTTTGAATGAACACATTGTAATACACAAGTACACCTAGAGGAGTGTGTGGTGAGAGACGGGGTCGATTCTAAGAGGAGAGGCATTTGTAGTAAAGTCTAGAGAGAGGTAGTAAATCCGAGCACTTGAGAAAGTCGACACAGGCTAGGCCAACACTTAGAAGGTGTATTGTGTGATTATAATTATGTGAGTTGTAAAAGTTTTTGGTGAGCTAGAAAACCGATTGTGTGAGTTGTAAACATTTTCGGTGAGCGTTGAAAACCGGTTATAATAGCAGAGATTCTTCTTGACAGTGGGGAGTGGAGACGTAGGTCGAGAGTGACCGAACTCTATGATCACATTATGTGTTTGAGTTTACCTTGGCGTATTATTTGTGCTCATTGTTTATTTCATTCTATATCTCCATTGTCTCATGTTTATATCACCCTTAGTTTAATTGCATATCCTTGCTCATATATCTTGTTACATACCATAATTGCTAGGATATTATTAATAAGTTTTAATTTGACATTAATATCGAATTAGATTAGCATATACCATATTCACCCCCTATAGGGTAATTTCAGTGAATTCGTCGAATATGGTTCCAAAGCTGATGCCAGAATCCCATTTGGACATATCTGAAGAACTCCTTAGAAACTCATCTAATGCTGGGCCTATTTGTGACTGTCCTTATTAAGTCCAGTTATAATAATTGAAAACTTCCTCTTCTGGTATAAAAGGGAATAAAGGAACTCTTAGTTCTCGATTGAAATTCAATCATTGTTTCGCAGTGAGGCTATATCCTATTTTGTCATGATGTGCTAAGATTGTTGGCTGTATCGGGAGAAATTCAGTGCTCCTTTGATTTCTTCTTCTGAACTTGATAAATAAGGCCATGACTCAACATTTTAAAAGATGATCAGGTTCGGGGCGCCTCTCATTGGTTGTACCATGAAAGTGGTATCCTCTGAGTTACTTAACTGCTTATTGTTTGCGTTAGAAATCAGTTTCTTTGCAACTTCCATTATAATCGTTTATTGATTAAAAATAGAAATAAAAGAGTGAGCGTTTTTATAAGACTTCTCTTTACAAGAGAACAAACAGAGGGAAACTCCTAGAAACACACGTAGAGATCGTTTATTGGTCGCTGCTTGCGTGAGATTTTTGTCTGTACCAGGGACGCGTTAGCCCGTAGACCACTGATTTACAGATCCGGATTGATCGCGAAGAAGACCCAGTATTATTATTTAGTTTTAGAAATAAGAACAGAAGTAAATATCCTCAGCAAGGTGAGCTTAATACTCTTCTCGAGATCAAAACAAGGTTGTATCTCAAGGGAAGGGGTGAAGGCCTATAGATCTCTCGAAATCTTCCTCTTTATGCTAAAGTTCACCAAGATCTTGACTTTTTTTCTCTCTAAATTTCATGTCTCTCTGTTCAAAATGTCAACACCTCGCCTAAGAATTCAGATCGCGCCTGTCACACGTCCGTTTCGCTAAATTCCCTCCGTTTGAGAGATATTAGCGTTTTTTGTCAGTTTTGATCTTCTTTGCAATCTATAAGTAATTTTTCTACCTAAACTTACAAGATGAGTACGACTCACTTTCTGGCATATGCAATACCGGTTCTAAAGCTATTCTTGTAAAACCCCAAAAATTTGTGTTAATATAATTAATATATGATTAATGATAATAAGTGGATATTTATTTAGATAAATATGAATATATGATGTATGAGTATACTAACACATGTTTTTTGTATAAAAAAGTTAGTTAAAGAGAAAGAAACGAGTCGAAACATGCACTAAGGCCAAGAGTGAAAATCTGAGAAAAATAACTAGTTGAGAGTTTCTATATTTTACACACCGATATAGTTAGAATTTGGAAAAATATAAAAGACCAAAGTTGTAGGTATCTTCAATATATATCAAACAAGTCTTAGATCACTACATTCCGAGGTCAGACAAGAAAGTTACAGTTAAAATACCGAAGGATATTTTCCTAGTCAGATCAAGTTTCCTGGTTCGAGTTGGTTTCGGGTATTTTCAGGCCCACACCCATTTTTCTACTCTATATAACACATATTCGCGAAAGTTTTAGTACTATTTTAGTATTTTAAAACCCTAGTATCCACCAAACTTCCCCACAAACCCTACTTTGATTTTTGAGGAAAACTCAAAGGTTTTGGAGCAGGATTTCAGTTTGTTTTTGGCTTTTGGCTTAAGGATCTACATTGGCATTGCATCTTGCATGATTTTCAACATTTCTCAGGCAAGTTTCATCCCTACTAATCCCTCTCCTAGTTTTTAAAATATTTTTAAAGAGTTCTATAGAGCCTAATCAATTAATTTGTGTATAAAAATCAGATTTTTTGTATTATATGTATAAAGACTTGGTCTTTTCATGTTAAAGAGATTAAGCACGAATTTTACAAAAGTATTTTAAGAAATAAAAATGATTTAAAACATTGTTTATATGAATTTAGATGTCTTATTCTTTGTTTTAAAGTTCGTGCATGATTGAAGGTTTAAATATGATTTCTTGTGCAAGTAATCATGCTTGTTATATTCTGTAGAAAAACTGCTGCACATATATAACGTTTAACTAGAAATTAAAGATATCATATGAACTCCAAACTGTACCAAACCAGTGTCAAATGATAGTTATGTGAATCTAGTTTCCAAAACGAAAAACTATTCTTAAAAAGAGTTTTGTCTAGAGAAAGATATGCTCAATTTACTAACAATATGTTCTGCAGAAAAATTGCAAATGTGCTGATTTGAAATAATTGATATATAACATGAAAGTTTCTTAAGTTTTACTCTTGTTTATTATTTTCGAGAGAGTTTCTCGATCTTGTACTGTTATATTATAATAATTAAGAGTTGTTTAAAACCTAGGATGATGGTGAACATTATATATGGACACGCACACCGAGTTATGTGCACGTACACTCAGTTCAAGTGATTGTTTATTTGATGTACAATATTGGGATAGTTAATACATGTGGGTTAGTTAACATATGAAAAAAGTGTCATTTCATGTATCCGGAATAGGGAGATAAAACCTATTTTCGTAGGACGATTGAGTAAGAGTATTACAAAAGTATCGTTATTTTATGTATCCGGAATATGGAGATAAAACCTATTTCCGCAGCACGATTGAGTAAGAGTATTACAAAAGTATCATCATTTCATGTGTCCGGAATAGGGGGATAAAACCTATTGCCACAGAGCGATTGAGTAAGATTATTACAAGAGTATCACTATTGTACAAGGAGATGCACACATGTAAGTATTATCAGTTGTAGTTTGGCTTTCATATTGGATTCCCGCGAGTAGGGTACTTTCTTTGAGATCGTGGCTTACATGATATGGTTTATGGTTAACTTTTATTTTGGATGAGATTCCCCTTACATTAGAGCTGTCTACTCAAGTGTAGTTTTGAGACGAGATATTTATTCTACATGTTTGAGGTTTGGAATGTTTTCTATTGTTTACTATTTTTCATTCATAGAGTTTGGAGTTGGTATTTAGGGAGTCATAATTTGAGACATGGTATATACATGAGGGTTTTCTTGTTAGGATTATTTTGCTCGACGTACTAATTCTCGTATTTTAGATTTCTAAATACTAATCTCCAGTTAGAATTATGTGAATGATTTCATACTTAAATGTACTGACTCTATTTTTCTTACATACTCCTACCCCTTTCCCTTGGGAGTGGTGGAGATGATCTCGCTAGCGCTTTGACGCTCGTTATTTTTCTCTCATTTCAAACAGCGAGTCTAGCGTACGGAGAGTCCCAGGTTGATGGGATTACATCTTAGATTCTATCTAGATATTATTATATTTGTAGTTGTTTCAGAACTCCACATTTAGTTGTTTATTTTTCAGACTCTAGACTTGTATTTTATTTTGTAGAGGCAGAATTCCTTATTGATATTTTATTTGACTCATTGTACTTAAGGTTTATTTCAGACTCAGAGATATTTCTATTCTATTTTAGTTGGGCTCACTGATGATTACTCTCCTATTATTTCTGTGTACACCTGGTTCGTTCTATCTTTATTATTTGCATGTCGGTACTTTCACCTATTTGTTGTTTCTACTAGAGAGATAGTGACTGTGATGGTAAAACATGTTGTAGCATGGTGTTTGGTGCTTGACAGGTTTGACAATCCGGGTTTTACCTTGGATTGTAGCTTTGTGTAAACCCTGAGGCGTCACAATTCTAGACATCAGAGTTTTGACCCTTGAGCTTTCATTCTCGGAGCCTAAAGAGTAGTCATAAGAAAAATCTACTTCTTAAAGATCAAGTCGCCCAAATCTCCAGCAGACTAGTCAATACATATGTCCTCGAGAGTAATTACAAGTGGATCTATCTCTCAGCTTAAATCACCATTAGGATCTAGTTCAGCATCTGCTTCATTACTGCTGTCCTCATCGTTAGGAAGGATAATCTTGATTGTATGATTTTCATCATACAAGAGAGATTCAGGGAAGTAAATCTCCACTACTTTGAAAGGATGCCTTTTGGCTTCAACTCTTTGTTGGACTGCTTGTCTATCAATGTATTTAAAGAATTGATGAAGTGTAAGGGGATGATCATCTTGGAACGAATCCAAGGTCATCCGAGGAGAAGGTTGTGAGGAGCTTCAACGTTAATGACGTAGCAAGTCACATCCGTCTTTAAATTACTAATCTGACTTTTAAGTCAGATCTTCACAAGAGATCAGCTATTGCTGAAGTTAATGGTGGTGGAAGTCTTCGAGAGCTTGTGATAGGGAATTCCCAAAAATCTCAAGAGTCTTTGTGAAATTATGCTCAACACAGATCCTGGATCGATGCAAATCCTTTTGACATTTGTCGACTCTACATTCACGGTATAGTAGAAGAGTCAGTTGTGATGGTGATATTTGATGAGCATGTCCTTCAGAGTGAAAGTGATACAAAGCATCTACCGTTGGCACTGACAGCATCGTTCGTGTTCTTTATCTTGAGGAAGTTCAATCAAGTGGTCTAGAAAAGCCTCACTATCATTCAGAGCTTCTTTCAATGCTTCTCTTGTTTTCTTAGAAAAACATAATAGTTTAGATAAGGTTATATGAGCCGGGATATTGACTAATTGAGTCATAATATCATATCAGAATGGGGCTTTAGGATTATTTGGGAGACACTATAAAGCCTTGTCGAATCGAGTCTCGTTTTGTTTGGTTAGTTCATTTTTTTGGAAGGTCATGTCTGATCATAATTCTTTAAATAATCTCGACCAAATCTTGTTCTTGCCATAATAATATTTTCTTCCTCTGAATCGATAAGTGAGGTAACTTGTAGAGATTCCTCTCCAATGATTGCAAAGATGTCATTGCAAGACTTCAACTTGTGCTTGTTTTTGAACTTTTGAAGAGTCTAATGTTCATATTTGAGAAGATTAGGATGTACCCACATCATTTCGCCCCTTGATGTAGTGAGAAGGACTAAGCCCTTGGCTTTGTCAGTTCTGTTAGTCATAGTTGACCACTTCCATCCTTACAATAGGAATGGGGAAAACACTATTTGGGCTTGGGTGTCTAGCATGGAACTGAATTGGAGGGTTACCATATCGGCAGTGACTTTCTTTTTCTCAGATTTGAGCTTGAGAATTCCTGACTTGACAAATGTCTAGATTTTATCCTCGAGGATGTAGCAATTCTTCTTCTGATATCCTAACATTCTGTGATAAAGGCTGTAGTTAGGATCATTAGTCTTTTCAACTTATTCAAGGCGTCGAGCTTTAGTAAGTTTCAACTGATTCCCCTTGTTAAGTACAAGGAAGATGGCGATTATGTATTCGTCTTTGATTGAATAATTACGTTCAATGTTCTTCCTTGGTTCTCTTTGCTGGTTGTTAGGATTTTGAACCCCAACTGCAAAAATCTCTTTAGCTTTCGGTTGAGAAGTCTGCCCTTATTTGCTTTTGTTGCCTTTAAAGTTGGCACAATGCTCGAACTTGTTGAAACGTTCTAATGATTTTTCTGCTATCTCATCTTATTTCATCAAATTCTTCCATGTATGGGTAGTAATGACACCCATGTGTGCTTCAATCCATTCCATAAAATTATGCCGATAAGTTTGAAGTAATATCAGAAGAGGCATATTTTAACATAGCGATGTCAAGTTACGGTATCTTTCAATGTATTTCCTGACAGTCTCATTTTCGCTTTGTTTTTTCAGAAAGCAGCTTGGCCATGGTAACATTAGATTATTCCTCATGAAATTGTGAGAAGAACTTTGATTCTAAATCTTCCCATGATCTGATTAAACCTTCAGGCATATTTTGGAACCAGTTAAAAATTACCCCCGAAGGGTGCTAATGAAAAGTTACACCTTAATGGTGTCATTACCCACTACATTCCTGGTTTCTTGATGAAAATAGCAGATATATTGGTTCCAAGAACCTTTGCCATTAAAGTTATGTAACGTTGGTGACTTGAATTTCATCAGATAAGGAACCATGTCCCACTTGATGGGATAAGGTCAAATATCTTCAACCTTTTGAACTCAATTCGTTGAGAAAGAACATTGAGCTATTTTTGGATGTCCTCTAAAGCCTTTGTTTCCTTGCTTGGCTTTGAAGGTGTTGTCATCCCTGATCCTGCATGTTTGAAATCTGCATCATCTTGATGATCTTGATCTTCTTCTAGAGAGGATTCACCGATTGGCTTTTGCGCTTTGAAGAACTTGTTGAGTTTGAGATGCTAATAAGAGTTGTTTGACCATTTTTTCTAGAAATTCAATCTGCTCATCTAAATCTTTTTTTTGAGCCACTATATAAGCAAGAAGATCTTCTCGGTTTGTCATATCTATATCCCATTGTTGTTCTTGATTTGAACTAGGAGTCGTACTTGATGCTATGACAAAGTTAGCATCGCTAGAGGTGTGTTGGTTCACTAGAGACGATGTCTGCAATGGCCATGCTTGGAGGGAAGGGTAGCCAAAAGGGATTGTTGCTCTTTGCATTAACCTATTATGGCGATACACACCGTTAGCTTTTGGCAATATAGACCCAATACTAAGAGAGTACGCTGGATTGGGTGAGCTATTTATACTTTTTTCTTCATCTCTATAAGTCACACTCGTCATATTAACAGTGAAGACTTGTATTTTACTCTTTTGGGTACGTCATCATCATTTAGTCAGAACTTTTGAAGGCTTAGGACTATGACTAAATGGCTAAAAACTAATTCCTTTTCAGGAATTGTTTTGCATTGGAAACTCTTTTGAACTGTTGAGACTACTTTTCTGAGTGTCGCACAATGCTAAGATTGGTGAATTCTCTTCAGAGATAGGAACTCTCTTAAATCACAAGTAGTTACAAGTTAATAGTGTTCTTTAACGTCAACTTCGCCACTTTTGGCCTTGGAATGCGAGCATCGCTTTTAGCGATGTTGGCCAAGCTTTTATGTAGTAAAGTTATCATTAATTATGTTATTTCCTTGCATGAATTTAGATGATGGATTACCCCCATTCTTAGCTTCTACCGAGGAAGCATAGCGAGCATCGTAAGATGCTTTGAATCAAACTCCTAAAGGAGTTGTGGATTGATGTCTGTGATCAACAATCATAGGAATGTCTTGACCTTCATTTGAGATGAGAGTCGAGTTTTCTTCACCTTGGGTGAAGTTTGTTTGGATTTTAGCTAAGCTCAAACTGTCCTTGGTGAATGTCGCCTTTACACAAGCGAGGGTTGGTATAGACCCGAGCTTCACACTAGGGAAAATTATACGACAATTGTGCACGATGGCTATTTGTGAAGATTGATTCTTGGAAATAAATTTCTCAGACTTTACTTGGTCGAATTCAATGACCAACAATAAAGTAAAAGACCCGAGAATCTTAGTGTCGGTGTGCGACATGATTTTCTCGTCGAAGGAGGAGATTGCTCTGTTGCCGTCCTACTGTTGATGATTCCTCAGTGGAGTCATCATCTTGTTTCGAGTCTTTTTAGTATTGCAATTAGCTCAAATTATAATAAAAATAATGTGATGAAACGAAGGAAAAAATTATATTCATGGGGTTCTTTTCTGTTTGCCGATAGAATGTCAATCTTGTATTCCGTTGATGTACAGACTAAGATAACATGTTTTTTGCTATTGATGAGAGCTTAGTAACTTGGACGATAGCTCAGTCTTCTCTTAGCACTTTTACTCAATTAAATCGGAAGTGCGATAATAGAAATATCTCTATACGTGTGAGTTGATCTCTCAGTGATCTGATCTCCTCCTCAAAATGAGCAATCTCCTCTCCTTTTATAGGCTAAAAAAGAGAGTTAATAGATTTTAATTGTAGATTAAGTGACCATTAAAATAGGAGATAGTGAGGAGCGGTTATTTCCTTAAAATAGCCCTCAAACAGCAGTTTGGCGTAGGTTTGTTGACTTGGTGAAGCTCGCTGAAGACGTTTGGACGAAGTTTGCTGAAGACGTTTGGGTAAGGTTCGCATGGACGTGGAGGAGGTTCGCTTGGATGTGGACGAGCCTTCTTCAAAACTGTGGATGACTTGGTCCACTTGGGTTTCCATAAGCGAAGTTCGCTGACTGGCGAGCCTCGTTTGTGAGTTTGAATTTGACACAAAATTCGGTTCGGGACTTGGCCAATGACGTCTTTTGACTCGGTTTGGGGCGTGAATTGGGAGTCGACTTGTTCTTGACTTGGTTGAGTCGAGTTGAGATGGGCTACGTGGTGAGGTTTGCGTGTTTTGTTAAGTGACCTTTGCTACAATTTGTTGCGGGCTTGGCTTTGGGCTTATTAGAAAGTGTTTAGCCAATGACCGTTCACTTCTTAGATTCAAGCTAAACCTCGGCCTGGGTAGAGGTATATTTTAACTGTCTACAATTATTTATCCGAACCATTATAAAATCTCATATGTTTCTTGGTTGATTGCATTTATGATATTTATATTGTTTATCTTTTTTTATTTGCTATACTCCCCTGCTTATTCTTTGTTTAGGCGAAAAACAATAGGCAATCATATTCACCCCTTCTAATTAAGCTTGCATCTCATATCTAAAACTAACCAACTGAATTAATATTACATTATCATAAGCTAGCATTGGTCTTCATTTAAAACACTTTTTTGTCGTTTTTCATGACTTGCATTAGACTTTAGTTTTTATCTTCTTTTCTTCTAGAAATATTTTCCTTTAACGTTAATTTAAAGCGACTTTTTTCCTTGATGTTTATTAAAAAAATAAAAATAAAATAATTGTCGAGATAAGGAGAATCTAATCATCCAGCAAACTTTGTTGTAGTCCTAAAGTGCAAAACTACGAGTTCATGATAGTGACAAGCTATTACTCGATACGACAAAATGACTAAAGTCCTAGACTATTGTTTTATTATAGTAAGTCTTAAAGTATTGTTGAACATTTAACTTAGCCCTTTAAAATATTAGTTTACATAATTTTTCTCTTATATTATATTTTCTTGCCGAACACTGTCCTCTTAGAGCAAGTGCAGCAAGCTCCCAGTTGGGAGTCCTAGTCAGCAAGCTCTCAAGAGCTCTCAAGCATTTTGAAATAAAAAATTATAAAATAAGCCTTGGGAGCACCTCCTTATTTTATGGAGCTCCAACAAGCTCCTAGTTGGGAGTCCTAGCCACCACCAAACACTTAGCCGAAATTTCAACATTTTCGAAAAATTCTAATTTTTTTTGAGATTTACATTAAACAACTTGAAAATAATAATTTACCACCCGCGGGTGGGATTCTTGGTCAGCAGCATCATGGGGGAGGATTCGCTCCCTAGGCTTATGCCTTGTTGGTTAGGGGTTCGAATCCCCGTAGCCGCATATTTACTTGGTCTCCCTTGGTTTAAGGGTGGGGACGGAGACCCGGGTTTTTCCTGTTCGGCTACTCAGCCTGGTAGTTAGGGACCCGTTTGAGTCTACTCTGGTCCACATGCTAAGTGACCTCCTGTGGTGTTGGGCCCCCCTGGTATTAAGGAGATGGGCTCCCTCAGCTGTGGGGGTCGGGGAGATTCAAACCGTGGTGTCCGCCAGACCCCAAAGGGGGGCGCTGAGTGGCTGACCAGGTTTCCTTGTCAAAAAAAAACTTGAAAATAATTTAAAAAGTTATAGAAACACCCTAAAAAATTTAAAAATTATAAAGATCCCCATGAAAATCTGAAACTAAAAACAACTGCTAAAAATTAAAACTTTTATAAAATTAATAAAAAATTTACACACAGCCCTTGGAAAATATAAAAAATTATAAAAAGGTCTTGAAAATTTTAAATTTTATAAAAAACACCCTAAAACTTTCAAAACATTACAAAAAACCTTGAAAATCTAAAAATTATAAGCAACCCCAAATTCAGGGACTTTTGTAACTTTAAAAATTTTTAGTGTTTTATGCAATCTTCAAAAGTTCCAAGGTGTTTACATTATAAATTTTAAAAATTTTATGGTCTTTTACAGTTTTCACATTCTCAGGGCCTGTGTGTAATATTTGAAACCTGTGATCTGTTTTTAAAATTTTGAATTTTAGAGTGTTTTTTTAATAAATTTTAGATTTATGCAAATATCAGATTTTCAATGGGATGTTTATAATTTTTGAGGTTTTTTTTGTGATTTCAAAATTTTCAAAGTACTATTTGTAATTTTTAAATTTTTGGGAGTTGTTTATAAATTTCAATAAAAAACCCAAAATTGACATCATCACCAATTGTTCAAACAAAAATCTCATTGAAAGTATTGTTGGACTCTCAACTCGCTCTCCTAAGATATCATTTGCCTACCATCCCCACCCCCCCACCCCACCTTATACGCTTTCTAGCCCAATTCGTCCTCCTTTTGTGAAGCCATTGACAAATCTTTAAAAATTTTCAAACGACCCTTCGTAAAAGTTTGAAATTTATAAAAAACATCGTGAAACAATTCAAAAAACTACTAAAACACTCGAAATTTTTTTAAGGTTATAAATAGCTCCATGAAAATCTATAATTACAAATGGCTATTGAAAATTTTAAAATTTGTGCAAAACCACCCAAAAATTTTAAAATTACTACAAACACCTTGCAATTAGGAACTTACAAGCAGCCTAAAATATGAGAATTACAAAAAGGCCTTCAAAATTCCAAAACGTTGTGAAAATTACAAAAAACTTGAAAATCTAAAAATTATTAAAAAAAACCCAAATTCATGGGTAATTTGTCATTTATAATTTTTCAGAGTTTTTTTTATAGTTTTTGAAAGTTTCAGGATTTTTTATTAATTTGGAATTTTATGGTGTTTTACAAGTTTAAGATTCTCTAGGGCCTATGTGTAATTTTTTGGTATGTTTTTTGTAATTTTAAAATTTTAGGATGTTTTTTTGGGAAAGAGCCATTGGAAGATGCTTGTTAGATTTTTTTTTCAAGGTTTGTAAATATTAGATTTTCAATGGGCTGTTTATAGTTTTTGCGGTTTTTTTTGTAATTTCCAATATTTAAGAATGTTATTTATTATTTTTTAATTTTTTTAGGAGTTGTCTGTAAATTCTAGTAAAAACCCAAAAATATTGATATGCAATGTCATCATTGACAGATCTAAAACTTGAGATCTTAAAACCATAAAGCCATGATTAATTCAAAGAGATTAAACAATAATCTAAAGAGCGGAAGCTTATACCTGAATCCATAGTAGAAATCTTGATTTTGGTTTTGGATCTTCTAACCTTAGGGTTTTTCTCTATAGCCGAATATCTCTCTCAAGATGGGGGTGAAGAGAAATTAGAGAAAGTTGTAACCCTAGGTTAGGGACCATAACCTCTTATTTATAGATGTTGTACTTTTGTAATTTAGCCCCTCAACAAATCACAATTACAACCCGGTATCTGCACATATAACCCCATGACTTATTTAAATACCCATTAACCCAACTTAATTGATCACTTTAGTGGGTTATCCTGAAATGATAGCAATACACAATGATTAATCATATGTGTTCACAATTAGATTTATTAGATTAAATCCAACAATCTCCCACTTGGACACCATATGATTCCTTAAATTGTGTATAACCTTATGAGCTCAAAATCGCTATCACTGAAAAAGGTATTTTCGAA
>BQKN01064961.1:198539-223906 GCA_022839385.1 Asparagus kiusianus | reverse complement strand
ACACACACACACATATATATATATATATATATATATATATATAAACAAAAGGGGATGACACGTGACGGAAGATAGATGGTTGGCATGGTTTACAGGAAAATCGCTGACAGATTTTAGAAACAGAAGTGACATCCTATCAAACAAGGTGTCACTCTGTCAAAACTACCACACAATCTCTGCTGACATCAGAAACGTCAAGTCGCACCTGTCTTGTAACGAGGATGGATCAGGTTCGAGCATTAATCCGTTTTGTTTACTCTCAAACTCAACTTCCCAAGTCCATGTGAAAAGGGGCCAATGTTATACTCTGAAAATACCAAACCCATTAAGAGTTGCTACGTAACTGCAAGCATCTGCAAACCCAGGAGATAAGCTATCTGACCTGCCTCGTGATTCAAATCTGAGATGGAAGGTGCTCCCAACCTGGACTCTGCTGGATGACTGACTTTGAGAAGAAGTGTGTACTCTACTCGGATTCAATACAGTGCGTCTCGAGCAATGGAGCAACCTGACAAGCGTCATCAATAGTCACGCTCCATTTAATGAATGTATAGTTAGTGTTCGCACTTCGCCACGCTGTCACTATCAACAATTAATGTGGTGTCAAAGTATTAATAACGTTTCGAGCCAGAGCCTTCAAGCGCTCCTCGGACATGACTTTACTCCGACAGTCCCATCACTGTACAAAGGCGACTCAACCAATTAATTGCTGGCTCATGTAAAGTGGTGTCTGACTCAGAACTGCACACCTTGGTCAAAATTACCAATGCGCCCCATAAACCCTTTATAAATAATGGTATTTCCACCAATTCAATGTACACAATTTCACACACAAAAAGTCAACAAGACTATACTTTGTTTTTCTCTTCAGATTAACTGAAAACATTTACCGGCTTGAGCGTCGGAGGGCACGCTGGAGAGAACAACCCCCGGTGCCTCTAAGCTCTGTTACTTGGGTAGCGAAGTATAGTTTCAAGATCCTCAACAGAAGATTAACTATCAAAGGTGGATTAAGAGACCCCGAAATCAAGTTAAACATTCCCCAAATCACATACCAATTTTCTTGCGTAAACAATTATAAATTCTAAACCCGTCCTTCCTGCCATGAAGCATGTCCGGGCATTAAAGTTCTCCAGTCAAGCAGTTGAAGTTCGACAGAGGCAGGACACGAACTCCATGCTTCTTGCAAAGCAAGTTCCCCTCAACATACACACACACAGCAACAGCAGCAGCAGCAACGACAACAACAACAAAAAAAAATTCTAAATATCAGTGCTGCTCTACAAATCTGTACTACTGTATCAAAAATTTTGTCGGGATAAAAATTTTGAATGAGAGGAGGAAACAGTCGTTCATTCCCCAAAAGATATGAGAGCAATTTTGTGACTCTACTTAAATATTAAATGCTCCACACTCTCTCATCTTATGCACAATTCCTCTCGTACGCAATTAATTCTAAACACTTATCACATTTCGTCTCTAACAAACACGAAAAAAACCTTTACAAGTAATTTGGAACTATTGTAACAGAGCAAAAAGCTACCAAACCGAAAGAGAAGAATAATTCTCCTTGAGGAAAGGTTGGAACATGACTCTTCACTTAATAGTTAAAAGAGCTGCTTTATTTCCCATATTGTTTTAATTTTAGTGTATCTACATTTATGTATAAATTTTTATTAATTTATTTTGAGGAATATCTCTGTATATAGAGTTATAATAGGATGACAATTAGTCTTAAGAATTGAGTAAAGTTTGACAAAGTCCCAAAATGTATTCTTTGTGTCTCTTGAGGCTCAAATCATTCATTCATGGGCTAGTTTAGTACTACATGCACTGTGTGTAGAGAGAGAGTCTTATGTACAACTACAGATGTGTACAACTATGTATTTGATCTTAAGCCTTAGAAATATACACTGAGATTTTTCTAATCATCTTATTTTTATGGTTTGACGAGGAAATTTTCCCACGATCTTTTAGACTATGGGGTGTCAAAACTGTTGGGGAATTTTACTCTCCCCGCCTACTACAATATGCGCAACTCCGAAGCCAACACACAATCAACAAGATATAAAACAACCACAATCAAGAGAAAAAAACATCGAGATTTACGTGGTTCGGTCGACCAACTTTGACCTACGTCCACGAGGCAACAATACTAGAAACTCACTATGTATCAGGGAGAACTACAAGAGGAACCACTCAATTCTTGTCTCTCAATCACTCAACCTCACATACATAATCAACTCTCATATTCTCTCCAAAGCCCACTCCTTGTAATCTTTTGCACGGATAAAGATCACGAAACTCTCGCCTCTCGTATAATATTCTTGAATCAGACTACGCCCTCTGTTAACCCTAGATTATAAGAATATTGGCTCTCTCTACTACATCTTCTCTCCACTCTCTTCTTCTTAGTTTTTCCTCCTACAATAGAAGAATATATATAGAAAAATCAAAATCATATCTCTAGCCTAACTTTCTAATTAGAATATGATTCAAAATCCTAATCATGATAGATCTCTAACCCTATCTAATTCTCATGAAGTTCTACAAAGAATCAAAGACATAATCCCAACAATCTCCATATTGGATTTGATTCCCAAACTCCCTTGAAGATATATTATCATTGTCTTAAAACTTTGCCTCTTCTGCTAGAGTCTTCTATTTCTTTCGCACTTCAAATCGAAGCGGCCACACTCCTAATCAGAACACATGCACTCAAACTTGTTGTCTCGTGACCCTCACTATCATCTGCTTCACCGTGGTGCCTCCACTTCTCTTGTGTGCATCAAGAGATCGTTGCTACCTCTGACAATAAAAGAAAATCAATCATGCTTGTCCTCATAACTTGAGCCTTACAATACCCTCTCCCTACTTGTTGTCCTTGTGCTCCACCTGCATCGCTCGTCTCAAATCATATCAGTGCACCTCTCCTACTCCACACTATAAGTCGGATGTATCTATCTCCTCCATCACTTGGCTTGGACCGAATATGAGAGCTCATTGTCTTCAAGTTCAATGCCACCATCTCCATTATCCTGTGTGTCACTCGGTCGTACCATCTTGTAAGCTCCACCTAATCTGGCACTGTCCTCCTTGAGTCTACACACCAACCAACTACTGCTCCTACGATGGCTTTGAATAATTATATGCTGACAACTCTACTGTTAAAATTACATTTTATTCACTACGTCAGTCTCATCTATCGCATACTCGTTTTCCCTAACTGCCATCAGATCTGTCTTGCCGTTGAATAGCGGAATATCGAACTTCGGACTCGAAGAAGTTATCTTTCTCTAACCATGACCAAAATTCAAATCAGTCATTGTAGAGATTAAATTTGATAAAATCAATACCAAAAATGAACTCAGCATATCGAAAAACCCTTGGAAGGACTCCTGGATCACCAAAATCCGCCTCCAAATCCTCGATCAAAAAACAAATCAATCTCAACCGTTGGATCTGTGCGAATAGTACCCGCCGTGTCGCTACAGTGTTCATGCTACAGTATCCAGCTGTAATTCTCGGGCACTACAGTATGCCGATGTTACAGCTTTTTTTCTTTTAATTTTTCTTTTCATCTTGATTCTTGTAACACCAATCTTTAATTTTGTACGATGCATATCTTGCGAACAGGCTCCTAGATCCATCATCATCGCTCTGATACCACTTGTTGGGGAATTTCACTCTCCCTGCCTACTACAATATGCGTAACTCCGAAACCAACACACCATCAACAAGATATAAAACGACCACAATCATAAAAAAATATCAATATTTACGTGGTTCGGTCGACCAACTTCGACCTACATTCACATGAAAACAATACGAGAAATTCACTATGTATCAGGGAGAACTACAAGAGGAACCACTCAACTCTCGTCTCTCAATCTCTCAACCTCACATACATAATCAACTCTCATATTCCCCCCAAAGCCCACTCCTTGTAATCTTTTGCACGGATAAAGATCACAAAACCCTCGCCTCTCGCACAATATTTTTGAATTAGGCTACGCCTTCTGCTAACCCTAGATTATAAGAATATTGATCTCTCTACTACATCTTCTCTCTACTCTCTTCTTTTTAGTTTTTCCTCCTACAATAGAAGAATATATATAGGAAAACTAAAACTCTATCTCTAGCCTAACTTCCTAATTAGAATATGATTCAAACTCCTAATCATGATGGAATCCAAACTCCTAATCATGATAGATATTTAACCCTATCCAATTCTCATTAAGTTTTACAAAGAATCAAAGATACAATCCTAACAAAAACCCTAGGTGTGCCTAAAGGGCACGTCCCTCAATACAGGGCCTCAGGTATTCTAGGAAACTTAAATTCTTGTGGGTGCTCTTCAGAAGAGTAGAACGCTAAATCCTCTTGGATAAGAATCCCTTTAATGCTATAGGTTTTAGCTCACAGAGAGAAGTTGTTATAATGTAGTTAGTTTTTTTTAATGTATTAATTAGTTCTTATTGTGCAGATAGACCCCTATAGTATTATCCAGTTGTGAATAGACCTCTTATAGTTCTCATTGTACAGATAGACTCTGTAAGTGAATCTTTTTAACTTTTAAAAGAGAGAAAAAAAGGTTCTATAAAGGCGAATAGCTAGACCACCCTATAGTTCTATCTATACCGATAGATGCCCAATTGCTAATTTTGTTGATTCTTAAAATAGTCAAAAAAAAAAAAAGTTTACCAAGAAGGTCTATTTGCACTTTGGCAAATTCTACAAAGGATCTATATGCACAAATAGAGCTATAAGAGATCTATCCGCAATTGTACGATACTACAGGGGTCCATCCGCAATTAACCATTATTTTATCTTGAGTTGATTGGGTCTAAGCGGGAAAATTCTTCATCTCACTCATCACATGCTAGAGAGCTCTTATGTGCTCTCTCTGTCCTCTGTTTTTAAAAGGGAGCTAGCCATAGTGTTGCTTCTCTGAAAGATCTCAACTGCCCAGTTATGGTTGTTGGCTTCATAATCTATATTAGCTTTCAACCTTCTAAAAATTTCTAAAGCTTATTATTGTAGCTAAGCCATTCTTTATTTCTTTGTTCCCTCATTAAAAATGAAGGTCGGGAGAGCTCTAGTTGACCAAAATTGTCCTTAAATTGTCCTTAAATTGTGGGTAGTTGATGAAAGAAAGCCCATTTCTCTTTTTCCTCTCCCTTTCTCTGTCTGTCCCATGATTAATTGCTTCTCAACTTAGAATTTAGTCTGTGTTTAGCTTTTGGAGAGGAGAGTAACTTGTATATGATAACTTTTGCCATATCTCCTATTATCTTCTCCACTTTTTGTGTGCATTTTAGGAGTTTTCGCACATAATATCATGTCGTCATCGTCTACCGCGCTAGCTAGAGTAGGCCGAGATCGACAGCGTTATGAGAATGAGCTTCGACTTGTCGCAGGGTAATTTTATGTTCTTCTCCTTTCTGTATCTATTCTCTCTAGTTAATAAATTTTCTGAATATCTTGTTCTGATTACTAAAAAGGAAAAGTTGCAAGGAAATTTCGCGTTCTTCTCCATCCTGCGTCTACTTTCTCAAGTTAATAAGTTTTCTGCTAATCTTGCTCTGATTACTAAGAAAGAACACGAGGAAAAAAAAGAGGGGGAAAAGATTGAGCTATAATTGATCACAAGGAAAGATGTGGGTAATTTCTCATGGGCATGTCAAGTTGGACTTTCATGCTAATTGACATGAAGAAAGTGGTGTATAATTTAATTAAGAACTTACTATTAATATGTTATGGTTTGGTCCTTCTGTTGACTAAGATCTATTGAAGTTTTGTTACATGTTTAATGTATGTATCCTACTCGAAGATTTGATAAGCTATTAATTAGATGATATGCATCATTTTCCCCCCTAGGTTATCGAAATCTTGGCTTATTATAAATTTTTTTTCTCTATGTGATGATTTTTTTAACAGATGCATTCCTTATAAACTAAAAACCGAAGGTTCAGATCTGATATATAGATTGGAAGTCCTCATGATTGCTACGCCAAATCGACATGATCTTGTTTTCCCAAAGGTGATTTCTCTTGACTATTTGCACAAATTAAATAAATCTTGTCCTTGATATGTAAAATTGTTGTATTTAAGGAGTAAATTGCTTAACAGGGAGGATGGGAGAATGATGAGAGTATGAGTGAAGCTGCAAGCAGGGAAGCTCTTGAGGAAGCAGGAGTAAGAGGAATCCTCAATGTAGGTTCATCTTTTTTTCTTCTCTCTTTATTTTGTTTGTTAGCGATGGGCGAGGGTTAAATGGTTAATTGCTTATAGACCCTATATACTATCGCCTAATTGTTGATAAACTCTCTGTATTTTTGTTGTTGCAGATACACACCCCGAGTGATTTTTTGTGTAAATTTTTATGGTTTATTTTTTGGAGTATTTTAACTTCAGGGAAAGGAAAAAAATGTTTTTTTTTTTTTTTTACAGTTAGACCTCCAGAGGTTAAAGAGTAAAAAAATTTCACATAGGGGTTCTATCTGTTGCAATGGAACTACACAGGGACTGTCCGCAATTAATCCTTTTAGCCAAACTACCATCAATTTTAAATGACTTACTTAAAACTACTCTAAAAAAATTTATGTTAGAAAACTATATGAATTTTTTCGCTGAAACTAACATTTATGACGTTAGTTAAGGTAAGATGTCATTGACAATTATCCTTTAAGTATGTAAATGGATACGTGCTCGTATTTGAACTTTTTTCCCCCAGATATATAATACCTTGAAAATTTTGATTAACCTTAATAATTTGTATTAATTTTTTTAGCAGGAAACCATACTGGGAGAGTGGATTTTTAGAAGCAAGAGCAGGCAGAACAGTTGCAGCAATGTGGGAGCTTGCAAAGGCTACATGTTTGCGTTAGAAGTGCATGAAGAACTTGAATACTGGCCTGAACAATCTACCCACAAGAGGATATGGGTAATTTGTACATCCACTACACCAAATTACAACAATAAATTAAATCATCAAAATATTGAATAACTAAATAGTTTCTATATGATAGATATAATATTTTCCTTCGTTAGGGGCTTTTATGGGTAAATTTTAACAAAACTACTATGAGCTTTCAAGATGTCGGAAAATTACCTTTAGCTATTTGGCAACTGGCTAAGAGTACAGATTCTATTAGAACATCTCTATAGAAATCGGTGATCTATACTATTCACAGGCGGTTAGGAGGTCCGTTTGTGAGTTTTTAACTTTTGACCTCATTCATATAGGGATGTTCTGATAGGATGCTTAATAAACTGCAATGAAAACTTTAATGTGAAGAGTTAAATTGTCTTTATTACTATCTATTAATCCTAAACCGAAAAAAATTCTTTATGAGTGAAAATGAAAACTATACAAGGGTAAAACTATCTAGAAAGTCACGTGCGGAACATGTGATGAGTTGAGCTAACTGTTGTCAGTACCCTTGCCATTTTATTAGGAGTTTTGCTATAGGTACCCAAAATATGAGACCAACAAGAGGGACATGTGAGGTGTCCCCCTCCTATTGCATAATGAGCTGGTCATCATTAATGATGGCCAGATCATTATGCAATAGGAGGAGGACGCCTCACCTATCCCCCCCTCCCTGTTGGTCCCATATCTTGGGTCCTTGGGGAATTTTTCTTTTATCAGTGTAAAGAGATCATGGTAGTTTTCTCCAATTTAGAATGTTTAGGGGTTTTCTGCAAAACTCCCATCATTCAGGGTATTTTCGTGAAATTTTTACTCTTTTATTAAATTTTTCTTTTTTGAAACTTTCCATAAGTAACACACGTACCCTAATGACCCCCTTCAATAACCAAATCAATCAATTATAAGGGACTTCTTTCTCTCTTTTAACTCCTCACTTCCCGTCAATAGGTAAGCGTTGCGGATGCATTCAGGCTCAGCAGATACCCGTGGATGTGCGAAGCTCTTACCTCCTGCATAAAGCTTCTATCAAAAAATCTTGGGCCTCAACAGTGTACCTCTTCTAATAATTTGTTAGAAAGAACAAGCAATGTTTCAGAGCAAGCAACCTGTACCACTGCAAGGGGTAGATCGGCCAGCGCATCCAAACCGTCAAATTTCTACTTGAACGTTAAATCAACGGCGCCTGATCGAGCAATCGACGTATCGGAGCCGTCCAATTACTACTTCAAAACTAACTCAGCCGCACCTGAAAGGGCAACCGATGCTACTGTTGATGTTTCTTCATACATCGTGACTAACGGTAGTAGCGAGGCTTCACGGTGCATTGTGACATTATGTGATTTCACTAAAGTTATGAACGATAGGTGCTATTAGAGCATCTCCAACAGCTTTCCCATTTCCTACTTTTGGAGAATTTAGTTAGGTTTTTTGTTCAACAGATTTTCCATCTCATTCCCCAAAATAGGGATGGAAGAAAAAGAATGGGGAAGCTTCCCCAAATCTACAGCATTCTCCAAATTTTTGGAGAAAAAAAGGGATTCTTCAAAATTGGGAAGATGTTGGAGTTGGTGTAAAAATAATTTGGAGAATATGACTTTTGCTTCCCCATTTTGAAGAAAATTTTGGAGAAGCTGTTGGAGATGCCCTTAAATGTTTCTACACGTTAATCTTCAATTTATTGTCTACATGGTTTCTGAGGAATAATAAGCTCTCAGTCGCTAATATCTGAATTATCCGAAGATTAGTAAACAAAATTATTTATTAAATAAAACCTATTTATGAATTGGATCGGCTTAGATAGAGTCTAAGAACTAAATTAATTTTTTTTAAAAAGGGAAAGAAATGATATGAGGCCTCAAGATTCGAAAGGGAATGTGATTTGAGCACCAAGACTTAGTCGACATATGCTTAATTACCCCCCACAAAATTGAGAAGGAAATGTGTTTTAGCCCCTTTATATGGTGCCGCTTCAGCGAAGAGAGAAAACCTTTTGTTTATTCCCACTTATCCTCATTTAATGGCATGTCACCTCTCCAAAATTAACTTCAATTTTATTAATCTAATAGGTTTAATATCTAATAAGTTTCAAAACTAACTACTAAGTTCAATAACTATGTCATAAATTTAACAACTAACTAATAAGTTTAATATTTTATCTCATAAGTATATCAACTAACTAACATAGTAACATGTTCAACAAATATCATAAGTTTAACAACTAAGTAATAAGTTAACTCCTTGAGAGTTACAAAAATTACAACTAACCTCTTAAAAATTCATAGAAAATCCCCAAACAGTTTTACAAATTGCAGATTACCCCCAAAAATGTAGAAACCCCCAAAAAGTTTAAAAATAAGAAATGACCCCTAATAGTTTAAGAAATTGCCAACGACCTTGCAAAAACCGTAGAAAATCCCTTAAAAATTTAGAAATTGTAAATAATTTCCCAATAAATTGCGTGCCCGCCTCCCCCCCCCCACCACCACCCCACACACACACACAAAAAAGCGTTTTATAGGGGATAACGTCCTAAAAGTTTGCATAAAATCCAAAAGAAAAAAAAAGAGAAGTGGGAAGGGTTGTCTTTTTATTTATTACTTGGATGTAAATATTAATGGGTTTTTCTATAGAGTGCCCATGGGCACTCTATAAGAAAGAAGAGAGATAGAGAGAATTGAATTGCCCATAGAATTTAGTACAAATCAGAAGGGCCCATGGGCAATTCACTTCTCTCTATCTCTCTCCTCTCTTATAGAGTGCCCATGGGCACTCTATAGAAAGAAAAATGACTTAAGAACCCAAAATATGGGACCAAGGGAGGGGACATGTGAGGTGTCCCCTCCCTTGGTCCCATATTTTGGGTCACCGTAGCAGCACTCCTATAGAAAAACCCTAACACAAATGAGGTTTTGTGGGGGTAGGGCCGTAGGGGGTGTGTGGTTGACGTATCATTAAATTAGGGTACAATGAGAATAAATGCAATATTTACTCTCTCTGTTTTTGTGACAGCATATAAAAGAGCTAAAACACATTTGCTTTTCAATTTTGGGAGGTAAAAACACATTTACTCTCTCTGTTTTTGTGACAGCATATAAAGCACATTCTCTTTATGAGACGGGGGCCTAAAAGTATTTTTGCCCAAAAAAAAAAATACCGGTTCCCACTTTTTTCAACAATCTTCATCATTCATGAGCATATCTAAATCATCCACGGAAACTAATGAGTTCTCAAATCAGTAAATCTCAGACACCAACCATCATATATCCTCGAGTTAAATTTGCATTTTTTTAATATCCACGGCAGTCGTGAGACAGCATTATGACTACCGACATGTATATGATATTCATTGTCTGCATACCCCACTATATGTGTACTAATCAATCTTTAATCAATCTGGAGCTATTTTGTACTGCAATTGTAAATGAATTAAATGTTACATGTATTGTTAATTTGTTACAGGAAATTAATTAGTCTTAAATATCATTGCGTTTAATTATAAGAAATGTATTTCTAAATCCAAATCCTCTTCCAAGCTTATTGCTGCTCATAAAAACACTAGTACAAAGGTGCCCAGCCCCGATGGGTGGTGGGAACCGTTAGGGTAACTTTTCGCAGCCCCAACGGTTCCAACCGTTGGGGACATTTTTTAACAATGGAGGGAATTTTCCCTCCCTTTTTTAATAAAAAAAAACACAAAAACTCGCAAATCTCCTTTGCCGCCGCTCAAAGATTCCCGCCACCACCCCTCGGAGATCGCCTCCGCCGCTGTCGCAGCTACTCGGAGATCCCCTCTTCGTCGCTGCTCGGAGATCGTCTCCGCCGCTGCTCAAAGATGGCCGCTGCCACAACCGCCACTCTCTCCCCTCAAAACCTTAGCCTTTGCCACCATGAACTGCAGCCACGCCGCTCTCTCCCCTCTTTTCTGCTGCTCGGAGATGGTCACTGGAAACCCTAGCGCAGAGGATCCGAAAACCCTCGCCTCCCTCACCTCATTGGCCTCCGCTACCTCCCCTAACTCAACTTCCCTATCGGGTGCGGTTAAACCCTGACAATCTGCAAGCCCTCGATTTTTGCACCGTTGCCGATGAGACTACGAATAAAGTGAAGAATCAGGCATTCTGCCCTGCAGATGATATGTCCACAGGTCGAAAAACCCTGTAATAACTATTCCTTTTTTTTTGTTTCTTGTGGTGATTTGAAAGGCTGAAAATTGGTGGATTGACTTTGTTAGGCGCGAAAGAGGGACTCCTGATGCCGTACTAATCAATCTTTAATCAATCTGGAGCCATTTTGTACTGCAATTGTAAATGAATTAAATGTTGCATGTATTGTTAATTTGTTACAGGAAATTAATTAGTCTTAAATGTCATTGCATTTTATTATAAGAAATGTATTTCTAAATCCAAATCCTCTTCCAAGCTTATTACTGCCCATAAAAACACTAGTAAATGTTGGAGTTGTAACTTAAAACTTAGGTTTGTAGAGGAAAAGAGGAAAAGTTTAGTTCCACATTGGAAAAGAGATGGGAAGATATGTTCTTTATAAGCCTTCCCTTTCTCTCATATGCCTAGAATAAAATAAAAGTTATGCTTCATACCACACACGCGCGCCGGCCGGGTTGGGCTCGGGTCGGGTCGGGTCGGGTGGCGCGCACAGACGAATGCAGCTCCGGATTAATGGGCTCTTAATCTGCTACATTTTTATTTTTGAACAATTAAAATGTGATATTTATTTTTGAACAATTAAAATGTAATATTTATTTTTGAACAAGCGGTTAGGATTAAATATTTTGTAACTGCTATAATTAAAATACTGCGGATTTATGGGTTATAATTAAAATGTGATAAACATTTTTTTGTATGAATTAATTTTATTTCTGAGTTATAATATTTATCTGATTTAATTATCAACTGTTTCAAACTAAATTATGTGCTTATTATTGTCTAAACAGCTAATATTCCTAACAATCCAAGAAACTAATCGTGTGCTGTTTAGAATAGTAACATGATTAACATTCTGGTTTTTATGTTAATGCTGTCTGCAATTCTTAAAAACGAAATGTTACACTGCATGATAATTCTGTTGTATGAATGTTTTATATATTTCTGTTGCATTATAATAACAAAACTATTCATTCACCATCAGATTATGGCTACAAGTGAAATTATATCGGCTAAACCAGAGAAGTTTGATGGGAACAATTTTCATCGCTGACAAAACCAAATGAGATTTTGGTTAACAACTCTAAATCTAATAACTGCCATAGAACCAGACAACTCATCTTCCTCTAGACCAGTTACTAGGCAATCTTCCTCATCTTCCTCCACAGATTCCATTCCTATCCCGAGAACACCTCAAGAAATAGAGTATCATTGCCTACACAGAAATAGAGTATAACTGCCATATAATATTAGGTTATGATATATATTATTCTATCACTAATGCTAAAGTTCTGTGGGAAACACTAGAGAAAAAGTATGGTTTAGATGATATGGGAATTAAAAGATTTAAAGCTTCTGATTTTAACAAATTTAAAATGGTAGATTCTAAACCACTGAATGAGCAAATTCATGAATTTGAACATATAGTTCACCAATTAAAAGTGAATGGATCTATCTTAGACGAAACGTTTCAGATAGTCTGTCTTATAGACAAACTTCCCGAGTCCTCGACAGATTTTGCCAAAAACCTTAACCATACCCAAGGAGATCTTACCCTAGAGCAAGTGTTGAATTCCATTAGAATTGAAGAGCAACATAGACTCAGGGAGAAAAATATGACAAAATCCGAACCCAAAGAACCCAAAGTAAATAATGTTGAATCCAAACCCTTTCCCCAACACAAGAAACGTCACTTCCACCAAAATCAAAATAAAACATTTAAGAAGAAATACTTTCATCAAAATAAGAACCATGTCCACTTTCAAAAGAAGGAAGGAGCTGAACGTCGAGCCTGTTTCGTTTGTGGACGAACCAACCACCTTGCTAAGGACTGATTTTACAAGAAGACAGAACAACCCAAGCCTAGGAAGGGAGGACCTCCGCCTAATAAGTCACAAGTAAACATGGTGACTTCCAGTTCAGCTGAGACTGCTTTCAGGTCTGTTCTCTTCACCCCTGAAATAAACATGACCTTTCAAGCAAATGATTGGTGGATTAACACTGGAGCTAATATTCACGTTTGCTCTAATCAATTTTTGTTTTCCACCTATCAGGTCTCAAGTAGAAGAACTGTGATAATGAAAAATAATAATGTGGCTCCTGTATCTGGAATAGGTCAGATCAACCTAAACCTGACTTCGAATAAGACTTTGATCCTGCCGGATGTCCATCATGTACCAGATATTAGGAAAAATTTAATTAGCGGATCTTTATTAGTGCAACAAGGCTACAAACTTGTTTTTGAATCAAATAAAGTTGTAATAACTAAGGGATTGAACTTCATTGGTAAAGGTTTTTTATGTGATGGTCTTTTTAAATTGAATGTTAAGAATTCTACTCTTGCATCTCCAATAGCTTTGAATATCGAACCTTCTATCACTTGGCATCAAAGATTAGGACATGTGAATTATAATTCAATTAAAAGATTGATGCATCTCAATATAATTCCAAAGCTTAATATAAAAGATGATGAAAAATGTGAAATATGTGTAGAAGCCAAACTTCCTAAGAAACCATTTAAAACTATTGATAGAGATTCTGAGATATTAGAACTCATTCATAGTGATGTTTGTGATTCAGGAAGAACAACTAGAGGAGGTAACAAATATTTTATAACTTTTATAGACGATTGCTCTAAATATTGTTACCTCTACTTAATTAAGACCAAAGATGAAGTCATAAACAAATTCAAAATATATAAAGCAGAAGTTGAAAATCAGTTGGATAGGAAAATTAAAATACTAAGATCAGATAGAAGTGGTGAGTACACTTCTAACGAATTAAAACAATTCTATGAAGAGAATGGAATTATTCATGAAATAACTGCTCCATATACACCTCAATCTAATGGAGTAGCTGAGAGAAAGAATAGAACACTAATGGACATGGTAAACTCAATGTTAATTAATTCTGGTGTACCAGAAAATTTGTGGGGAGAAGCTCTCATGACTGCCTGTCATATACTAAATAGAATTCCATTCAAGAAATCTAATAAAACCCCTTACACAATTTGGAAGAATAGAAACCCTAATTTGGATTACCTGAAAGTATGGGGGTGCTTTGCAAAAGTTAAAATACCTGAGAATAAGAGAAAGAAGATTGGACCTAAAACTGTAGATGGAATTTTTATTGGCTATGCTTCTGATAGTAATACAAATAGATTTTTAATAATCAACTCTGACATTAATGAAATAACCAACAACACCATAATTGAAGCTAGGGATGCACATTACTTTGAAAATATTTTTCCTTACAAGACCAGAGTAAACAACACAGGCCCTAGCTCTAGTAATTCAGATCCTAGTTCTAACCAAGATGAAACTAGTTCTAAACAAATTAGACCACTAGAAAGTCCAGAGGAGCCTAGGAGAAGTAAAAAAACTAGAATAGAAAATGTCCATAAAGATTTCTATGCATTACTTGTAGAAGATTTCCAATTATATTTGAAGATGCAATAAAATCAGTAGATGCTCCATTTTAGAAGGAAGCTATAAATAATGAGATACAATCTATAGTTCAAAATCATACTTGGGAACTAACTGATCTTCCTTCAGACTGTAAAACTATAGGATGTAAATGGGTATTTAAGAAGAAACTCAAACCAGATGGAACAATAGATAAATATAATGCCAGATTAGTAGCTAAAGAATATACCCAAAAATCCGGTATTGATTATTTTGATGTCTATTCTCCAATAGCTAGGATTACTACCATTAGAGTCCTTATAGCTCTAGCATCTATTCACAAATTAATAATACATCAAATGGATGTTAAAACTACATTCTTAAATGGAGATTTAGATGAAGAAATCTATATGGATTAACCTGAGGGATTTATAGCTACCGGACAAGAAAAAAAAGTATGCAAACTTATTAGATCACTATATGGTCTCAAACAAGCTCCAAAACAATGACACATAAAATTTGATCAGATTATACTATCTTATGGATTTAAAATTAATCAAACAGATGAGTGTGTATATCATAAAATAGACAATAACAATAAAATTGTGATTTTATGTTTATATGTTGATGACATTCTTATTTTTGGTTCTGACATACAAATCATAAATGATATCAAACACTTTTTATCACAAAATTTTGACATGAAAGATTTAGGTCAAGCTGATTTAATTCTTAACACCAAAATCTTGAAGAATGAGAACGGATATGTGTTGTCACAATCACATTATATAGAGAAAATTCTCAAGAACTTTTATGATCCAAACTGTAAACCTTTTTCTACTCCATATGATCCTAATGTACATCTATAGAAAAATACAGGTTATCCTCAATTACAAAGAGAATATGCACAAATAATTGGATCATTAGGATTCCTAACAAACTACACAAGACCTGACATTGCTTATGCAGTAAATAGACTTAGTAGATATACATCAAATCCTAATAAGAGTCATTGGGATGCTCTAGAAAGAGTTTTAAGATACCTAAAAGGAACTATGAATTATGGTTTACACTATAAAGGTTATTCATCTGTACTAGAAGGTTATTCAGATGCAAATTGGATTAGTGACTCAGTAGATGTAAAATCCACCATAGGATTTGTGTTCCTTTTAGGAGGAGCTGTTTCATGGAAATCTACTAAACAAACTGTAACTGCTAGAAGTACAACGGAATCAGAAATGATAGCCCTTGATACTACTAGTATAGAAGCTGAATGGTTGAAAGATTTACTAACTAAAATTCCACTAATGCAAAAACCATTACCAGCTATTTTTATTCATTGTGATTGCAGGTCAGCGATTGACAAATGCCATCAAGAGAATGCAGATGTGAAAATGAATCGACACTTGAAAGTACGACACAAATCCATGAGATATAAGATGAAAAATCATATAATAGCATTAGACTTTGTAAGATCAGAGAAAAATCTTGCAGATCACTTAACTAAAGGCTTATCTAGGGCAGCGATCCTAGAATCATCGAGAGGGATGGGGTTAAGCGCATAAGAAAAATCACTACAGTGGCAACCCAACCTCGCAGAGGTTCAATGGGTAGAAACAAACTGAATGAGTGATTAATTGTGAGGAGCACTGAATTTATTTGCTCCCATCCCTAGGGTGATCAGTGCTCATAAAAAGCGAGTGAAATGTTGAGTTAAACTCTTAATGAATCCAAGACCCATGAGGCAGGATGCTTACTTGCTCGCATTTATTAGGATTCACCTATATGTGTGTAGTTGTGAGGCCACGACTATAGGATCAGGGCTGCTCCCTAGTAACACACATGAAAGATACATGCGCAAGGCCGATAATAGCGCAACCCGTTTAGAATTCTTCAAAACTATACTATGTGTGCTTTCTGTAGAAATCTGATAAATGGGACTGGTTCAAGGCGTAGTCCACCAAGCTCTCACGGATCTATACAACTGTCACTAAGTGAAGGTTCAAACCGAAAGGTACCTCCACCTATTACATAGTATAAGGGAACCAACAATATTATTTATTTGTTTTTATTTTACTCTTATTTCTGAGTTATTTTAAGTTTTAAGTAATGTAGGGGATTGTTGGAGTTGTAACTTAAAACTTGGGTTTGTAGAGGAAAAAAGGAAAAGTTTAGTCCCACATTAGAAAAGAGATAGGAAGATAGGTTCTTTATAAGCCTTTCCTTTCTCTCATATGCCTAGAAGAAAATAAAGGTTATGCTCCACACCACACACGCGCGCGCCGGTCGAGCTCGGGTTCGGGTCGGGTGGCGCGTGCACACGACCTGTGGACACGAATGCAGCTCCGGATTAATGGACTCTTAATCTGCTAGGATTAAATATTTTTTAACTGCTATAATTAAAATACTGCGGATTTATGGATCTAAATGACAGAAAACGGCTAACATTAATACATTAATGGGCGAGTAATTAAAACGTGTTAATTGCGGGATTTATGAATAGCGGCCGTTTTAACCCTATAAAAGGACCTAAACCCAAAGAGTTTTACACAATGAAAAATACAACATTTTATCTCTTCTTCTCTGTTCTCCCTCTTTCATTTTCTTGTTGTTATATTTTGTTGGTTCCCTGAAAGTGGTGAAGAATTCGCAAAACCTTCTTGAAGCTCGTGCCGACGAGAAGGGGGTTGCCTGACCGAGGATCGTCGCATCTCCGAGATCTATTGTCGCGTAGCCCTGTACAAGAGGGGATAATTAGTTTCTTGGGACAGCGCGTTGCACACCTCGACCATCAGGCCGTATTTCTAACTCTATTTTTTTGTTTGAATTAATTTCATTTCTGAGTTATAATATTTATCTGATTTAATTATCAACAGTTTCAAACTAAATTTCATGTTTATTATTGTCTAAACAACTAATATTCCTAACAGTAAAAAGGTGCCCAACCCCGACGGGTGGTAGGAACCGTTAGGGTCATTTTTTAACAATGGAGGGAATTTTCCCTCCCTTTTTTAACCAAAAAAAAAAGAAAAAACACAAAAGGCCCCCCGTGAACCTCTTTTCTTCTTCATTCCCCCTCTATCAAAAACCCGCAAATCTCTTTTGCCTCCGCTTAAAGATTCCTGCCACCGCCCCTCGGAGATCGCCTCCGCCGCCGCCGCAGCTACTCGGAGATCCCCTCTTCGTCGCTGCTCGGAGATCATCACCACCACTGCTCAAAGATGGTCGGTGCCACCACCGCTACTCTCTCCCCTCAAAACCCTAGCCTTCTCCACCATGAACTGCAGCCACGCCGCTCTCTCTCCTCTTTTTTGCTGCTCAGAGATGGTCACTGGAAATCCTAGCACAGAGGATCCGTAAACCCTGGCAATCTGCAAGCCCTCGATTTTTGCACCGTTGGCGATAAGACTACTAATAAGTGAAGAACAAGGCATTTTGCCCTGCAGATGACATGTCCACAAGTCAAAAAACCTTCTAATAACTATTCCTTTATTTGTTTCTTGTGGTGATTTGAAAGGCTGAAAATTAGTGGATTGACTTTGTTAGGCACCAAAGAGGGACTCCTGATGCCGTTGCAAACGGGTGTGGGTAAAAGCCCATCAACTTTGGTTTCTTAACCAGAGTAAGAACATTTTTCCTATTTGCATAATCTTCACTTTTCTGATTAAAATTATTGAGATGCTAATATGGAGATCGCATTGTCATGGATGATATACAAATATAGCTTTGATAGATAGCTCGGTTCAAATCTAACAAGCTTTTGTTTTGTTGATGGATCAGTTAACTCATGAAAACTTCGAGTTTTACTTACTGTAGAAATAACCCATAAGGGTCCGAAATGATTGGAATCTGGGTATTAATGAGAACTAGTAGAAACTCTTGAAGAGAAGGGTAAAAACTCAGTTTCAGTTTAGTTCATTGATCTTATTCTCTCCAAAACTTCGTTTCAGCTCCAGTCCACTGACCCTCTTCTCTACAACCTAACCCCCTCTCATATACCTCCTCTTATCTGTCATCTGTAAATAACACTATGTCTACCGCTAACCAATGCAACCATTGGTAAAAAAATTTAATCGTTAGGGCAACATTAACCCTAACGTGATTTGCTCCAACGAGTGTTTTAGTAGCCCCAACGGTTGTAACCGTCGGGGACACGCTCAGCCCCAACGGTTACAACCGTTGGAGCTGCTACAGTTCATACTGAATTTGATGATAAAATTAAAAATTCTCTTGTACATTTACTAACTTACAAGTGTTAGGATCTAGATGCAGTTCCGGGGAGTGGAGTGATTATGATTGCTTAATTTTTTCGACTAATTAAAAACAAACACAGAAAAATGCACTAGAAAATAGATAAATTATTAAATAATATTTTATAATGGTTCGGATAAATCCTACATTCACTATTTCTCCTCAATAGTAGGGCTTTCTACACTATATGAGAGTTTCATGGATTACAAAACCTAATCCCGTAGGTGATACAAGACAGCACTCTTGTCTATTCCTAAACTAGTCGTCTACAGCAATCAATCTCACACAATGAGAAATATAGCTCCCAGCTTGTAACCCTAACCCTCAATTAACCATGGCTTGAGTGCCCTGTACAAAACCAATCACATAACCGTAAAAACAGAGTTTGTAATATAAAAATAATATTAGTTAAGCATACAAGAAAGATCTTATAGCCCTTTATTTAAGCAAATTGTTCTCCTTGATGATAAAAGTGTAGCTCTAAGAGAACGGGATTGGAAAACACACTTCAATGGCAATACTCTCTGTAGTTGTAGATCCGGTGATGAAGAATGCAATGAGGGAGTTACCTGAACAGCTTTTGTATGATTTCAATGAGATTCCTTCTTCAAGTCAGAAAGCCCTCTCTCTCTCTCTCTCTCTCTCTCTCTCTCTCTCTCAATTACTCTCTCTCAATTAGGTCAGGAGGAGTAATGTGAAATGAGAGGAAAGAAAGTAGATCTCAACTACATTGAACGGTTGAGATTAAGGCACAAAATCTAAAAATTCACTCCAGTCTCATAGATAAGCGGAAGTCCTAAATAGATGACATTGGCTCATCGATGAGTGTCATGACTCTTGATGATAAAAAAAACTTCATAATTTTTCCTCTATCGTTGGTGATGCAGAATAGATGACAACGATGAGGGTCATGGTTCATTGTTAACCTCACCATTTGGCTCATCAATGAGGAGTTAGAGCCGATGAGCCTGCCTCGCTCATCAATGAGCAAAGCTACTTATCCATGAGCGGCTATGCTGAAGCTCATTGCTGAGTTGAACTTCACTCTTTTCGCCTCAAACTCAATTCTAACATGTCGAACTTGCTCAAATCATCTCAAATACAAATTAAATACAAATAAATGTTTGTTATTATTCAAACAAAAGAAATTACATAGACATGGTCTTAACAACAATTTCTTGTTGAAGCTAATCCAAATTTAATTCGGTTATCATTAGTAATTAGTTCTACATGTAAGAGTTTTCTTATACTAGGAATTAGTTCATATATCTTATCTATAGTATTTACTTGCTTATTTTTAGAAGTTCATGCCATAGTAGAATTCTTGTAACATTAGACTACTAAATCTATTTAAGTATTTCTTATAGCTGTGAATTGATCAAGCCTGAGAATAATTTGCTTCTCCCTGTAACCCTTCATGTACTTTATTGGTTTATTTGTGTTTTGATAGTGTTTTGATCCGACAGTGGTATCAAAGCCATAAACAATCTACACGGGATGATGTCACCTTCTATTCCTATATTGGATGGGAAGAATTATCACTGGTGGAAAGTGTTGATGAAGGCATGGTTCCAATATCAAGGTATACTAGGTGTCATAGAGAATAGAGTTGCCAATCTCGTAGAGAGTGAAATTGAAGTCAAGAAGAAAGCCCAAAGTGAGAACAATAAGAAGAATCGAAAGGTATTATTCTTCATCCATCAATGAGTTAATGATTCAGTCTTTGAGAAGATTGATGGAGAAACTACAACCATCTACATGAGCGCTCATCATCTTCAAGTTCAATACGACCACCTACATCTCCCTGTGTGTCACTTGGTCGTGCTTTCTTGCGAGCTCCACCTAATCTGGTATTATCTTCCTCGAGTCTATACACCAACCAACTCCTGCTCTTGTGATGATCCTAAATAATTATATGCTGACAACTCTATTGCTAGAATTACATCTGATTTTCTACACCACTCTCATCCATCGCATACTCATGTGCCCTATCTGCCATCAAATCTGTCTCGTTACCACCATCAAAACTTATCAGTACTTTCTGATCAATCTGAATAAAATCTAAAAACTAAAACCCTCCTATAGCGTTTAGAGCACTCCAAAACCTCAAAATCAACTCCTAGATCATTAAAATCAGCCTCCAAACCTTCAATCAGAAGGCAAATGAATTTACACTGTTGTAGGCTGTCTAAAAATCACAATAGATAGCTGATCCTCATCAAACACCGATGATGGAAGTTATAATTTGACGACTTCCAGAAGGCTACAATTTGAAGACTTTCACGTAGATCGCTGAAGGTTACAATCTGACGATATTTACGACAACTGATGGAAGCTCTAATCAAACAGCCTTCACAATCAACATCGGGAGTTACAATCTGACGACTCTCACATATCAGAGAGAGCTAAAGCAAAGATTACAAAATGATGATCTTTGCAACGCTTCGACAGAAAGAGACTACAAATCGACGGTCTCTTCAAATCAAGCTGCGGAAGTCCTCCCCGCACACGAGCATCAAGACGCACCGCGTTCATAGCCACGAACGCAGCCAAACGTAGCTTCACTCGCTTCCAGACGCAGCTCCAACCGCTGCTCAACACAGCTCCAACCGCTGCTCAACGCAGCTCCAAGCACTGCTCAACGCAGCTCTATACCGCTGCACAACACAGCTCCACCCGCTGCCAGACGCAGCTCCAATCCTTGCCAACGCAGCTCCAATCGCTGCCCAACGCAGCTCCGAGCACTGTCCAACACAGCTCCAAGCACTGCCAAACGCAGCTTCACTCACTGCCTAACGCAGCTCCAACCGCTGTCCAACACAGCTCCAAGCACTGCTCAACACAGCTCTATACCGCAGCCAAACGCAGGTTACATCTGTTGCCCAACGCAACTCGTAAACACTGTGTTCAAACGCAGATTTCACTCCAGAATGCAGGATTTGCGTTTGACTCGTTCAATCACGAGCTGAACGGTTTCAAAACCGTTTCACATGATTTGAGGGGATCAGAACTCCACTCAAGAGTGATTTAAGGGGCGGTTACATCCCATTAGCCCCACTTAGGAGCGAATTAAGGGGGCGGTTATACCCCTTAATCCCCTATAAATAACTAAGAAATCAGCTTAGTTCGGGGCTGGTTTTGGGAGGTTGGATCCTGATCCTTGATCTTAATCTGGCTTTTGGAGGTTGGCTTGGGGATCCTTCTCCTCAACAGCAAAGAATAGATCCTTGGCTTGTCTAACAAATTACGGTTAAGATCAAACAAACTCATTCAGAGTTCTAAAACTTGCCACGCAAGTTCTCCACAACGTTAAATCGTGAGGAGGAGGTCACGTTCCAGTGAAACAAGACGTCGGATCGTCAACGAGAAGCAAACTCGACGCGAGCATTCGAGGGAGGCATCTCATCGCCACCGTGAAGAACCCAGATTTAAACAAAGGGGAGAATCCAGATCATTCTCCTCTCTTTTGTAATCGGAATCCAATTGTAATCGATTTTGAGAGAATACAAATTAATTTTTCTTTCACTGTCTTGTTATTACAAATTTTCCACCAAACAACTGTCAGTTTTGATTTAGTAATTTTTAACCAAATCATCACCCATGTGAACAGTGTTCCCGCCACTTTAGTGTTCCAGCCGCTACAATACCTTCTTTTTTCCTTCATCTCAATTATTGTAACGTTGTTGATCTTCACTTTTGTACGACATCTATCTTGCGAACTCGCTCCCGGATCCATAATTGTAGCTCTGATACCACTTGTTGGGAGTTTTAGACTCCCCATGTACTACGATCTCCGCAACTCAGAAGCCAACCCACAATTAATAAAGTTTAAAATAACCACAATCAAAAATAAAGAATACAGAGATCTACGTGGTTCAGTCGACTAACTTCGACCTACATCCACGGGACAACAATACAAGAAATCTATTATGTATCAGGAGAGCTACAAGAGGAGCCACTCAACTCTCATTTTTCAATCTCACATCATAATCAACTCTCATTCTCTCCAAAATCCACTTCTTATAATCTTTTGAATGGACAAAGACTGCGAAAACCTTGCCTCTCACACAATATTCTTGAATCAGGCTACGCCCTTTGCTAACCCTAAATTAAAAGAATATTGACTCTCCCTCCCCTTTTTGGTTTTTCCTCTAATAATAGAAGAATATATATAGGGAAACAAAAATTCTATCTCTAGCCTAACTTCCTAACTAGAATAGGTTTCAAACTCCTAATCATGATGAGACCCAATCTCCTAATCATGATAGATCTCTAACACTATCTAATTCTCATGAAGTTATACAAAGAATCAAAGACACAATCTTAACAGTAACCTCAGATGATGATATTGATGCAGATGGAGATATTGTGTACTTTATAATGTTCGCTGATTGTGAGCCAGTTATGTTTAAAGAGGCTATTTAAGATCCTAAGTGAATACATGCAATGAAAGAAGAGATAAAGGCGATTGAGAAGAACAATATGTGGGAGCTTACAAATATTTCACAAGGACATAAAGCCATCGATGTGAAGTGGGCCTTTAAGAAAAAAAATTAAGGCGAATGGTGAGGTTAAGCTGTATAAAGCAAGACTAGTGGCAAAAGGCTACGAAACAATAGCTTAATTATGATTACCAAAATGCTTTTTTTTATTTTGCTAGAATTAAAACTTTTGGACTAATAATTGCATTGGCTACATAAAAGCATTGGAATATTCATCGGATGGATGTGCAGTTAGCCTTTCTTAATAGGCCAATTGAAGAAGACGTTTTTGTGAAGCAACCACCTGAAATTATAAAGAAATGGTGCGAACATAAAGTACACAAGTTAAAGAAAGCATTGTACGAGCTAAAGCAAGCACCGTGAGCATGGAACAAAAGGATTGACTCCTTATTTCAGGAAAGTAGATTTAAGAAGTGTCCCTCCAAGCACGCCTTATATGCGAAGGCAAACAATTCTAGTGATATACTACTATTTTACCTTTATGTTAATGACTTGATTTTTACTAGCAATATATTAGTATGATTGAAGATTTTAAGAAGTCCATGATGCATGAATTTGAGATGACAAATCTTAGTCTGATGTCTTATTTTCTTGGCAGTGAAGTAGTTCAAGGCAATGATGAGATTTTCATATGTCAAAAGAGGTATTGTGCAGAGTTGTTGAAAAGGTTTCATATATTTGATTGCAATCCTATTAGAACACCCATAAAGGTTAGTTTTATATTATCTTGAGATAGTGATAGTGCACAAGCTGATGTTATAGGCTATTTTGATATGATTGAAGTGGAGATTATGATGACCACAGAAGAACTTCTGTCTATGTTTCTAATTTGCTCCACCGCATTTTCATGATCGTTGAAGAAACAGTCTATTGTTGCAATCTTAACTTATGAAGCGAAGTATGTAGCAGTAGCGTAGAGTGCTTGTCAAGCAATTTGATTGCTAATGTGCTAAGTCAAATTCATATTCAAGTTGAAGGTCCTACAAAGATATATGTTGACAACAAGTCTGCAATTGATTTGGCAAAAAATCCCATAATTCATGGAAGAAGCAAACATATTCATACTCGTTACCACTTTCTACGAGACAATATTGAGAAGAATGAGGTCGTGTTGGTTTATTGCAAGTTTGAAGATCAAGTCGCGAACATCCTCATGAAAACCTTGAAGTTTAAAACATCTGTCAAGTTGAAGCGTATGATTGGAATGATGACTTTGTAGAATTTGGATGGGGGATTGTTGAAGCTAAACCAAATTCAATTAGGTTATCATTAGTAATTAGTTCTACCTATAAAAGTTTGCTTCGACTAGGAATTGGTGCATATATCTTATCTATAGTATTTAGTTGATTTATCTTTTTAGAAGCTCATTGTCATATTAGAATTCTTGTAACATTAGATTGCTAAATCAATTTGAGTAGTTTCTGTAGCCGTGAATTGATCAAGCTTGAGAATAATAAAATTTTTGTTTACTTCTCCCTGCAAATTAACCTGCGTATACTCTATTTATTTTATTTGAGTTTTAATAGTGTTTTGATCCAACAGTCCTTGCAGTTCGTTCAAATATAAGCTAGTCCAAGTTCTTGGTCTTTCTTTGCTAGGCTACCAACTAATAGATCACACAAGCAAAGGAATATTAACAACATGGAAATCATAATCAAGTTAAGTAATCGATTAGCCTCACTTGCTATACTAATTATTTTCTACAAAAAGATATGGTCAAATAGCATGTTTATAACATTATTGTAGTCAAAACAATAATGTAAGGATCTTGTATTGGTACTAATGATAATATAAGCACGTGATTTGATCCCTTAGTTAGCAAAATTAATGAAGGCACTATTCCTTCATAAGCTAATATAGTATGCTAAGACAAAAGCTGATCTAAAATAGCTGATTGCATGTGGTAATTCATTATCAATATGGAAGCATGGTATGTAATGTGTGTTACTTTCATAGAGTAAATATTATTGCATTTTATATGTTGTGCTAATACTGAACACAACTAGGGTCTTGTACGATGTAACTTCTCACGTTTCATAAATGTAAGAAACTCCTCATTTTAGGAGCATTTCCCTATAAACTATACTGTCTTATGGGGAAAACTTATATATATATA
>BQKN01064961.1:166665-198139 GCA_022839385.1 Asparagus kiusianus | reverse complement strand
CTATGATACCACTTGTTGATTTATGAGAATGATGGACACTAAAAAAATATTTTGTTATTATTTTTCTAGTAGTACAATACTCAATACTCTCACTAATACAAACACTCTCTCTGCTACAAACTATTACACTCTTTTATAAGACAATCTTCTTCCTCTTATTCTTTGTCCCTCTCTTTATTTCTTTCTTTGTTTTTCTCTCTTGATGCCGGGATGCAATCTACCGAGCGCTTGGGGAGTTATTTATAGCCTTGATCTTGTGGTTGGTAAGTAATGTAGCTGGGTAGGTGGTTACTAGGGCTATCCAAACGGTCTGGGCAAAATCAGGGCCCGAATTTTGCCCAGCTCGGGTCGGGTTTTCCGGGCCGGGCCCAGGGCCGGCACGATTTTTTTATTTTAAAATTTTTTAAAAATTTTTTATTATTTTTTTAAATTTCAAGAATACCTAAACAAAAATTAAACAAACTTTTAATAAAAACAATCATATTATTAATCACTTGTAATTATATAATTTATAAATACAAAAAATTATAGAAATTAAAATGATAAAAATAACTTCTTTATTAATAATCAGTCAATCATCTACAATTATAAATTAATTTTGGAATTATTCGCATCGCAATAGATGAATACATCCCAACTAGGTTGGCACCTACTCATCTATATCACTATTATTTGCAACTTTTTTCAAAATAATTTATCATAAATTTTTAGCTAGGAAATAAAAATTACAAAGTGATGAATAATCTCTACTCTTTATATCTATCTGCTAGTCCCAACTCTTCAAAATTATCTTCAATACCAGTCATCTGATCGATGTCTTGTGTTCTCTTCTTGTACCTTTACTAATCTTGTAGGCACGTTACCACCTGTACGGTATACGGATCTAACGATGTCCAGTGGTCATCGATTAAACGTCCTGCTGTGCTAAATGCGGATTCCGAAACTATCATGAAAACTTGTACTGTTAGTAAGTCATGAGCCTGAAATATCCTAGAGGGGGATGAATAGGCTAATACGACAATAAATGTGTAATTAAAAATAACAATGCAATACACCAACTAAAATAAATACAAAGGCAATAAGATAGAGATGAGTTTAGAGAATAGTTAGTCAATGGCGACACGCGATATGTTCACGAGGTTCGGTCCACCGACCTACATCTCTGCTCCCCATTCTCATGGAGAATATCACTATCACACCCGCTTTGAAAACCGGAACTTCTTCACAATGATCTTCTCTTGAGATCTTACAAGCCACACACTTGATCTCCTCGAGATCAATCTCACCACACAAAGCAAATGAAAAGAAAAGAGTCTCTCTCTTACAATAGCCATATGGCAAGATGAAGAGATTGCAATTTGAAGCTTGGGATGTGAGATTTGCAAGTGTAAAAATAAAGTTGAATTGAAAGTTAAGGCTCTTTTAAACCTAAAAAAACAAACTCAAGAGATTTTCAATGCTTGCTTAGTTACTATAGTAATGGGGGATGGAGAGTATTTATAAGCATTCAAGGCAACAGCCAAACCCCAAAGAAAAGGACAAAAATAGTCAAAACCCGAAAAATCTGGAAACAGAAAAAGCTAGCCGTTGGACGCTTATCAGTCGACTGATGGGGCTCATCAGTCGATTAATGAGCTGGCCGTATAGGCTGCCCAATGCTCATCACTCGACTGGAGAACTCTTCAGTGGACTGACTGGAGAACTCTTCAGTCAACTGATGACCTCATCAGTCGTAAAAACAGAAACTTTTGATGATTCTGGCCAGTTTCTTCAGACGACTGATACATTGTATCAGCCGACTAATAACATATGATCAGCCTATTTTGAATAGTAAAAATTCATTTCAATGGCCTTTAAAAAATAACAAATAAATTCTAAAAATTATAAAACTTTGAGAAACGTTTTTAAACATAAAAAAAACTTGTTTGATAAACAATTTTTCAAAAAGGTCCTCGTATTTGTGAAATATCATATTTAGTGAAAATGTTAGAAATATGAGATATGAAATATTGTGTGAGTGTGATCCCAAGAGCTTCAAAAGAAATCTACCATGTTTCTTGCCTACATTTAGCACTAAAGAGAAATGAAAAAGATGCAAATATCTCACACATGAATACATTGCTTGAGTCTTGATATTTGCAATTTCATTGATGAAGCTTTTCTTGAATGTTGTGTTTTTTTGAAAGCTTTTGCTTCATCACTTTGCCTCCACCTCCTTAGATATCATAGTTGTAGTTCCTATTCCATCCAATCCTCCAACAATGGTGCTAACAAGCTTGATAAATTGTAATCTACACAATATAACTCAATAAGCAATTAGCACTAATAATGGTGTTCGTAAATCATCATCAAAACAAAAGGCTAACAGAGCCATGATGAAAAGTATTGGATATGAAACTGTTCCATATACTTTCCACCATTGCAAAATATCAAAATTACTATTTTGACATTTAACTAAAGATGCAGTTAAATATTAATCAGTTTCAGAATCTTCTGTTGATGATCTAAGTCCAGATCCATCAATTAGCTCAACTACCATTGATTTCCTATCAAAACTCATATCTTTGCCCCGACTTGAACTCGTAGAAGAAAAAGCTGTAGACTGATGTGTACTTACACCATATCCACCTGCATACTCATGATATAATGTTTAAAAATAATTTCTAATAGTATTATCATGAGTAAGAGTAGGAGTAGTTTGACCATCATCAGTATCTATTATAATGTTACCATACAAAGAATTTAACAAACTTTAAAGGTCAATATCCTTCAAACATGGATCAATAAGAACCCCAAACCGAAAATAATAGGAATAGACCTAAAATACTTATTAAATTTATTCTCCATTTAAAAAATTATATTTCTAAAATAATTATCCATACGATAATTATTAAAAATTTTGAATATTTAAAATTTATAAAGCAGCTTGAATAATAGTTGGATAATAACAACCAGATAATAATATAGTAGCATCATAAAAACTTGTAACATCTCTTTTACACTATATATAACTGTCCATTCATCCTCAGTTATTTCATACATACTACCAAAGCTAGAACTAGAAGTATAAAAAGTAATAAAATCATTTATAATTTATTTATACTCTATTGTTACATTTAACATTACATGGGTAGAATTTTACCTATGGTCAATATCTTTTGGACTTAGTCTGGGTTTAAAAAAATTTCTTTTACACAATTATTTCCATCTTTTAATTCTTTGTTCAGAAGCACTATGAGCATAAGCTATTGTCCTAACCTTTTCTATCATGAATTTAATTTCACTAAATACACTTTAAACAATTAAATTTAAAATATGTCACACACATCTAATATGAAAAAATATCACCATGACATGGTAATAGCAGAGATGTTTTGATATGATTAACAGCTATATTATTATTACGTGCATTATCTAGTGAAAGAAAAAATATTTTTTTTTAAAATTTTTAATTTTATAAGTTATTCAATTATTAAATTTGTAATATTAATATCATTATGTGAATCTTTAAATGCAATAAAAGAAATAACTCTTTTAAACATTTGCCAATTATCATCAATCTAGTGTGTTGTGATACATAAATAACCATTTTATGCTCTAGATGTCCAAATATCAGAAGTCAAAGAAAATTTATAGTTTAAACTTTGAAAACAAGAAACTATTTTTGCTTGTTCCTACTGATAGTATTTTAAAATATCACGTTGACAAGTTTGACGAGAAAATTTTTTAAATGCGTGATAAAAACCATCTGTAAACAAATCTTCAAATTCATCATCTTCTACTAATTTAAAAAGAAGGTTTTTAAGAATAATAAACCTGATGACACATTTCCTAGCTCGGACTGCGTCATAGTTCCAACTACCGAGACTATCGGAAGATGAGGATTAGGAGAGTAAAGATTGTCGGATGTCACCTTGAGGCGTTGCCTGACCCTTTTTGTGTTTATCTAGATGGCGTTTGAGGTGGTTGGTGCCGCTCTTATGATGAACTTAAAAAATATAGCTGCACAACACACAGTTAGCCTTCTGGATGAGAAGCATACTGTGTTGATCCTTGGTGACTTCTATCTTCTCGAAAAAGTTTCACACATCGGATCTCGGCTTTTTAGGAGCTCTTGGTGCAAAATAGTCGCCACTGGAGTTGTGATCAACATTGGTAGGAGTAGGAGTAGTTGTAGCTCCTGTAGTAGGAGTGTTAGGACTCATTTCAAGATTGAGAGTAAGGATTTGCCCTTCATAATTAGAGGAGAAAGCCATTTGATTGAAGAATTAGAGAGCAAAAACGAGTATTAAAGAGTATTAGAGAGAAGTAGATGAGTTTTGGATGAGAAAAAAAATAAAAACCCCCTCTATTTATAGAGGATGCCCTAGGCAAATGACCAAAATACCCTCAAATTTTGGTCGTTTTTCCACCGTTTTGGGGGTATTTTGGTCAAAAGCCAAAAATATGGTCGTTATGTCCGGTCAGACTAGGTCGGGTCCGGCCGGTCAACAGTCACGAAAATGACCATTTTCGTCGGCCCGGCTCGACCCGACCAGGCCGCTCCTGCCCGGTGTGATACCTGGCCGGGCGAGGTCCGGTGCAGGCGCCGACGATGCGGCCTGGGCCCGGAACCTTGTCAGGCCGGGGTTTTCAAGCCAAGCCCAAGCCTAGGCCGGGCCTTGGGCCCAAATGGACAGCCCTAGCTACAACCATTACTGAAGTTGAGCAAAATAAGATTCTCTTATTCACTCTCATGTAGCTGAAGAAAGAAAAGCAAAAAAAACCTATTTCTTATGTTTTATATCTTTAATGAATTAATGCTAAGTTTGGTACATTTGCCTCTTGATTTGATATTCATGACAAAGCAGTTCTGAGATGACCTTACGGTTGTTTCTAATGTTACGTTGAAAGAACTTTATTTATTGATGTTATTTTCCAGCAATTTTTTTCTTTTCTTTAAGACCTTTTTTTTTCTTCTTTCAAGATTCAAGATTTGAACACTAATATGCTATTATGTTCTATATCTAGACATAAATATTGATGAGTAATCGATATCTTTAGTTTTATAACTGAATTTAACAACCTTTTAGAACTGAAAAATCAAATCCTAGCTAAATTATACTTTTTTTTCTGTTACAGATTGTAGAATTTAATTAATCTTTAGCTAAATATATAGAGAAATCATGTCAAGCCCTCAGGCTTATATAGGCACATTGGGCCAAGCTATCATATACATAGATGGGCTTATTATGTTTAGTCAGAAACTCAAAGGCCTTAGCGTTACGGGAATTAAGGATACACTACACCAAAAGATTAAATTCATCTCTCTTTAAAAAAAAGAAGAAGAGAGATTAATTCATTTATGAAGCAAATCAAATCGTATTGAGTATTAAAGTGCTTATATTTATACTAATATAATGCATGTGTACTGCACGTGGGTGTTTTTATTTAATATTATATTATTTAATAAAGAATGTATAAATATTTTATATAAATTATTTTATTACACTATTATTAAAAACATTAAGTTATACTATTATTTGTAGTTATGCTATTATCAACATTCATTTAATGGTTACATAAATTAGCTTATTATTATTATGTTATTAAAGAATTTTATTTAAGAGTGTAACTATTAAATAATAATGTAATCATTAGTTTAAGTAACACTATTAAAATAACTATACTATTTATATTATTAAATATTTACACTATGTAAATATTTTATTATAGCGTTTATAAATAATGGTCATAGTTTTTAATAGTATATGGCTTTATTTATACTATTGTAAATAATATATTTTATATATTTATTTTTATTATAAATTATTAATATATTCTAGTGAATGACCAAATATTTTGGGAAAACAAAGAGATGTATAGTTGTTGATGTTCGTGAACAAACAGTCGATGGGGGTTGTCCGCCGTAGGATGCAGTTTCGATCCTGACGACGCTGAGGAGAAGGGAGAGGATGAATGTTAGAGCCGACTCCTCCTCCGATTTTACGCCCGATTCTGAGCGCGCGAGGTGGGCTGATAACCTGCACATGTAAGAATCGTAGAAGTACAGGGCTAGTTTCTCCCATGGTACCTCCGACGATCAAGTCAGCTGTGGAGCTTGAGTGGGGTTTGGGGGAAGGTCCTTGGGCCATTGAGGTCCTTGGAGCGTACTCTTTTGAGAGTTTTCTAGTTCTTTTTTAAACCAGGCTAGGTTCCTTTTTTTTTTTTTTTTTGAAGAAGTAGCCAAGCAATTATCACTTACTCCTCCTCCCTTTACCTTTCATCCCTCCTTTTATAGTCCCTTGCCTCTAACAGGTTGACCCTTGGCTTTGACTATGCATAGAAGGCGGCTGAGGGGTGAGCAGTCGAGCTGTTTAGTCATCCTTCTCCTTCTAGATGTCGGCTGGCGATTGGAAGGGGGGTCATTCAAGTACAGGAGAGAAATGGCTTCTCGGTATCCTGGATTTGATAGAAGAGGAAGGGCGTAGGATAGGTCGGCTGCTTGGCTGTCCCTCTCTCCAGGTGACGGCTGGTTATTGGAGGAGAAGTCATTCGTGTATAGGAAAGCATCATGGCAATCTTCTGTGAAATGACTTGTAAGCAGAATAAGCGGCTCGGGCACGAGGTTTGTCAGAATGGAGATCTTGATAGGACTAATCAATACTGTTGTGTCGATTGACATCTGAAGTGAACTTGGTCGGCTCTTATCTCTTTAGTCGAGGCGGGTTGATCTGCGAGCCATCATTATGATTTGGCGACCCGATAGTCGAGTGAGATTTGGGTCGGGTGTATGGTCAAGTCGTCTGCTCGAGGAGTCGTCTTAATTGCGAGGGGGCGACTGATCCCGCACTTCGAGCCGGTTATAATGACCCTTGATTGAAATATGGCTTGTCTGCTCGTCTGGTCGAGAGATTTGACCTTGGCTAGGCTTTTGAGCCTCTAAGTTAGTTTGGGCCATAGCTCTCTTGGGCTTATGCAGACATTCTCCCGACATCTCTATCTTTGGATGGTAAATTATCATAACAATAGTTAATAAAAGGTTATGTATCATTAGTTTTATAAACAATGGTGTAATTATGAATTATCAAAAATTGAGAGGTTAGTATAAATTTGTGGATAAGAATTTGAATTTTATTCTTCTAATGTTTTCTAACCCCAATTTCAAAAATTATATCATTGAATTTTTATTGGATACATAATTATTTTATTAATGTTCTGAATTTTCTGAATCGATATTATCTAATTAAAATAGAAGTTTTATTTAGGCGATGAAAATTACATTTTCTTAAAAGTATTTATCATTTAATATATTTAAGTTCGTAATTGAAAATTATTTATTTGTAGTGGTCGACGATAAATATGCAATTTGATTGTTTACTTCAAAACATCAACACATTTATATTGTAAAGACCTGTTTATGCAATAACAAAGTAATTGTGTCATGGTTTGGTTGCGTACATCAACTCCTGCATCATAATAAGTCAAGTGAGATTCAAGTTTTTATTATTATCATAAATCTTATATTATTAAGTAAACAATTATTATTTCTTAAATGGAAATCGAAATATGCTAGTGCAATTCACAAGGATATAAGCTTGGAGTTCATCATCATCGATGTTCTTGATCAAGTTCAATTCACAAGGATATAAGCTTGGAGTTCATCATCATCGATGTTCTTGATCAAGTTTCACTTATATCCTTTGAAGAACAATTTGCGAAATCAAATAGTTGTAAGATTCTTTCCTTTGAGCGTAAACGATAATTGGTTATTTGTTTTGAACTTGTTTTGCTTTTATGGCATACTAAAGTCTGTTAAACTGAGGGTTGAGAACTAGCTAGGGCTAGGAGTTACTCATTGTGAGAAGTTAGGTTATATAAATTGTTTTTGAGATATACTAGGGTGTGATCTTATACGCCTATTGAATCGGGTCTATGATTCAAGAGAACTCTTTCATAGTGAGGATGTCCCCTGACGAGAAGAAAGAGTGGACGTAGGATTGTTTGTTTGAACCACTATAAAAATCTCATGTGCTCTAATTGGTTGTTTATGTGGTCGATTTATTGCTTATTATTCATTTATCACTATGATTTATTTTTTCATTGCATAATATGTGATAACACAAAAAACAGTAGGCAATTCTATTCACCTCCCTATAGATTTGTATTTCTGATCCAACAAGTGGTATCAGAGCCGAGTTGCTCATTTTGAGCCTTCATAATCTAGAGCAAAGATGTCGAGTTTGACTGACGTCATGGCTTTCCTTGAGGGACACACTGTTGACCAACCCTTGCTTTTTGATGGGTCAAGTTACAACTATTGAAAAGCATGCATAAGATTCTTTCTATTATCCATTGGCTATAATGTCTAAAATATTATAGAGACTAGCTATAGTGAATCAACCACTACTATTGGTGAGACCACCTTAGTCATACCTAGAGATAAGTGGACCCTGGATGAAAAAAAACTTTACTCTTTAAATTCTAAGGCAATAAATGCTCTTTACTATTCATTAACCACTAAAGAATTTAAGCATGTGTTGATTTGTACTACTACAAAGGAAATAAGGAATGCTCTAGAAATTACACACAAAGGGACATTGCAGGTAAAAGAGGCCAAATTTATCATCCTTGTCGGCAAGTATAGAAACTTCAGGATGAAGTTTTCAGAGAGCATTCAGGGTATGTTAACTTAATTCGTTGACATTGTGAACAAATCAAAGGCCTTGGGGAATGGCTATGAGAACAAAGAGCTTGTAAGAAAGGTCATTCTTTTCCCTTCCATAGACTAGGAAACAAAGGTAATAGTCATTGAAGAATTAAATTCTTTTGAATTAACTCTTGAGATTCTTGTAGGAAACCTTCTCACTTATGAAGTTCGTCTAAAGGAGATAAAGATGAGGATTCTAAAGATAGCTCAAAGAAAAAATAAATGGTTCTTTAAACTAAGAAGGGTAAATCTAAGAAGGAGGCAAGTTCGGACTCAGAGGATGATGGTAGAGGTGATATAGGGTTAGTTGTCAAGGTTTCAAATCCTTCCTGAGGTTAAGGGATAGACAAAGTTTATGCGCAGTAGACAGAATTAAAACTTCTCAAAGCGAGAAAAAAATAAATATGAAAATTCGGATGTGAACCAGTTTGACATTGTTGTAAGAAACTTGGTCATTTCATAAATGAATTCCTTCGCACCTAGAAAGATCATAATAGAAAGAACAAGAGCTTCAAGGCAACATCATGGGATTTCTTGAGTGATGAGGATAAGATAGACGAGCACAAGCAAGGATGAGAGAGAAATCATTCACATCTCATTGCTAAGGATGATACCTCAGATGACATAGATGAGAACAGTACTAAAAATGAAGTATATCCTTCTTATGATAAATTGTTTGAAAAATATAATGAAATATTAGGGGGGTTTAAAAAGTTTGCTAGTAAATATAATACCTTGAAAAGAATATATTTGAATCTAAGGAAAGAGTATAACCACTTGCAAAAGAATTTAGAAACATCTACTATAGAATCAATTGCATCTAATACAACAAGCTTAGACCCTTCATCTCATGATTGCAATGAATGCACTTCTCTTAAGACTAAACTTAGTGTGTTACCTCAGGAATTGAATAACTTAAAAGATGAAAATGATAAAATCAATGATCAGTTAACTACACTATCACCAAAAGTTTGTCTTGAGCAAAAGAAATTTGAAACTCGTTGTGCTTCCCTTCTGACTGAGAATGAAATACTTAAGCCCAAAAATATTGATTTAGAAAAAGTAATTAAAAATTTTTATTGGGCTTAAAAGGTCTGAATATGGTTCTTTCCAATCAAAGGTTTGCAAAGGCTAAATCTGTACATGGATAATCGTACACAAACAAACACAAAAAAGTTTCAAACTCTCTTTTGTTGAGGAAAACAGTCTCTCATTTTATCACCCCATTCAAAATGCTTTATCTATAACCTATTATTTGTGTGGAAGAATGGGACACCCTTCAATGTCATGTAGGACTCAATACATGATAAAAGTTGTAAAATAGATTTGGGTACTAAAAGGAACTATTTCGAATGAGAGTGGACCTTTTTATATGCCCAGATCACATATTTCTTCCTTCATGTAGGTACAATAGAGAGCTAAGAAGCAAAGGAACACATGGTATTTACATTTGAGCTACTCATGAGACATGATGATAAAGAAAGGACTATTACTTAATCACAACAAAAAGGAAGGTAGAAATATGACTTTAGGGAACAACAACAAAGATAATATAATGGGATTTGGCGACATAGGTAATAATTCTTTTAAACTCCTAAAAGTTTTACTCGTCAATGGTTTGAAGCATAATTTTATTTTTATTAGTCAGGTGTGAGATAAGGACATGTCTATTCTTTTTGGATCTACAGTATGCAAAATTATTAACTTGAAAATAGGTCTAATTGTTTTTACTAGAAAGAGACATGCTAATATTTACACTCTGAACTTTGATGATATTAAACCTAACAATATAAAATGCCTAGCTACGGATGGAGAGGATGGCGAGTGTATGTTGGAAAATTGCAATAAAGATAATAAAAGAAATTTGACTTAGATTCCTTTAATCTCGGTTACAATTCGATTACAAAAGAGAGGAGAACAAATTTGATTCTCCCCTTTGTTTAGAACTGGGTTCTTCTCGGTAGCGATGGATTGCCTCCTTCGATTGCTTGCGTCAAATTTGCTTTCCGTTGATGATCTAACCGTCTCTTATCTCGTGGGAACAATGAACTTCTGTGGAAAGTTTGATAAAGAACTCTGAACGAGTTTTAAGAACTCAGAACAAGTTAGAACTCTATGACCAGAGTTGTTAGAACCGAAAATTCAGTTAATTACCAAGCTGAATTTCTGTTGTTGAAGGATCCTCCCAGATTTGATCTTCTGAATCTGAGCTAAATCCTCTCCTTCAAAGAGTTCGCCTCTGCTGCCAACTCCTCTACGGTTTTCGAACTGAAAATCTTCAACCTCTTATGGTTTTGATCCTCAGAATCCAATCCCTAAAAATCCAAACCTTTCTTCGTTGGATTTGTTGAGTTTTTAAAGGGGGATAAGAGGCTATAACTGCCCTCTAAATCCGCTCCTAAGTGGGCGTGATTTCCTCAGATCGTGGGGAAAGCGGTTCTGGAACCGTTCGACTCATATTTGAATGAGTCAAACGCCCAACCTGGTGTTCAGGACCCTAAACTCCCGTCTTAGAATTGAGACGTGAGGTTGGGTGTTGGCTGAACATCCAGAACATGAGGGTCGCTCGCGTTTCACTTGTTGTGACTTAGAAACGCGGGGGTCACTGTATTTCTAGGATTATAACGTGAATGTGAATTCCGCGTTTTAGAAGAAGTTGGTTGACTTGTAGCTTCTTCTGAAAGGCGTTGCAAGGACCGTCGTTCAGTAATCCTCGTTTTAGCTGTTGTGGGATGTGAAAGTCGTCAGATTGTAACTTCCACTGTAGATGGTGAAGACTGCCGCATAGAGTTTTCATCAGTTGTCGAAAGTGTCGTCGAATTGTAACTCTTCTCGTTTTATGTGAAAAGTCCTCTATTTGTAGCTTTCGTTTGTTGGCATGAAAGCTATCTGATTGTAGCTTTCATTGTTGGAGTTTGATAAGAATCAGTGAATATTTTCCCACAGCTCTCTACCAAGCAACTCACCAACTAAGTCTAACCTTTTATTTCTGAAATCATTACACTGCTCATCAGCATCTCTAATAGTTGCTAATATAATATTAGTCATGTTGTTGTCGCAGCCATCAAGATCAATTATCTCAAATATGAGGCCGTGTTTGCAGCGATTGTAAAAGCAGCGGATGCAATGATTTAGAAATTTCTTGTGTTTTGATTGTAAGGATGAATTCTGCTTCTTGATTTGACGGAACCATTGCCTTGTAATCTCTTCTTAATCCCGTGGGGATCAGCTATCCATTATGATTTTTAGACAGCCTACAGAACCCCCTCCAAAGTTTTCGAGAGTTCGCGGTTGACTGAGACGAATTTTCGGAATACTTTGGATCCCAAAATTTAGTGGATTGATTGTTCACTCCGTCTGATTTGACGACATCACAAAACTGGTTGTCGAAATGTTAAAATGTTACTTCCTCGAACCAAACAAAACAGCTTTTGAGCCTTGATGATAATGGAGAGTGAGGTGCGCTCCAAATTGAGTCTGATGGTTTTAGCGTCGCTGATTGTAATCTGCCTGTACCCATCTGATAGACTCCCCAGCGGAGTCTCCTGTATCTTTTCTATTTTGGTCACCTGGATGGCTGACCTTAGTTTTTTTTAGACCGCGTCGTATCTCCTGTTGATCATCACGCGTGGGTGAACTATGCGCTTGAGAGTTTGAACACGTAGGTGAGCCTCGCGTTTGGAATTCCAACCAACTCGAACGTCAGGATCGAGTTTGGGCGGGATTCTGGCCTCGAATCTCGTCCGTTAAGATTTGACAACTCACAGTTGTCTATAAATAGACCGCTGGAGGTCAAATCAAGAGTCATTCAACTCTTCTTGAAACTCTAACGAAAATTTTCATTCTCATCTCCGGCGAGCACTATTTCTCTTCTCCTCTAGTGAAAATCCATGGCACCCAAGACGAAGACGGTCTCCCGTCCTTCCAAGCCCGGCACCGCTGCGGCTCAGGGGTCGGCGCCATATGCATCGGCCGGTGGTGCCGCGGCTCAGGCAGGCACGTCGCCCCAGCTTCCTTTGATTGGTCGTGAGTACGACCTCCGTGGTCATTAAACTTGCTTCGGCAAGTTTTGATCTTTGGATCAATGAGGAAACTCGTTTCAAAAACGCGGGGCTAGACTCTGTCATTTAGTATTTTTGACGAGGGGTTCGAACTCCGCGTCTTAGATTTTTGACGCGAGGTTCGACCTCCGCGTCTGAGATTTTTGACGCGAGGTTCGACCTCCACGTCTGAGATTTTTGACGCGAAGTTCGACCTCCGCGTCTGTAATTTTTGACGCGGGGTTCGACCACCACGTCTGAGATTTGTGACGCGAAGTTCGACCTCCGCGTCTGTAATTTTTGACGCGGGGTTTGACCCCCGCGTCTGAGATTTGCTTTTGCATTATCTAACCCATTTTCTTTGTTTTACAGTGCGTCATACTAGCGAGCCTCTCCCCTTTCGTCATCACTTTGGACGCGAGGGTGGCGTGGATCCGAACATGACATTCAACCTGCGCCAAGAACTCCCGGTTTTCTGGATTACCGAGAAGAGACGTGTGGAGCAAATTACCCAATCTTCTTACGAGACTCTTAGGATATTGGTCACGGACGCTCGATTTGAGAACCCCAGTCACAAACCAATAGTCAAACCTGCATTCCTCTTTGGGGATTTCGTTGACTTTGAGGCGGCCGTTGCTTATGATGGGGACTACAAGTGGTTGTGGAAAGTTGGAGAACGCAACCTCTTCTTGCCCAATATGGAGAGGATGTTCCCCATGTCATACTTCCAGTGCGCTTCCATCCCAAGACGCATGGATTGGAACCTCGTCAAGGATCAGGATGGAGTTGTTCTCGGAACCCTAACTTTTCAAGGGGTTCGCACAGTTGGTTACAACAGGCAGGTGACAGCTCTACGGCCAGGATTGTTTGCTAAGGAGTATCCTGTCGGTGAAGTGGCTAGTCCGGCGAACACCTTTGCCAAGAAATTTCTGACAAAGAAAGGAGAATTTCCCGTACAAGGATTTAGAACTCCTGGTTGGGTTCATTCTCCAGTGACAGGATGGTGGACTCGAATGACCAAGTTTATTTTGGAAGACTTGAAAACGCCTCTCACCCAAGCTGGCTTGAATATTCAGGTACGGGCTACTAAGTTCGGGATCGTCCAGAGCCATTTTCATTTCTTCTCCATATTAGAGAAGTATAATCCCGAGACTTGTACGTTCTTCACCCCTGTGGGAGAGTTAGGCTTCACTCTCCACGAGATGCATGAAGTCTCAGGTCTTCTTCTTGGGGATTTACCGTATGAAGAATTTGTTCCGGGATCGGCGGAACTTAAAATCTTAAAGAAGACCAGCCCTGACGTTTATGCTACTCTTTGGGAAGTCATGTGTCACTTCCACATTTGCATGCAGCTGACGGGGGCTCGAGGAGGCGGCATCAAACAAGTGTCTTGGGCAGAGTACCTATTCCAGAACTTAACCAACAAGGGGGCTTCAGTGACCAGATTATCTGCAAGCACCTTAGAGGAGGTCCAAGCCCGAATTGATGCTGCTACCTCCCATTATACAAATGAGGCCAAGGAAGATGTTTTCCCGGCTTATACGGAGTTTGAAAGCTTCCATTATCAAGCTCTGATTCCAATTTCTGACACGGCTCTGTTGGCTAGGTTCTTGATGCTGTGGCTCAAGCGTTGTGTCGTTCCTACCAGGCCAATCGATGTCCTCACTGTTGAGGTGGTCTACCCAGCTGTTTTTTTAGTACATGAGAGACCTGTGAGCCTCCTCACTACCATGGTGGGTTGCTTGTAGAATGGGCTGCGTGAATTGGCTTTGGATTTTACTGATGTCACTGAGGTGGAGTCTGGGGGCCATAAGGTTTTCAAAACTCTCAATCCCAGGGTACCATTGCCGTATACCTATCTGATGGCTTGGTACGTACTCCACTGTCCTCCTTTAATGAGTGCAGCCTCTCCCTCGGAAGACTCATTCATCCCGTTCATGCAGCGACTAGAATCTGCGAAATGGGAAGGGGGTATATGGTTAGAATTCGCCAGATTTTGTCACAAGACACCCACTACCACATATGGCGCTGTTTCCTTGATTTTGAAGGTGGCGTCTATGGGGTAGAGTATCAAGATGTAGCGGGTCCTAATAGGTTCACCCAGTTGAGTGGGGGTGTTTTTCATTGGCTTCTTTCCATTAGGCTAGGATACCTGATCTTCAGGCAGGGTGACAGATGTTTCCTCGAACCCTACCAACCCTATAGGTTCGGTCTCTAATTTGGGTATGATCAGTTGTATGTTGGGAACCCTCGTCCTTAACTCTCGGTTATGAGCAACTTATATGAAGGGCCCAGGGCCTGGTACTATTCTGTGGCAGGTTGTACCAGAGCGATCTTCAGGCTTCCCCACAAAACACCCAACTCCTACACTTCCATGAGCTTCTGCAATTGGTATTTTGCCGCCTCCCAGATTTCTAATTACAACTTGAACACATCTTGCCTGAAAGATATCAGGCATATGTATGCTTTAAGGAGGGGGTCTAAAATGTCTCGCCTGAGAGGGATCGACGAGTTTCTATCCATTGAAGACCAGTCTGCTAGGTAGGAAGAGGAACAAAGAGCTGAGCCTATTCAAGTGGAAGAACAATGAGCGGTTGATTCCCCCACGACAAGAGCAGCTGAGAAGAGAAAACTCTCAGCGGATGAAGCTGGCCAATATGATAAGCAGACTCGTCGGAAGTTGATTGTTGAGTCTCCTCCCCTTAAAGGTCAGCAAAAACCCAAGTTGATGGCTGACGCTATCAGAGCTGCTGAAGATGAAGAACAATATGAATCTTCAGTTGCAGGCTTGCCTCATAGAACTGGACTTCGTTCTCATGGCCCAGCTCTATCGAGCGAAGTTTCTTCTTATCATCCCTCCGAGGATGAAGAGGGTGAATTAATGGATGCAGATGCAGAATCTGCTCCGACGATGGACCTTCCTAAGTCTCCTGCATTAGAACCAGAGGATCTTAAAAAGAATCCATCCCCTCCTCTCTCAACGTTAATGCCACCGGCTGGCGGTTTAAGTCCTAGTCCAACGACAGGGCTTATGACTAGATCGACTGCTGGCGCAAGTCTTCCTGAGTCCTCAACTGCACATGACGGCGAAGAGGAAGTGGATTATGAAGGCTCTTCGACTGGTGAAGCAGCTGACGAAGGTGGAGAGACTGAGGATGCTGAAGTTAGCAACTTGCCAGGCGATGATGCGAAGGATGAAGAGCATAATTCTATGGATGACATAACCATTTTTGATGATGCTCATAAGGTCCCTTCCGATAAAGCATCCGGTTACACTCCTTTTTATCCCACCGGTAAGCTTGGTTTGTTTCGAATTCTTCCACATGTTTTATCCGCGTTCCGACCCTTTTTCGCGCAGGTTCACCTACTCCCGGGACTACTACCGCTGCTGCTCCTTTAGAACAAGAACTTGTGCCGGCATCGACTCCTCTACCAGAGCAGCATTTACCTGGCTCACCTACGGAAAATGCTTTGCCTGCAGCATTGCCTGAGACCACTGCCGCGACTCCTCCTCAGGAACAGCAGCTTGCGCCGGTGTCAGCTCCTTTGCAGGAGCAAACCTTGCATGACTCTTCTACGGTGGATACTTCGCCGAAAGCGTTGATGAAGATCTCATTCACCCCAACAGAGGCTGGGTCCAGCTCATCTCAGGCGAAGGTATTGATGGCTTTGACCTCAAGCCCTTCGCAATTGAATATTTCAATAGCTTCTGCAGCTTCGGCACCTGGATCGCCTGCTAGTCATCATCTCGACGCACCAATCTCAATGGCTAGAGGGGTGTCTCCGACTGTGGTTTCCAGTCTCGCTGACGCACCTGAATTCCTTTAGATCTCTCTTGTATATTTAAATAGCTTTGCGAAGACGGTAGTTGAGTACATGGTGAATGGCCGGGGAACTTTGAACTCCTTCCGACCTCTTCTGGAGGCATGCTTGAATGGAGTAAGGAGTGTGGGCAACACTCAGTGGTTCGAGCGCTGTTCAAAGATTATTCTCCGTTTGAAAGAGCAATTATAACGCTTCGAGACATTAGGCCATAAAGAACTTCAGCCGCAAATCATGTCAACTTTGGCTGGTCTTCAGGTTGCAGAAGTGGCTCGCCGAGAAGCGATAGAGCGGGACTTAGCTAAAAAAGAGCGTCAGGTCGCGGAGCTTCGTGAGCGCTATATTCGGAAGCGAGCAGAGTTAGAACTCTCGACTGCTTCTATGAATTCACTTCATGACAAACTTGTCGAAGCTGAAGCTGACGTCCTGCGATTAAAGGCTGAACTTTCTTGTGAAGAAAACATTATCAATATCCTTAGTACCCAGAATGCAAATGGTACTTTAGAGTATCATACACAGGCTCAAGCCCTGGAACATGCAAGGAAGGAAGTGGCAACCATCATCATACCAAGTGAGGATGAACTCCGGGCAAAGGCTAAAGTTATGGTGCGAGCTAATCACGAGGAGGAATTAGCTAAAATCAAGACTCAACTCATCTCTTTTGATTTGATGCGTGAGTGAATTTGGTCTTTGTAATGTTCTTTTGACAAGAACAAGTTTGTTTTGTATCACTTTCTTTTAGCTCTTGAATAAAAAAGTGATATTAGTCCCTCTTTGTTCTTTGCATTTGTCATTGTTTTTGCTTCCAAGCAACAAATCACGAGAAATACTCGAGGCGTACCCATGACTTAGCATAAATTTCCAAGATAGCCCTGATTTAGAAAATTCTCTTTATTATCATTTAGGATAACTCTAGAAAATTTTTAAATGTTGGGGATAAATGTTGAATCATTCTCCCCGAACAGAGCTAGAGAGTAGAATTCTTCCTGTGTTATTTTGGCTTTAAACACTAAAAGAAGTCTATGAGTGCCAGAGGTGTAATTTTACATTGGCGTGGTCCTTCTCCTATGGGGAGATTCCAAACTTTTCCTTATTATTATTAGGGATAGTTCCGGAAAGTACTTGGTCCATTAGGGGTCTTATGAGAACACTTCTTATATAGCGGGATAAAGAAGGGTTCAAATAAGGGGGTTTGAATTGTTAGAGGTGTAAGATTAACATAACAGGAAAGGACGTTGCGATCGGAGCAATTGTGAGGACTTATCGCTCTATTGGGGAGAGTCGATAAGTTGAATTTTGTCCGGAGTGTAATTTTAAAGTGACATAAGAGGGATTACGATCGGAGCAATTTTGAGAACTTATCGCTCTATTAGGGAGAGTCGATAAGTTAACTTTGTTAGAGGTGTAATTTTAACGTGACATGAGAGGGATTGTGATCGGAGCAATTTTGAGGACTTATCGCTCTATTGGGGAGAGTCGATAAGTTAACTTTGTCAGAGGTGTAATTTTAACGTGACATGAGAGGGATTGCGATCGGGGCAATTTTGAGGACTTATCGCTCTATTGGGGAGAGTCGATAAGTTAACTTTGTCAGAGGTGTAATTTTAATGTGACATCTGTGGGGAAAAAATATTTTTATGTCTCGCTGGGGAGAATTGCTAAGTGTTTTGTCATCAGAGCGATGACTTGTGATACTTGTGATTTGAACAATATTTTAGGAGTTTTGTTACTTCACTGAAAGGAGTTGATAAACTGGTTATTTATTGCTCTGCTAGAGGGAGCTAATAAATTGATAATAATTTGAGTGATTTTGAAGACTTATCGTTCTGTTGACGAGAATCGATAAGTGGGTTCTGACAGAGGAGTTATAGCCGTATTGGTATTGATGTCAGCTAAACTTAAACTCTGTGGTGATGACGATCATTTAGGGTGAAGCATTAACCCAATGAGAATTTTGATTCTGCTGAGGAGATACAGAGGTTTCAATTAACACTCTGTTAAGAGGACTCATGACTTTGAGGAATAAGTGTCGTGTTTGAAGACACAAGTGTAGATTCTTCGTTTGGAAGAATTGCAACGCTAAGGTGACCTCCGCGTTTGAGATTTGAAATGCGGGGCTACAGGCCTTCGTAACGCTAGCTTGAGCCTTGCGCTTGGGAATTTGAACGCGATTGTGAGCTTCGCGTTTTGAAAATGGTTGGGATTCCCTTCTAAAATCCCGTGCCATCTTAACAGCTTGACGGCTGTTATAAATAGACCTGAGTGGTCACGTCAAGATTCACTTGACTCTTTCCTTTTTCGGCTATTTCTAAGAACGAGAACTCTCGTTTGATTTCGACGAGACCTCCGACGAACTCCATCTCCCTCGTTCGACAGTGCTTCCTCTGATCGATTGCATCGATGGCGCCACGGAGATTGGGTTCCAGCTCCAAGAAAGTCACCGGAGCGACTTCTGAAATGCCGTCGACTGAGGACGCCGGCGGTGTTCTTGTTCCTGTAGGAACGTCGCCGTTACCGCCACCGTCGCGGGGTCCTCCCTGTCGTGGTGAGTGTTGACCGAAATAACTTGTCTTAGCAAGTTTTCTGAAAACCCTAGATGGGTTCTTGATAACGAGGAAGATGACTCGTTTTGTTGTTTAATGAAAACGCGAAGTTGGGATTCCTTGTGGGTCTCGACTCTCGCGTTTGAGCTTTTTCAACACGAGGTTTGACTCTCGCGTTTAGAGTTTCTGATGCGGGGCTCGACCTCCGCGTCTGAGCTTTTTTGACACGAGGCTTGACTCACGCGTTTGTGATTTCGGATTTTGTATTTATATTAGTAGCTTGTTTTCAGCTGCTAACCTCTGCTTTTGATTGTGCAGTGCTTCTTCCAAACGTGCCGCTTTCGCAAGAGCATCATTTTGGGTATATTGGCGGACCTGATGCGAATGAATTTTCAGTCTCCAAAACATAATTCCGCTGTGTACTTTCTCAGACACGGAGAGGACAGACATGATTAAATTCCCCCGATGTTCTACTCTCAGGATTCTGATCACTGACTTAGACATGGAGACTCCTGTCGGTCGTGCACAGTTTCCCAAGCTAGCGTTCATATTCGGAGATCGTATACCGATTGACGATCACTTCATACGTGCAGAAGATTCGAAGTTGCTGCGGAGAGTTGACGACCGCTTCTTTTTCCTTCCAAACATGAAAATGATGTACCCACTCTCCTATTTCTTGAATGTAAGCCATCGCCGGGGTTTGACTTTCGACATAGTCAAAGAGAGGGAGAATGTGTCATTTGGGTTTGGTCGACAGGCCCGCACACGAATCGGTGGACAACTCAAGGGATTAAGACCCGGATTATTTGAGAAGAAGGATCCCACTCCAGAGGTTCCATGTCCCGCGAATATTTTCATTCGTCAATTTATTGCAGCTCGGGGTGAATTCTCAACCCAAATGTTCAGATCCCCAGGATGGGTTTGTTCTGGAGAAGGAGGTTGGTGGACCCGTATGGTTGACTTCGTTCTTGAGGAGCTTAAGGAACCGCTCGCTCAATCGGGTCTCACAATTCCTGTGTCTGCTACCCGACGGGGAGTTGTGCAAAGTTATCATAATTTTTTCGCTATGTTGGAGAAATATAACCCGGATAGCTGCACGTTCTTCACACCCATATGGGAGTTAGGTTTTGTTCTTTATAAGATGCAAGCAGTGTCGGGGTTGCCGTTTGGCAGAATGCCATATGAAGAATTTATTCCTACCACTGAGGAGCTCTCCCTATTGAGGAAAAAGTTTATGCCACATTCTGGGAGTTAATGTGCCACTTCCACATATGTGCTCAAGTCTTTGGGATGCGTGGGGGAGGCATCATGCATACCACATGGGCGGAATATCTCTTTCAGAACCTAAACCGGAAAGACATAGTCGTGTCTCGTGTTGCAGCTATTTCTCTTGAGGACGCCAAAGCTCGAATTAAGGCTTCCACTGCTACCTACAAAACAGAACTTGCAGAGGGTGGTTTTGAGGCTGGTATCAAATTTGAAAGCTTTCATTACCAAGCCACAGTTCCTATTTCCGACACGGCTCTTCTTGCTGGCTTCTTCATGATTTGGTTGAAGTGGTGCGTGGTACCGTCGAAGCCAATAGAAGCAATATTAGCTGAGGTTGTATACCCAGCTGTTTTGTTGACGCATGGGAGACCTGTGAGTCTCCTCACTGCCATGGTAGGCTACATACAGAATGGCCTAAGGATGTTGACTTCTGATCTTCTCTACGCCTCGGGAATTAAGGCTGCTAGGAAGAAAGCCGGGAAAACTCCTCAGCCACGCATACTAGTGCCGTATACGTACTTGGTGGCCTGGTTCGTGCTGCATTGTCCCTCATTGATGACGGGGGTGTCTGAGGGTGTCGATGCTTATGTTCCCTTCTTTTAGAGATTGGAGTCGTCCACGTGGACTTATGCTTACATAGTAAGAGCTCGACAGCTTTTGTCTCGGGGAGACAATTACAGAATTTTCTGCTGTGTTCCCAATTTTGATGGAGCTGACGGGGAGAACTCCCGCTTCATGGATGTGCTTTTTGAGGGTTCATCCTTTTTGGAAGAAGGCACTTTTAGATAGCTTCTCATGATCAGGCTAGGCTATCTAGTGTATCGTTTGAGGGAGAAGTGCATCATTGAACCTTATATGCCTTCCAGATTCACCAGACAGTTTGGATATGATCAACTTTACGTTGGCAATCCCAACCCGGCCTTGGCTCAAGTTAGGAACTTATATGAGGGGGCCCGTGCATAGTATTTCTTCTCTGCTGGAGGAACTCATGCGCACTTCACTTTACCTAATTCGCCGTCCGGTTGTTCTACAGTTGCAGATTTTCGCAACTGGTTCGACGAGGCTTCTCAAATCCCTGAATATGATATTTACACTTCCTGTATAAAGAAGATTCGGGAATTGTATCGTTCGAGGAGCGGTTCTTCAAGTACTCGTCTACCGAGGATAGAAGAATATTTATCGTGTGAGCAGGAAGCGACTGGAGCCGTTGAAGCCCCTAGGGATTCGCCTACCATAGGACCTTCTGAGGAAGAGGTTACTATAGGGATTGAAGAGGAAACACCGATTGCTGATTCTCCTAAGGAAAAGGTGGTTGAAGAGATTCCTGCAAAAGCGCTTGATCCCGAACTCCATTCTTCGCAATCTGGTAAGAAGGCACTTTCTGCTGCCGAAGAGGGTGAATATGACAGAAAAATTCGTAAACGAATACCTGTCATGGCCAAAAATTCAAAGAGGGCCAAGTTAATGGGGGACGCGATGAAGTCTGCGCCTATCGCGCGTTTGACTGGTAGGGAGGATGAAATGCTTCGATCGATCTCTCCTATTCCTGAGGAAGCTGAATCCGAGGAGGCATTGCCCGTTGGGGGGTCTGGATCTACTTCTCCTTCTCTTTCTCAGGACGAAAGTACGCATGAAGGCCCTTCTTCCGAAGCCGCTCCATTACCCGCTCAGGATGAGCATACGGGTCCGATTTATCCAACCATTCCTCCTCCATGCTCAAAAGCTTTGAAGAAATTAATTGAGGAGTTAGAACATTAGATGCAGACGACTGTTAATATTGTCAGTATTGGGGGAGCTTCTTTTGAAGATTGTGAACCTATCTTGACCAAGTGTTTGGACAAAATCAAGGATAAAGAGGATGTGCCATGGACCGAGCACTATCAGGGAGGAATCACTCTTTTGAAGGCAGAGTTGGCAGCCTTTAAGAGGCTGCAGCGCACCAATCTAGACTCTGAAGTGGAGCCAGCTCTTTCCTTGGCCACGATCTCAAAGCTGCATCATCGAGAGATCCTTCATAAGGACTTGTCTGATAAGAAGGCTCGCATATCCCACTTACGGAAGCAGCATACTCGGGTATATACTGACATCAAGGGTGTTGTTTCTAACATTCGTGCCATTGAGGAGGACATCGCTCGATTAGAGGCTGAGTTGGACCGGAAGAAAGCCCGGTTAGCTCAATATGAGGATGCTAGAAGAGGGTTTGAGCTTCGAAGCGATCGCATCTATACTGATTTTTGCCATACGCTTCATGCAGCCGAGAGGATTCGTGGAGACATTGTTGCTGCTGCTCCTATTAAAGCTAAACTCAGGAGGGAGATCAAGGAACAGGTCAGGGAGGCTCACGAGAAGAAACTCTCCACCTTCAAGTCCAGGCTGAAATCTTTTAAGTTGATGAAGCCTGATGCTTAGGTCTTATACCTTTTTTTTTGCTAAGAGATTTTGTATCATTTTTATTTTTCTCATCGTCGCTTTGTATTCAAGTTAACAATGTTGAATGAAAATGATATTATTTTGCCTTTCATTATATCTTTTGTCGAATTCTATTTCAGGACAATAAAAAGTAATGCGAATGTTGTAAGCGTAGTGCCAAATCGAAACTCTTTTTATTACTACTTAGAATTATTCCAGAAAATTTCAGTCGTCAAAGGTGTAATGTTAACATGACGACATACAAAACAAGAAACTAAATATTTATTCCCAAAATACACTACGAATCGACAACCCCCAGCCTGACTCGGCTAGAATTTACAAGAGAAAGAAGTGGGCTACATAATTTATGGGAAGTATCTCTTAAGGAATTTCCCGTTAATTGGCATCATGAGCCTATCTCCTTTTTTATTGATAAGGCGATAATCTCCATTCGAATAAACTGATTCTATCACGAAGGGCCCCTCCTATTTGGGATTGAACTTCCCTTTGGTTTTGTGTGTCATCACCATGGGTTGTCTGTTGGCCAAAACTAAATCGCCCTTTTTGAAAATCCGTTCATTGACCTTTTTGTTGTAGGCTTTGGAAATCCGGCCTTGATACAATTCGATCTGCTACTGAGCTTGAAGTCTTTTGTCATCTAGGGCTTCAAGTTCTTACAGACGTCGTTGATGTTTTTCTTCTTCTGTTAGTCTAGTTGTAATCGCAACCCTCAGGGAAGGGATTTGAATCTCTAGTGGTAATACGGCTTCATAACCGTATACCAAAGAGAAGGGCGTAGCTCTTGTAGGGGTCCTCACCGTTGTGCGATAGGCCCACAAACATTCGCCGAGCTTCTCGTCCCAATCACGTCGGCTTTTGGAAACGAACTTTTTGAGAAGTTTCACAATGGTTTTGTAAAAAGCTTCTGCAAGACCATTCGCTGGCGGATAATATGCCGTAGATGCGACACTTTGGATTCTGAATTTATCACAAAATCTCTAAAACCCAAAACTGACAAATTGTGTCCCGTTATCATGGACTATCCATCTCAGGACTCCAAAACGGTAGATGACGTGATGTTTGATGAACTTGATTACATTAGAAGTTTTAACTTCTTTCAACGGGATTGCCTCCGCCTATTTGGAGAAATAATCAGTCACAGCCAGGATGAACCGGTGTCTTTTGGAGGTCGGAGGAGAAATTGGTCCCACGATATCCATACCCCACACCTCAAATGGCCAAGATATAGATGTGGGATGTAAGTTTCCCGGTGCTTGGTGGATGAAGTCGCCATGAATTTGACATGCATGACAACGTTTAGCATAGTCGACCGCATCTGCAAACATCTTTGGTCAATAGTAGCCAATTCGCCTAGGGCGGTCTCCCAACTTGGCTCCGGGCTGATGAGCTCCACACATTCCATCATGAGCCTCTTTAAGAGCCTCCCTTGCTTCCTTTCGAGAAAGACATCGAAACAAAACTCCGTCATGTGATTTACGATACAGGATTTGAGAGACTGCATCGTAATAGAATCGGAGGGCCTTGCGCTTGACAGCGGCCGCTTCCTTAGGATCGTCGGGCAGAATTCCGTACAAGACGTAGTCAATATACGAAAACCGCCAATCTCTAGATTCGAACTCCATGGAGTTGTACAGACTTCTTCTATCGTCGTCTTATCTGAGCTTTCCTCTATAAGAACCTTGGAGCAGTATAATTCACGTCCTGTGACTGGGATCGTTGTTTCGGCACCTGGCGGTAATGCCAGCGAAGTTGCCAATGAGGCTAAAGCATCTGCGTAAGCGTTCTAAGCTCGTGGAATGTATTCAATAAAGAATCCTTCGAACTTCTTAGCTTGCTTTAGCACTGCGAAGTAGTACGGGATTAGGTCCTCATGACGTACTTCGTATTCCCCTCGGATTTGATTTACGATGAGCTGAGAATCATCATAAGCCTCAAGATGTCGAATATTAAGTTCTTCGGCAAATTGCATTCCTAGTAGCAGAGCATTATACTCAACTACATTGTTGGTGTAAGGTTCGATTAGGGAAAATCCTCTTGGGATCACGTGACCGTTTGGGGAAACAAACACCACTCCTACACCCGCGGTAATTGCTCCATGAGGATTTGCTCTGGAAGCACCGTCAAAGAATAATTTCCATACTTGTGTAGCTTCTCGAGTAACGCAAGCTTCGGCGACTTCGTCGGGCAATTCTTCGTACAACTTAGATGTCCCTGGCACTGGGTGATCAGCTAAAAAGTCTGCCAACGTTTGACCCTTGACGGTTTTTGGGGCATGAATTGCATATCAAATTGCGACAAGAGGATGGCCCATTTTGCAAGTCGACAATTTAGGGACGATGGTTTCGTCGTCAGGACCCTTAAGGGATTTACCTTGGAGATGACATGAATTGTTTGTCCAACCAGGTAATGTCACATCTTTTGAACTGCGAATACCAAAGCGAGACATTCTTTTTCGACCGGATTATACCGATGCTCGGCTCTCATCATGGTTCTGCTTAAGTAATAGATGGCTTGCTCTTGACTTTGATCGTCGTTCTGGGCCAATAATGCTCCTAGAGAATGATCCATAGCCCTAACATATAACAGGAATGGTTTTCCTGATATAGGGGCCACGAGAACAGGTGGTTGGGTGAGATATTTCTTAATCTCTTCAAAAGCCCTCTGGCATTCTTCATCCCAAATAAAGGACACGCCTTTCTTCATAAGCTTCGAGAAAGGTTGGCAACGTCCCGAGAGATTAGATATGAACCTCCGAATATAAGCCAGTCTACCTTGCAGACCTCTGAGCTCTTTGAGATTCTTTGGCGGCGGCATGTCTTGGATGGCACGCACCTTCTCTGGATCAAGAGAGATTCACTTGGACGTGACGATAAATCCTAGGAATTTTTCGCTTGATACTTCAAGGAACGATTTTGTCGGGTTCATCTTTAATTGATGTGTTCGCATGATATCGAACATTGTCTTCAAGTCTGTAAGATCCCTTATGTTGGCTTTTTACTACTATATCGTCAATGTAGCACTCTATCTTCTTACGTAGATATTCGTGAAAGATGGCATTCATTGCACGTTGATAAGTCGCACCTGCGTTTTTCAGGCTGAATGGCATTACTGTATAGCAATACACCCCCAGCGGTGTTCTGAATGCAGTATGCTTTTTATCTTCAGGATACATCTTAATCTGATTATACCTAGAAAATCCATCCATGAAAGACGTCCTTTCATACCCGCAGGTATTGTCAATCATAACATCAGTGATGGGAAGTGGAAACTCATCTTTTGGACAAGCTGCGTTAAGGTCCCGAAAGTCGATGCATATACGGACCTTACCGTTTTTCTTGGGCACTGGAATAATGTTAGCCACCCAGTCCAGGTGTTGTTCCTCTCTGATAAAACCTGAGTCTATAAGCTTTTTAACTTTAGACTCAATTGCTTCCATGATCTCTGGACGAAACCAACGTTGTTGTTGTTTAACGGGTTTGGTGTCCGGATCGATGTTGAGACGATGCATGGCCACTTTTGGATCGAGGTCGGGCATATCTTCATAATTCCAAGCAAAGACATCTATATATTCTCGGACAAGAGATATAAGATCTTCTTTCTCAGATGATGATAGGCTTTCACTTATAAAAATTGGTTTAGGGTCAGATTCGTCCCCCATATTGACCTGGATCACATTATCTTTAGTAGGTGGTTCGCGTTGTTCGAGACGCATATCCCATAATATGTTAAGGCGTTTGATCTATGGGTCACTGGTTGATTCGATTAGCTCTTCGTCACCCCCTACATCTTCATCTGGATGACTAGTCGAAACCATGTTCACAGTCATACTTTTAAAGAAAGGCCTAACGCTGACGTCAGATTCCCAGGAAGATGTTCCGGATGAATGATCCTGTCACAGGTAATTACTCATTTCATTCTCTGAGATAGAGGGAGGTGTGATATAACCTAGGCCCCTTCCGGTTTTTTGATAGTAATCTGGGGGTTTTCCTTCGGGGGTTAGAGACATTCGAATTGATGTTCGTCTTCCTTTCTCGAAATTTAAACCTTGTTTTTCGTTAAAGTTATACCCCATTTGTTTCATTAATCGGAGGGAGTTGGGTTCGTGATAATGGAATTGAGGAACTCCATCATCTTCCTCTAAACTTCCTCGTTTGAGTTGTTCGGGTTTGACTTTACCAAAACATATCGGCTTCTGCCCTTTCCTTTTGGACGGGACTTTGAAGAAAGCCTTTTGTGCATCTTCTATTTCTTTATCTGAAGTGAATGATGACTTAATTAGCAATGTAAGGGATGCTTCTGCACACAATGTGCGCCACGGGTTGGTACATGCATTATGATCATTCTCTATTTGTTTATTTTTAGAGGACACATCAGACAAGTACGCCAAAATAAATTCTTCATTAATACACCATTCACCCTCGCTCGGTACATTATTATTACTCTCATCCTGACCCATTAGATCTAAATTCAATTCCCATGGATAATCTTCTTCAGGATCCGATTCAGTGTTGGCTTCATTGCCGCTGTCCACATCTTCTTTCTCCTGGGATTTGAGGTAGAAGACGGAGTCGGTGTGAAAGTTTTCCACTCCTCTGAAGGGATATTTCTCCACAATTAGGGTTCGAACCTCTTCTTCATCATTGGCATATTTCATGACCTGATGTAGAGTAGATGGGACAATGTGGTTTGTATGTATCCATGGTCGACCTAACAAAAGATTGTAGGACGTGTCCGCATCTATTATGTAACAGGTCACTTCGGACTTAAGGTCTCCGATTTGACACCTGAGTTTGATCTTCCCTAGGGGCCGAGTGCTGTTTGCATTGAACCCGAAGATGGTAGTCTGAGTAGTATTTAGTCGATGCATGGGAATCCCTAAGACTTGCATAACTCTGTAAGACATGATGCTGAGTGCTGAGCCTGGGTCAACCTGAACATGGCTGATTTCTGATGACCCGATGTACCCTGTGTAATACAGAGGTCTGTCATGCTTGTGTTTGACCTGCATATCTTCCTGGGTAAAGGATATGCAAGGTAGGCTTCTTGCCGCTTGCAGACATTGCAGACAATGTTGGTCTTCAGAAGCTTTAGGAATTGGAGCAACTTGTGTAATAAAGCTCTCCGTATTCTTTAATGCTTCAATTAGAGCTTCCTTGGTGATTTTGGACAACCTTAGGAGCTCATATAGGGTAATCCTGGCCGGTATGTTGGCCAGCTGTGCCATGACATTAAACTGAAAAGGAGCGCTCGATTCTCCGGGTTCCTGGTGAAGATTTCTGTTGAACCGGATCTCCTTTTGTTTTCCCTTATCGACCGGCTTTTTGGTACAGAACTCCCAGCATCCTAGGGTTGCTCTTCAGCTTCTTGAGCATTCTGGTTATAGTCTCTCAAGTAAGCTTTTCCCGACCGAGTACCAGGGTTGTCTCCCGGGTATGCTGCCAGGGCAATCCTCTCTTCTTCTGAATCGGTGAGAGGTTTGAGGTGATCATCCATCTCAGTCACGGAGGGGCTAATCATGTTAGAAGACTTAGCCTTGCCTCCTTTCTTTTTGGATGAGGTGTTCGTCCACTGTTGGTCTCTTAGCAAGTCAGGATGGACCCACATAATTTCTCCTTTTGGGGTGGTGAGGGGTACTAACCCCCTCTCTTTCTGACCATGCAAGTCAGTGTTCTTCATATGTGTCTCTCCCTTGTAGACGGGAATGATGCCATTAGTAGTTGTTACTGGTGGGAAGTCGCCGAATTGGACCGCTATTAAGTTGGTGGACACGGTCTTCTGCTCGGGCTTCAGGGTGAGCACGTTTGCATTTACCAGGTTTTGTAAAATGTCTTTAAAGACATAACATTTTCTGGTAGGGTGGCCCAGGAACCTGTGACAGCGGCAATAATTAGGATCGTCCACTTTTCCTGCCTCATCCGGTTTCCTGATTTCGGGAAGCTGCAGTTTGTTGTTCTTCCGGAGTAGTTGGAACAAGGTGTCCACATGTTCTTCTTTGAACGAATATTGCTTGGGCGCCCTCTGTTGATTTGGCGCCTTGCCTTGCTTTGCGGGAGGTGATGCTCGCGTGTTGGCGTCAGCCGCCAAAGTCTCCTTTCCTTTAGACCGCTGGGCATTGTGGTGGTTGCGTTGCTATTGCGGTTTGGGTTGTGCGACTTCTTCAGCCTTTACGCGAGCAATTATTTCTCCAGCTTGTTCTCCCTACGAAACCAGCTGTCTCCAAGATCGACATTCTGCCACCCCCATCTGAGCGAGGAGTTGGGTCTGCAAATTATGCCTGCAAGTTTCAACCAAAGTTGATTGAGTCATACCTGACGAGCATCGTAGTGCCATGCTGCGGAATCTCTCGACATATGCTTTAATGGACTCTCCTTTCCTTTGTCTGGTGGCCAGAAGAGTCGGGACTGAGACTTCTGTATCATCCTCAAAGAACCTGGCTAAGAATAGCCTTTTCAAATCTACCCATTTCTGGATAGATCCAGCAGGCAGCTTCATAAACCATTCAAAGGCGACGCCCTTGAGGGTACCGATGAATAGCCGGGTCAGAATGGCGTCGTTTGTTACCACATCTCCAGTCTATGACTTGAAGTAGTAGATGTACTGATTCGGTGATCCGGTGCCATCGAACGGTTGCAAGGTAGGTGCCTTAAACTTTGGTGGGTAAGGGGTTGTGTCCCACTCAGCGGGATAAGGTCGCATGACCCCCTCTTCGCGGAGTTTGCTTCTATTGACGATTGCATTGAGGCGAGCCTCCAGTTCGTCCATTTTAGCAGACTGAGGATGAAGTTCCTTTTCTGTCTCCTTCTCGTTTTCCGAGGAGGATTCCAAGTTGTAAGTTTCGCGATCTGAATGTTCAGTCGCTTTCTGCTCCCCCTTTGATGTGGTTCTTCGGGAAGATTCAGGTCTTTGGCCTTTTTCAGTAAGCAGCTGGGCCAACATATCATTCATCTGAAGAAGGGTCTCCTGTTGTGCTTGGAGCATGATATGATATTCGTCTACTCTCTTAGCTAGGTCTTCAGGATTTCCTGCCATGTAAGCGGAAACTTCACGAGCCACAACAGAGCTTGAAGATTGAGATTCGGCAATTGCCGAGTGTTCGTCGTCAGAAGCGATCCCCTTGGCTAATCTTTGGTAGTTAACCGCACGAATGGCTCCTGTACGAGTCCGGGTGTGTCGGTATACCCCTTCAAACTCTTCACATATTTCCTGAACAGTCGGGGAATGACTCCTTTGTGATTCTTCAGAATTAGGATTTGAAGCCTTTCCCTTACCTATCACATTTATAGTAACTTCGGGGTATTCAGTCTCAGTTGTCTTCTTTTTATATCGACGTCATCATTTGGTAGGTCTAACGACGTTTGTCAACCTATCAAATACAGACTGTTGAGGTGCGGATGCACAACAATGGCACTCTAAAAGAACTGTAGAAATAAGCCTCTCACATTGGCATGAGTGAGCTGCTTGCTGCGCTGACAATAATTCCCGCAGATCAGGAACTTGGGAGGAAGCCATCTCTGGGTGTGAAGGTGGAGATGGAACCCCCTGCCTTTGGGTGGGTGAAATCAGTTCTCGTCGAACGTAGATTTTAAACCCATGTGGACTGTTTTGCACTTGACGGACCTCTTGAGGATCGCGTTCTTGAAGAGCAACGCTAGGGTTGCGTTCTTGAAGAATAACGCGAGGGTCGCGTTTGGGTTTATAAACATTAGGCCGAGGCCTACGTTTAAATGATGAAACAGACCCCTGAGGGTCATGTTTTGGTTGAACGCGCCCCTGAGGGTCGCGTTTGGTCGGTGAAACAGACTCTTGAGAGTCATGTTTTGTTTGAACGCGCACCTGGGGTGTGCGTTTATTTTCGGCGGCGTTCTTCTGAGGGCAGCGTCTTGTAGGAACAACGCGCCACTGAGGGTCGTGTTTCAGCTGTATCAGCCGAGGCTCATAATTAGGCTCGTTACCGCGAAGCACGCGCTCTTTAGTGGGAACGCTATGCTCGGGTAAAGCCTCACGTACGCGATCCTCGCGTTGGGTCGTCATTCGACTCTCGCGCAGATGTGCTCGTCGTATGGATCTTCTCCGTCTTCGAGCGGCGTTCTTCTTGGCTTGCTTCAACGCCTTGGCTGCAACGTCATCGGCGTTGGTTGGATTTTGCTCTATCATAGGTCTCTTATGACCTATTATATGCCGTAGTGATATGGGTGCGGAATCCTCAACTCGCAAGGCGAGTTTAAGATCTTAGCCAAAGGAGAAGGCTTTCTTTGGCATCTCAGCAGTGGTCACGACCTCCTTAGAGATCTTGCTGGCATCATGCTTAGCCTTGGGGCTAAGCGACTAAGCGATCCAGAGGATATAGCTTCCTCGTATTTCGCTTGATCAAACTCTACGATGAGAGTTTTGACAGTTGTTCCCATAAGGTGGACGTTGGATTGCGCCACCACTTCGTCATCAGAGAAGCTGATCCCCAGCAGAGTCGCCATCTTTTGTATGTTGGAAAATTGCAATAAAGATAATAAAAAAAATTGACTTAGATTCCTTTAATCTCGGTTACAATTCGATTACAAAAGAGAGGAGAACGAATTTGATTCTCCCCTTTGTTTAAAACTGGGTTCTTCTCGGTAGCGATGGAATGCCTCCTTCGATTGTGTAAGGACCATGAATTTTGCTACTAATTAAAATAATATTTTGGT
>BQKN01064961.1:124404-135314 GCA_022839385.1 Asparagus kiusianus | reverse complement strand
TATATATATATATAAACACACCATTCATTTTTTTTTTAACTTACACCAATAAAAATATGCATTAAGAACTAAAAGTTTAAATGAGAAAATTTGATTCCTGTTTCTATCACTTATTACATCTGGTGCACCCTTTATTAAAAGGTTTAAATCCCTATGTTTTTCATATCACGTGTGTTGATGTTAATAATCATACAAATAATATAATGAGGGTGAGGTTGATTAGGGGCCGCTAACTTATCCGAATATCTGGTTTTGAGTTGAGTAGCTTCTGCTTGCACAAACAACAACTCGTAAGAGGACGAGGACTAGTTCCCCCGTTGTTCCTCTGACAATCAAGTCAGTGATAGACTTGAGTGGGAAAGTGATGAACTGTGTGAGTTCTCAAGTGTAGTGGAATGGAGAAGAATTCTGAGATATTGCTTGCTTACCCTGGTATTTGGAATAGTACACCTATTTATAGTGGTGGTAAAAGAGTAGAATGGTAATTTAAGCCGAGTGTGGGATGGCGGCTACGTCAGCAGCTGCTTTACATGTGTCGGTCAACGAGTGGAGGAGATGACACCTCAATATTTAATGTGAAGTGATCGGGGGCATGACGGTGCCGACGTGGTCCGATGTGTCATGAAGACTACCGGAGCTAGAGGAATGATGGCGTCTGCCAAGCACTTAATGTGACGCCGACGCGCTGTCAGCATGGGACGCTCAAGATTGAAACTGTCCTTTGGATTATAGCGAGAGGTGTCGAGAAGGAACATCTTTCGAGTCGACCATGTAAGGTGTCGAGAAGGAACATCTTTCGAGTCGACCTTGTAAGGTGTCGAATAACTGGTCGAGTGAGCCCGTAGTGATGATCCCAATATGAACTGAACGACTCATCAACCTTAGCTCTGTATGAAAACTTAAGGTCGATATAGACTCTAGCATCACGGCTGTCCACTATATTGTAAGCACACATGCACGCTTCCATGAACACGAATTCAACTCCTTTAGCACACTTGTAGTAGGAGGTTTGTCCCTTTTTGACTCGCCTGTACACATACGCACATCTTTTAGAGGAGCCTATGATCTTTGGGAATGGAGTCTCGATCAAGACACTTTGTGAATACCTCCTTGTCACCATTCAGAGGTTTATGCAACTTTTTTGGGTTCTTCTCCTAGTAAGGCTTTACTACACTAGATAGAGCATGCTAGCTAGCTCAATATTATTTTGTCAAAGTACAAAATTGTACAACAAACACATTTCTTGAATTTTAAGGCTTGAAATTGTATGGTTTGGGGGAGGGAGAAAACTTTCCAACGTGATGGTCCAGAGAAGACTAGAACAGTTTCGAAATTGACCCATAAATTTGGTACTAGCTCATCAAAAGATTCTTATCTTGGAACACTAGACCTCAGTCCACGGCTGTATGTACTTTCTCATGGTGGGGACAAAACTTCAAGCTATAGCTATCTTTGAGCAGAGGTCTCGCATGAGAACTTAAAATGAGGGGAAAAGGTATTTCTTGCTTTGAGAGCCTAAGAGAGAGGGGGGTATCGGTAGGGTTTTCAAAATGAAACCTAGAAACATTAATGGGCGCTTAATTAACTTAGTATATAATCTCCTAATTACCTACACAGCTTGGATAAGATCTTCTTCCCCCCTCCTTTTTTGGTGGTGTATAGAACTCAAATTGGATTTGTATAGTTACAATCCCAATGCTAAATAAAAGAAAAAAGAAAAAAAGGAAGGAAAAAAAATCCTAATTGCTAATGAAGATCTAGACTTGAACCAGGGATCTAATTTGAGGGAGTTGTTCCCTTTTTTTTTTTTTTTTTTTGGTCAATGAAAAAAACTTTATTCATTCACCAAATATGAAATGATTGTACATCAAGATACTCATAATATGATATTACAACTTCATAGTCTATTTATTTACAACTATAATGACAGTATCCAATCTCTACCGTCAACTAAATTTGCACTATTGAGGACTATGTATAGCATACTGATCTTTATTTCCCTGAACACCTGGTTAACATTTTTGAATTTGTTCTTGAAGATTCTGTTATTTCTCTCAATCCATACACAATATAGAGTTGAGGAGAGAGTCATCCGCTTGCTTTTTTGCCAGTACCCCTTACCTCTCAACTTGTAGCAATACCAATCCATAATATGATTCCATACGCAAGACCTCCATGTAAATTTCAGCGAGTTGTTTCCTTTTGTTCCTTAATGAGGTGGAAGATGGCATGCAGTGGTTTGCGGTGGTTTTTAGATGAAGATCTTCACCACATTGCTCATGTTGCCTTGTATCGAGTTTATGCACATGGAAAGAAATGAGCATTTGGGGACAAATTAACATTTGAGTTTATGCTCATGTTACCTTGTATCGAGTTGGTTCTCAATTTTGGGGTACCGTACGTCAAGATGGGGCTTGCATGGTGCGCTCTAACCCTCTTTTGTTCTTGGTGAGTTGATCGTTTCATATTGCATGCGTTGAAAGAGTCCTACGTACGTATGCATGACAGCTTGGATTTTTCTTTTTTCCAATTTTATTTTTGACTCGATTTTATTTTCTGAATATTAATTGAAGGATATAGATTAGATACGTTTGGGAATTTCAGTTACTTCATCAATAAATTATTCTACACAAATTATGAGGTAATTCACGTTTGATTTCATATAAACAAGAAATTTGCGGTATACTTTTTTTTTTTCTGTTGGGGAGATCGATTGGGTCCAATCTAGGGACTAAATTTTACCCCAAAAGCTATATATCTTTTCTTTTTAAATTACTAGGACCATGTCATTGTTATGCTCTGACACTATTTGTTGCGAGAAATCAGGAGTCAATAGGCAAGTTTTAATCCCAAAGATATGGCTATATAGGTATTGGCCACAACTCCTATTTTAAAGTTATACCTTTTAGCTAACCTATCCGATATAAGACGACTACTCGCATATTAATAACCTCAACAATTTTGAACAACGACCAACTTCAATACTCAACTTTCAGCTCTTTATATCGACTAAGGAAACAATATAGGTAGAAATTTCCATTATCGCTAGGGTATTGGCTCGTAGCGAATACCTTTTAATAAAGAAACTATTTAGACAAATATTGACCTGCTATATTCAAAAGACCGTAGAGTGATATTTAATTACTCTTGAACTAGATACAACATAGATTTCCCTGACTCCTTCAACATTTAAGAATATGCATAAAGGATTCCCCCCACATCTGGAATATTAATTAGTTTTCCTATATCTTATTAGAATTTTAATTCACAGTTTATGGTGTACTATAAAATTACTTTATTATATATAGAGAGAGAGAGAGAGACCTACAGAAGCGATTAACTCTGGGACTTAGCGATGCTTCATGTGATACCCTACCCACCCACCCCACAAACCGACCCACTATTATAGATACATTTGACCATAATTCATTTTGGAGGCTATGTCAGAAGTTGTGACAGTTGAAAAAATATTCAGAAAAATCTCCCCCATAAATGAAGGAAATCCTATTAATCCAGATCCAGATGTTTATGCATGGCTTTGATTCGACTGTCAGATATTCTCATCTAAGAAAAAATTATGCATCAATGTTTGGGGGTACAAATGTGAATAGAATGTTTTGACAATACATGGTGGAGATAGCTAGGAGAAGGGGGTTGGATGCAAATCAGGCTTTTGGGTAGGACCCATATATAACCACGAAGGGTGTAGAATTAAATTGACTTAACAATTAATTGGGATGTTGTAATCTTGGTATCTCACATGATGATGAGCCGAACGTCCACAAGCCTTTAAATTGTGATCAGTGATCAATGATTCTCTGATTGGAAAGAGCAAAACTTTGCTTTCCCATCCGAAACCTTCTAACTTAATGATCATAAAGTGCCCTTCTCTACTCTACTTGTTTTGTACCAAAGATATATAATGAGCTACTTCAACCCTCACTCATTGAAATCTTTGGAAAATAAGTGTGCAAGTAACCCCTCACATGCAACCCAACATGTCTTTTGACTCACTTATAAGTTCCATGGGGCCCATTCAAATTAATTTTGAACCAAAAGAGCTGATTATATATATATATATATTACTCCTTCATGAGATATGAAAAAGGATTTTATACAACCCCTTAAGTCACACATATTTGCAAAACTATCCTCAAATCGATTACTCATTGCATCCCAAAATGTCAACTTTAAATAAATAACCCTAAATCGACAAATCATCAATTTTGTTGGATATATATAGAGAGAAGATTTGACTATTACATTAACACTTTTTATATCGTAATTAAAAATTAGCTTATCCAAGTTAATTTGTTTGTTTGAAAGGAATTTGCACAACATTGATGATTTGGGAGGAGTTTTGCAAATGACAAGATTTTCGGATAGTTTTGTTAATATGCATGACTTAAGAGGTATATATAAAGGAAACCAAAAGGATATTGATCAAAAAGTGCCATCGGCTTTATAAAGGCAATGTGGCTTGTGGAGCTTATCATTGATTTGGTTTAAATTGGAAGCACATGGTTTGGCAATCATAATCCTTAAACATCCTTCTTAAATAACTAAATGTGTGACCTAGAACATGATCTGCATTAATTCAAACTCCAAAATAAATAATCTAGTGTACCAAATCACTTGATTTACAACTACCAAGCCCTTGAGACATGAAGGTGACATGAACTTATACATGTTAGACTCAACGTTCTAACGTGACACTTAAATTGGAAATTAAGTGGATCCCCTCTTATTTGGAAATGAAAATATTGCTTTGTAAATCACAACCTTCTATGATTGCAAATATGCATGTCACAACACCTTCAATGAAATGCATCTTTTTTTTTTAAATATAAATGTCAGTTATGTGTGATTGAAGAAGTTGGACCCTCCATTATTAATACACAATGAAGAGGATCGGAATCTCTTTAATCAAACATAGATTTTATAGCATTAGGTTATATGGTTACAAAATGGTCTTCCCTAGCTCAGATAAGCTTGTATACTGCAAGCCTTAAATTATACAAGAGATCTATGCAAAATGGGTTAAATGTTTTGAATTGGAAAGAATATGTCTGACTACTTATGAAATGTAAAAAAAAAAATACATAATTATGATTATATTCTACTTTAGATGTACAGAACTATTTGTTTTAAGTAAATTTGTAACCCTTAACTTTTTTTTATAGCCTAGCTCGGAATTGAAGCCAAGACCGTAGAAGCCATATTGGAACACCCCAACCATCCAGATCACCCGTACAATAAAAAACTAATGCCTCACTAAAACAAACATGTAAAATGAATTAATTATTTTAGGATGGGGTATTCATTTTCTCGACCGGTACAATGAATCTATGATTAGTTCTTATTCCAACTATCTCTTTTACATGACCCACTAAGATATTTTTTTATGAACACCTTTGTATTCTATAAAGCTAGTTATTTATTTCCAAGAAACTACTAGTAGTTATTAGTATACTTAGAAAAAGGCATCTAAGTGAAGAAATGGCACATGCTAATGATTTGAATTAAGCTATCTAATCATGTGACAACAATCGTTTTGTGATGAACTCTGCTCATCATTAGAAACTTCATTCCATCAAGGAATAATGATCAGAAGTTCAATGACCATTTGAACAACTCATGAGCCTTTTAATGATAAAAAAACGATACAAAGATTTGTTAATTATCCTAATAACTAAAACAAGGGCCCGAGCTCCACATGCCTTGCTACTTAGACAATAATTGGACCTAGAACAGAGCCAAGCTTATGTAAGGGTGAAAATTAACTGTTGTCACATTCAAGACATATTTGATGCAACTCATCATACAGTATAATTTAGGAGTTTTTCATAGAAATCACCAAAAATGGGTGAGAATAAGAAAAACACCTTGAAGTTCAGTTAATGTATAACTCATTTTTGAAGCGGGTCCGATAGCAATCAACTACCTTGACCCATTTTCTGATGGGAAACGTTGATTAAAATTTCATAAATGATTTGAAAATACATATGCAAGACACATAGAATGATCTTCAGCTATCATTTATGCAAATGCCCCACCCTCATCCATGTTTGTTGTTTAAGAGCGTTTCGGGGGGATTTCAATTAATTTCAATTGAAAATTCACCATAAAATAGGTTAGGGTCGGTCTGATTGCTCTATGAACTCTTCAAGAGGTAGTTGTGTATTAATTGAATTTAAGAGATGGATTTTCTATTGTCACCATAAATTAAAGTTGATTTTCTATGAAAACCCCTATTATTCATGTTATGACAAATTCCCCAAGATAAGCTAATATCAATCACACGAGAGCAGGAAAAATATCAAGAACACACGAATACAAATATATATGTGGTTCTGCTTGTAGCCTACGTGCACGGCCGAAGGAGTAGAAAAGCTTTACTAATTGTGAGGAATACAAAGTAGAATCTCTCAATCCTAAATCACACCTCAAAAAAGCCTAGCTAATACAACTCTCAACTAAATGAACAAAAGATAAGAATATCAAAGATGCTTCACAAAAGAACTATCTTGATTGGTGCTCTGAAGATTGATGCTTCTAATTGGCTTGAAAGACTGTTTTTATATAGCCTTGAAGATCACAGCTCCTTGCTGTCTAAGGAATAAGAGTTCTATTAAGAATAGAAGTCAACATGTCCTAAAACCCAACAATAGTCCAAGTAGAAATAAACCTCTAATATGATTGGTTATGTAAAGTCTAATGTAAGTAGGACTCTTGATCAAAAGAAACCAACCTAAAAAAGAACTCCTAAAGCAATATGGATTTGAGTATTTGAAGCCAAGACCGTAGAAGCCATATTGGAACACCCCAACCATCCAGATCACCCGTACAATAAAAAACTAATGCCTCACTAAAACAAACATGTAAAATGAATTAATTATTTTAGGATGGGGTATTCATTTTCTCGACCGGTACAATGAATCTATGATTAGTTCTTATTCCAACTATATCTTTTACATGACCCACTAAGATATTTTTTTTTGAACACCTTTGTATTCTATAAAGCTAGTTATTTATTTCCAAGAAACTACTAGTAGTTATTAGTATACTTAGAAAAAGGCATCTAAGTGAAGAAATGGCACATGCTAATGATTTGAATTAAGCTCAAATGTGTAGAAGATTCCTCACTCCAAAATAAGCTAACTTACTCCGCCTTCTCCAATAGCCCCGTAGAGCATCTAAGTGTTGCACGTATCGATCAAGTCCAAGCCCAACTTGAACTTGCTAACTGAAAGAGGTCTCCTCAACAAATCAACTGAATTGTCTGCACAACGATCGTAAATATTAGCGAAGTCATCACCTGAAGTAGTTTCTGAATAGCTGAAGGGCAAAAAATTGTCAACCGACAATGCATAAGCTACTGTATCTTCATATCTTCGCTGTGGTCGGATATCTCATCTAGACCGATCTCTAGCAATAGTGTATTCCCGCTCTTCCTGCAGCTACTGAGGTGCTTTATCTACTTGAACGGGATCTGGCTGCTAAACTCCTGTAGTCTTATCCTGCTAAAGGGCTGAATCACGAATTTCTAACTCTACCTTATGTCCTGTAGTGTGCGCCTTATCAACAACTGAAATCGATGACCATTTCTGGTGGAACATAACAGATTCATCAAAAGTAACATCACGGCTAATAATAATCTTAGAAGACTTCGGATCAGGACACCACAACCTAAAACTCTTAACACCCTATGCATAACCTAGGAATATGCACTTCTTCGCTCATGGCTCAAGTTTTCCTTGACTAACATGCGCATATGCAGGGCAACCAAATATTCTAAATTTAGAATAATCCGTAGGCTTACTGGACCAAACCGCCTCTGGAGTTTTACAACTAATAACAATAGATGGCGACCGATTCACTAAGTAATAAGGTGTATTCACTGATCCCGCCCAGTATTCTTTGCCTAAACTTGTAATGAACATCATATAATGAGCTTTCTCTAATAGGATTCTGTTCATACGTTCTGTCACTCCATTCTATTGCTTTGTACGAAGGACTGTACGATGTCTAACGATTCCAATTACGGGGAGTAGCATCACTCTCCACCCACTGCGATGACTACTCCAGGAAGAATCTCATGTTTATGTCTCAAAAAGTAGACCAAAATCTTCCTGGAGTAGTCATCAATGAAGGTCAATAAATATCTGGAACTACCACCCCTTGAGACAACTTAAGAAGGTCCCCAAAGATCTGAATGGATATAATCCAAAGTACATTTAGTCTGATACATTGTCATACTAAAGCTGACTCTTTTCTACTACCCAAAGATACAATGCTCGCAGAATTCCAATTTTCCTATACTCTGTCCATATAAAATACCCTTCTTACTCAACTCGGTTAATCCACGCTCACTCATATATCCAAGTCTCATATGCCATAATCTGGTAGTATCGACTTTAGACATTGACGATGCAACTGCAACCGAGCCGTTAATGGTAGAACTCTGTAAAACATACAAGTTATCAATCTTCTTTCCTTTCATAATCACAAGAGAGCCTTTTGTAACCCTAAGAACTCCACCTTCACCTAAAAAATTACACCCAGTGCTATCATCTGTCAAAGTCCTGATGACTCCATCATGCATCTTGATCTGAATTGTGCATTTCCCAACAGTCTTGCATGAGGCGTTGTTCCCCATAAGAACAACTCCACCATCAATAGCTTCATAAGTGGTGAACCAGTCCTAATTAGGATACATATGATAGGAACAACCCAAATCGAAAATCCAATCATCCATGCTCCTGTTTATATCATTTGTAGCCAACAAAATCACATCTTCAGCAATATCAACTTCAGCGGATTCCTCCTTTGATTTTTCTTCATACTCTTCTTGTTTATTTTTGTTCTTTAATTTATAACAATCGATCTTGATGTGCCCTTTCTTGTTGTAATATCTGCAGGTCAGATTCTTGTGCTTCGACTTATACATGTTACCTCCAAAGCCCCTTTCTTCTGATCTTCCTCGAACAAACAAGCCATCAGTTTTATCACCACTTTCACTTATGGTTAACTCTTTGTCAATCTTCTCCTTATTCAATAAGTTCTCTTTGACGTTTTTGATACCAATAGAATCTCGACCAAAAATCATAGTATCCCTGAAGTGCTTGTAGGAAGGCAGCAAATAACACAATAACAACACCGTTAGATCTTCATCATCGATCTTAACATCAATCTTACTCAAATCTCTAATCACAGAATTAAATTAACCAATATGAGATTTGATGAGTGTTCCTTCTGACATCCTAAGTGTGTACAAATGTTGTGTGACGCCCCTGGGTTCACACAAGGCTGCAGTCCTAGGTGAAACCAAGAATGTTAAACCTGCCATGCACCACACCGTGCAGTAACACGTTTCACCATCACAAAGTCGTTTCCTGTTGTCATTTACCTTTTTACTTGCTTTGTACCTACACCTGTTGTTGTTTCCACTAAACGCGCTGAAAAAACATGTGGTGGTTTGTGAGGCCAGTCCATCAGATCTAATAGCGTACCGACTCCGGGATTCCGGGGCGTTACATGTTGCTTCAAGAGAAAGCAATTAGTGAGCGACTTCGTCAAATACAAATCCTTCAATTTAGACCACAAATCAGCGGCTGTTATCTTCGTGAGAACTTCTTGCAAAACTTTATTTGTCAAACATAATTGGATTGTTGTGAGAGCTCTATCATCCAACTCGTTCCAATCTTCCTCCATCATAGTAGTCGGTTTCTTCAACTTCCCGAACAAAGCCTTTTTCAATCCACTCTGTGTCAACACAGTGATCATCGTAACTTGCCAAAGGCTAAAACTGATGTTGTCATCAAACCTCTAGATATCCCACTTTATAGTAGTTGTCATCATCTTCTCGTCTGATCGATAGCTGAGGGCTCTGATACTAATTTGTTATGACAAATTCCCCAAGATAAGCTAATATAAATCACACGAGAGCACGAAAAATATCAAGAACACACGGACACAAAGAAATACTTGGTTCAGCTTGTAGCCTACGTCCATGGGCGAATGAGGGGAAAAACTTTACTAATTGTGAGGAATACAAAGTGGAATCTCTCGATCCTAAATCACACCCTAAAAAGGCCTAATACAACTCTCAACTAAAGGAACAAAAGTGAAGACTATCAAATATGCTTCACAAAAGAACTCTCTCTTCTTGATTGGTGCTCTGAAGATTGATGTTTCTAATTGGCTTGAAAGACTGTTCTTATATAGCCTTGAAGATCTCGGTTCCTTGCTGTCTAAGGAATAAAAGTTCTAATAGGAATAGAAGTCCACATGTCCTAAAACCCAACAAGAGTCCAAATAGGAATAAACCTCTAATATGATTGGTTGTGTAAAATCTAATGTAAGTAGGACTCTTGATCAAAACAAACCAACCTAAAAAGAAACTCCAAGCAATATGGATTTGAGTATTTGAGGTAACCTATAACAATTCACTTATTCTTGGTTAAGCATGTACTATTTCTTTTTCTCAATTGGCCATATAAAAAGTCTAGCTATATCCTACATTTTCAATTTTCTTTCCTTAATACTAGTAGGCTAGATACTTTGTTACATTAGGTTTTTCTGCCCATTTGTTAGATTTTGGTCTCATACTTTTTCAACTGCTTCCTACAGAGAGACAACATTGATAATCAAGATATTATTTGCCTAATAAATCTCATATCGGCTTTATTTCTCTATATATATTTATGTGTGTTGGTCCAAAATATGCATAGTGTAGTGTCCTAAATGATGCATCGCATCCTGTTCGGTAAACGTCAATTTGCCTTTACAACATTTGGAGGGAGAGGAATGCTAGGATCTTCAAGGAGGAATTCAGAAGTGTAGAACAGCTGATCAAGGCCATAAAAGTTGATACTTGGACCATCCTACTCAATTGCTCATTGCCTGAT
>BQKN01064961.1:95507-119404 GCA_022839385.1 Asparagus kiusianus | reverse complement strand
ATATAAACCCTACCCCCTCTCTCATTCCCACCCAAAACTACGAACCTCAAACTCCACTCCCTCCTCAATACAAATTAAGAACATGAACTTCTCCTCTCTCTTCTCTTCCTCCTCCTCACCCTCCACCTCCACCTCCCAGACTACCAAATCCAAACCCAAACGTAAACCCCAGCAAGAATCAAAAACTGCAAACAGCAGTAGCGGCGGCGGCGTCGACAGTAGCAGTAGTACCCGGTACCTGGGGGTGCGCCGTCGCCCCTGGGGCCGGTACGCGGCAGAAATACGCGATCCGGCCACCAAGGAGCGCCACTGGCTCGGCACGTTCGACACGGCCGAGGAGGCCGCCGTGGCCTACGACCGCGCCGCCCGCAACCTCCGCGGGCCCCGCGCCCGCACCAACTTCGCGTTCCCCGACCTCCCCCCGGGCTCCTCCCTCACCCCCTTCCTCTCCCCCGACGTACAGAGCTACCCCCACTGCCCCTTCTACATGACCACCACCGCCGCGGCGGCGGGTCCCGCTGCTGGCGCCAGCGGCCCCGGGCTCCCCTCGGTCACGCTGCTGCCGGCGAATATGGGGTGCCAGCCTCCGGCGACGGCGGTCCCTGCCGGGGTGGAGGGGCCGGCGGGGCAGGAGGAGGCGGCGCCGGCGTGGATGGATGCGGGTGAGTTCGGCGGGTACGCGGGCGAGTCGCATGGGATATATTTTGAGGAGGGATACGTGCACAGCCCACTGTTTGGGCCGATGCCTTCGGTGGATGAGGACGTTAATGGGTTATCGGATGGGTTTAGACTCGACGGGCCGGGTTCGGGTACGGGTCCGGGGTGGTTTTTCTGAGTTTCTTTCGTGCTGGAGTTCGTTTTTGTGAACGCTGGTTTGGTTTTGGGTGTTGATGATTTTCTTTTTCTTTTTTTTTCTTTTTTTTTGGGTTTTTGTTTGAAAATTTGGATGGAATTTGGGGGAAGAGCTAGCTGGCCCAAGTGCGGGACCCAAGCCTTTCTCGTATGCATAGGAGAGCCTTTTTATTTTGGGTTTTTTTTTTTTTTTTGGTTTGCTTCTTAATCTTTGGCACCTGAGACGCATGTTATGATGAGTTACGAAAAGTCTATATACTTGTGCCCCGTTTTCTTTTCCTTTTTTTTTTATGTTTTTGTTCAAAAAAGTAAAAATAAAAACAGAAATAAAAAAAAAGGCAACACCATCGGGTAGATTTAGTAACTAGCAACGAAACTGTGATGGCGTATAAAAACATCAGAGCAAGACGCGCATCAAACATCTTTCATAAAATTCGTGCATCGATACAAGGAAACCGTGATGGTGTATAAAAACACCAGAGCAAGACGCATCAAACATCTTTTATAAAATTCGTGCATGGATACAAGGGTTGGGACCATGTTACGTCGGTACGACTAGTTCAGTATCATTAATGCACAAACATCTTTTAGAAAATTCGTGCATGGATACAAGGGTTGGGACAATGCTCATGAGTACCATTAGTTCAGTATCATTAATGCCAACGGACAAAATGAGCTCTTTCTCGTTTTGGGTGCATTCATGCACAAAAAGTCCCATGCTGTCAAATCTTTTACTAGAATACCCATTCACCTTTGAATAAAGATTTCCTTTGACAAGCATCTCAGTTATTTTTTTAGCAGGAAGAGGTGGACCTCTCCATTAAGATCATTTGCATTTCACTCCTTAGTCCAACTTGAATCATGCAGTGAACTCGTTAAATATGAAAACTTGCAATACACTTTTTTTTCCCCAGCATTTATAACATTTATATACTAATTTTTTGACGGAAACAAAGCTAAAATAAGCCTAGTGATAAACATCGGTCGTCATGGGCCGGCCCCTGCAGACCGACTCTTTATGGGCCATATTTTTTCAAGCAATGGCACGAGCACAAAGAACTGATCTCTGAAGAATATTGGCCTCCAGGCCTGAAGTGGGCTTAGAACAGGCGCAAGCCGCAATTTCTCTTAAGGTAGGATTTTTCCAAAAAAAAAAAAAACATTTTTCACACATAGTAGCTACCTCTATTTTTATCCAAATACTTTGTTTTATGGACACCACCTTTAATTGCTGCTATAGTTGCAACATCACACATTTTAACCATTTTTCGATTGAAAAAGACCCTCAATACCCATAATACCCTCACTCCTCCTCCTCTGAAACCTCCCTCTAGCGAGCTGCGATGGCTGAGATCGCGGAGGGGAGTGATGAGAGTGAGGGTGAAGGTTATGGATATCAGAGATCATTTTTTAACTGTTGGGGCCAAAATGTGTGACGCTGCAATCGCAACGGCGGCACTTAAAGGTGGTTTCCATAAAAATAAAAATAAAAAGTGAAAGATGATTATTATTAATTTTGAGTAAAAGAAAAGTAGGTTTCTACGTTAAAAAAGAAAGGAAAAAGGAGGGGGGCAAAAATAGTGCACATGCTTTTTACCTAGATTTAGAGGATCTCTATCCATTTTAACAACAGAGATGCTTATTAGTAACGGATAAGCTGCTGCGCTGCTGAGTACAGACATCAGCCAACAACAAAATCTAACTCATAGTTTACGCACAGCATCATGCACCATCAAATTTGGTGTGAATAAAAAGAAAAGTAGTGCTTTAGCGTGCTGGAAACATCCAACCGCGAATTTTGAAGATTCCAAGCCCCTCCGTCAAAGCCAAAAACAGTACGATCGATGGCATCTCCCAAGTGCTTTTCAAGCAATCTCAGACCCTGTACAGTAACACAGTGTAAGCGAGAAGGCGGCGAGGGAGGGGAACGGAGCGAAGCAGCCGATCACGACAGGAAAGAACACCACCGTCGTTACTGTTGACGACTCAGAATTAAAGTGCCGCGCAGTAAAAGCGACGACAAAACCCTCGTAGCGACGGTCTCTTCTTCTTTCGGCGGTCACTTTCGACAGTCATTTCACGGATATCAGATACCTTGGCTTGACCCCCTCTCCGCCACCTCGGGGTATCTGATGCCTTGCCTTTCCTCACTGTCTTGTGCCTTTGGCCCCCTCCCTACCTCCTATAAATTCTTAGCACCCAAGTTTATGTTCTACCACTTTTCTATATTTAGGCTTTCAGGCACCCTTCTTTTGTATATGTAATTGTCTGTAACAGGAAAATTTTGGGATCAGTATGGAGAACCAGCCAAACCAGCCACTACCCGCTAGCCGACAATGGTTCCGGCTAGCTTCCCTGGCGCGAAGGGAGGCATTGGGCCCGGCCACCGCCACTCCTGGGCCGTCTGCTCCTGCTTCGTCTCCTGGACCCGCAGCTCCTGCTGTGTCTTCTGGGCCCACGCAGGCGGCTGCGCCGAGAATTCCACTTGCACGACTCGGGTCATTTGCGCTTCAACCACAGCCTCCTCAGCAACCGACTCCTCAGCAACCGACACAGCAAGTTCAGCAAGAACCCAAAGCACAGGACAGGCCACCTCTAGTAGCAGCAGAGTCCCAACAGCCGCCTACGCCTAAGGTCTCAAAATCACCGACACCGCCATCTCCAAGATCTAGGATCCCATCACAGGCACCAACACCACCACCACCACAGGAATCCCTCAAAGTCATCAAACAATCATTGCCAACCCCACCAGCGTCCCCCACAATCCGGAAGCTGAAGCCGATTAAGGCTCCGCCGCCATATCCTGAACCTGAACCCAAGCCCCAGACTGCGCCCAGCCCAACTACTAAGTTTACGCAACAAGAGAACAGCAATGGTAGTGTCAAGGCCATTGCTGATGTCAATGGAAAACAACCAGCAAACGGAAATCAATCCCATACCGACACAAGAGCCTTGCCTCCATCTCTCGACAAGATGGAAACCACAAACAAGGGAGTCGGAATGACCACAGCGTTGAAGAAGAAGGATGATTGCGGTGAAATGAAGGTCATATCTATGGCAGGAGAGAACATGGGAGCTTACATGGAGCTGGGATCTTTGCAGCACGTCAACAGGAAGCAGCTGCATGGATATTCTCTGCAAAACCAAACCAAGGGCAATGAGCCACATAAAGAAGAAGTGAAGTCTGAGGACAACAAGAAAGATAAAGGGAAAAGCTCAAAAGCTGAAGGTAAGCCCATGGTAGCTCTGGTGAACAGCAATGTGCAGAGTGTCAACAACTCTATTCTCTTCAGGAGCTCCTGCACTGAGAAGAGCCCCGGCGTCCACATGACTATCGACCGCGGCCAGCGACAGCCCAAGCTTAAAAGCACCCATCATCAGTGAACACGACCAGGCTTCCTTCGGATGAGTATTTTCGACTAGAGTGTTATTTCCCTACCATATTAAATTCAAAAATAAAGACCATTAATGTTGTTTGCATATTATAGCGTGTTCATGTCTGCTCAAGAAGAAGAGAGAAAAATCTACTATCTGTACGCAAGTTATATTGTAATAGCATTCATAGTTTGATTCTTCCTTGATGGCTGTTCACAAAGGCAGTCTCGTGTTTTTCTATGATCACTGAAGGGACCAATACACTTTATACCTACAAATACCGTGGAATATTTAGTAAAGTATATGAGAGGGAAACTCTTATAACAAAGGAAAACTATGATAACAATAAAATCCTATGAAAAGAAACTATTATATTAACATCCCTTCAAACTCACGGTAGATCAACGTAGAGTTTGGATAGTTAAGTCTCAATACTGAAAAATATATGAGCCTGAATACAAGAGCTGGAGCCTGCAAGAGACAACGAAGAATCAACAGAGACATAAAACTCAGCAGCGACAAAATTGATGATGAAGGATAGAAATCCAAGGGCATTCCATGGGGCCTTGAATAATCTCCCCTTTCCTCTAAAAGGATACAGCTCTGAACGTGAACTGAATTAAACCATCAACAGTACTCGCCTTACTAATGTCGTAAAGTAAGCATCTCATGTTGCTCTCTCTTTCTCTGCATTTTCTGCAGATCTCTGTTTGAGGTGTTTCTTTTTTAGGGACTTTTTAAACAGAGGAGAAGAAACAAATGCTAATACTACCGGAAATCATATACCATGAAATAATAAGTCTTGTCCCGTTTATAATCAAATCTAGCAATCCTACTAATCTCATCTTAACAAATTCCTATGTAAACTAGATATCTGTCGCATAAAAATTTTCATCCATTAGTCTGGCCGAATCATGCAAGAGTACTTGAATTGCCAATGTGGTAAAGTAAGCGCGTCTGATGCGGTAGCAGCAGAAACTGAGGACGAAGGACTGCCATTCTGCTGATCAACACTTCCAGCATGAAAACTGAGCCTAGAACTGACCTTAATACCAGTGGTGGGGGGGTAGAAAAAAATTGCAAACTTTCATCAAGATGAAATGCTTCAGACTTTTTTTTAGCCAACTTACCATCTTATGCCGTAATTAATGGCAGTAAGGTCCTTCGATGGGCTCTCATATGCATGAATACCCTCCTCACAAATACATAGCGACTTTTGGAACTAGATGAAAGCAAAGCATCCTTCTTTTTAGGAAAAAGGTATTTGGTTAACATGATATTGTGACAGATAAGAGAAAGCCCAGCAAACTAGAACACAACAAAAACGAAGCCTTTATCCCAAATTTTGGTGGTCAGCTACATAAATCATATTTTCCCATTCATTTCTATTGCGGGTTCATCTCCCGCGTATTTGGCTAAAGCGTGCAAGCTACATACTTTTGAAGAATTGTTAGAATTTTTCAAAATCACGGGAACCTCATAAATTATGTTCTAAGTAGGTGACACCATCGCCAAGCTCCCCCCAAAAACAACATGCCTCCGACACCCCGCTTCTCTTGCATACTTCTTTTCTCCTTCAAGCTTCCCTTATCTCTGATCAACTTTCTTTATCTAATCAACGCATCTTTCTTCATCTAGCAATCTCTGCACAAGTACTGATTGTGTCCTATCCGTAACTTCAAAAGTATTTTCGGCTAGATCTGTAGTCTATCAAAATTTAGTATACAAGATATACTCATCCTCTTTCGAACCTTCATAATTGCCATCTCAGCTGAGCTCTTAATATGGACGTTATAGTGCCAGATATTCCATAATTAACTTAAGAGGAAACTGCAACTCAAACAAAAATATATTATAAAAACTCGAAAGCTGGATTGAGTTGTATCCACTAAAAGACTAGGTTATCCAAAAGCAATTTAACCGTTTTCTAACAGCTCTATAACATAGTCATCCAGGGCATATAACAGCAACACACACATTTCAGTAGAAGGTATATGGATTTAGGAAGCTGACCTCAAGTCTCCTCTCCAATCAGAACTATGCAATCTGGTGAGCACAGGGCCAACCTTAAGCGAAAACTGTGCCATCTCTTAAGGAAATCCGTAGTATTGCCATCAAAACAAGTAATGACTGTTAAAAAAATCAGTAAAGGTATACTTGAGGTAGGAAGCCCCCAAAATCTTTGACACTTTGCGGTCTGTGCAAGATGAGTGTGAATCCTTTCGTTCATTTCCTGTAATTCAAGAAAAAAGGGAAAAGAAAACAAAAAAATAATGCTTCCAACTCATTCGGTTTATGATAGTTTCTCAAGATTTGACCATCAGACAAAGTTCCTAGACTGCAAGAAGCATTACACTAGGATTATGATAATTCACCATCTGAAAACACCATCGCCAGCTTGTAATATCATATCCAGGACAGAAGACCGCTGGCAGGTGCATAAAAGCAAATGAATGGAAATACAGTAATTGTAGAATTAGTTAACCCTAATAATTGATCAAAAATGATATCGATGTCCAAACAGATTTGATAGAAGGCCTGTTTCATCAAATCTACAGACACAACATGAAGTTCTAGCATTACAAATTACCCTACCAATTACCACAAAAACATGCTGACATCTATACATGCACCTTTGAGCATTGCCTTCATGTTAAATAATTCAAAAGGACCAAAGTTGTAAAATACTCCATTTATCTTAAATTCACTCAATCCCTGCCAGGTGCCTCCCGGCATTGCATGCTCTCCCTCCGCCTCTCAAAGTTCCTAGTTTTGCAAGGCATGTCATCACTTTCTTGACCTCTGATTAGTCTGGCTATTGCCTGGCACCCACACCTTGTGATATTTAGGGTCATAAAGAACAGCTCCTCTGTTGATGAATGGTTCTCCTGAAGAAGAGACTATTAAGAAAAATAGCAGTTAGACGTACACGATCCTCAGCAAAAAGCTACAGTTAAAAGAATGATCCACCAATAGTGAAAGTTGAACATGAAAGATAGGTAATATAACAAACCAGTCGCACAGCAGAGGATGTCATTAAGCTAAAAGTAGTAAACAGACAACTTCACCAAATATTCTTCAAGATGATGAAATACAAAAACATATCAATATTTCAAATGTGATCAGGATGCTCCTCTGAGCAAAAGATGCTAATATTATATAGTACACGATAGAAAACAGGTCCCCACCAAAAGGGGGGAAAAGAGAAAATATACACACGATCACGACAAGCCACATAGTTTCTCAATTCAAAGCATAATTGATTCCGTTAAAGCCCATCCCACAAATTATTCCAACATATTTAGCAACAATTTCTATAATTTTTTCTTGGAGAATCACAAAATGCAACTCCTGCACTGATGTTCTCAAAAAAAAATCATGCACTGAATATAGTATCGTTTTCAAACTAAGAAACCCGGTCTACTTATGTTGGGCGCAGAGTCACACCCACCGCCGCGGAAGCGATATCACCTGAGAGAAAGCCCTGGCTTTTGTTGTCCCAAAAACACAAGTCAACCTCTGTATTCTTGTTTCTCAAAGGAAACGAGAATAGATAGTGAAATTCTTATTTCTCAAAGGAAACAAGAATTGAAAGTGATATATTTTATCAAAGTGAAATATACACTCTTCCTCTCATCAGCTCTAAGACCGAATATTGAGGGAACCTACAAGCAATAGCCAACACCCAGAAAACAATAAATACACGAGATTTACGTGGTTCGGCAAACTTGCCTACGTCCACGGGAGGGGTGAGGGGAGATTCCACTATGAGAAGAACACCGACGACTTGTACAATCCACAAGCTCGTCTCTAAGAAAAAGATCTAATTTTTACCCAAAAGAAATTAACCTCTCTTTTGTAAATCCCTCTTTTTCTCTCCTCAAAATCTCTCTGCTTTTCTCTCAAAAAACAGCCGAAAAAAAAACCCTCTAATTTTCTGCCGCCTGTTTTTCTTTTTCAAGCCGCTGTTCCCGCAGCTTTTTTTTTTCCCCGCAGCTTTTCCCCACAAACACAAAACCTAGAAGCGATTTATATTTATAGAAGAGGAGACAGCCTAGACTTGGGTGGGCCTTACCCATTCACGTGATTTGATTTTCCAGGCTATCTGTCGATGTGGCCCTTACCCATTCATGCGCCTGCAACCGCGTTCACAATTCTCCACCTCGTACATTATTTGATAAACCTCAAATTTTGGATGAACATTAGAAGAACACCGCGAACATCACCAGAGAGATCAGAAACACCAAACCAGGACAAACCAGCTGCGCCACTTTACCGCGGCTGCCTACGTACCCTCCACCGGGATCAAGCTAACCGTAGTTCTGTAATTGTTCTCCATCATATTATCTGTCTCCACCTCACCCCATCACCGCCCCGAAGGGCCATGCCCTCTTAGGCAGTTCAACACGAGCTGATATGAAGCAACTCCAAGCAATGCTTAAACTTGCTACCTGTCACCACCTTGGTCAACATGTCTGCTGGATTCTCATTCGTGTGCACCTTCATGAGAGAAATATCACCTTCCTCTATGACGTCCCGCACGAAATGATACCTGACGTCGATATGCTTGGTACGAGCATGATGAACTTGATTCTTCGCCAAGTGAATCGCACTTTGACTGTCGCATCATAAGTTCATGTTCTCCTGCTCAATCCCCAAATCGTCTAGAAGGCCCCACAACCACAATGCTTCCTTCACTCCCTCTGCCATAGCCATGTACTCGGCCTCTGTAGTAGAAAGTGCCACTGTAGCCTGCAACATCGATCGCCAACTAACTGGAGCTCCATGTATCCTGAATACATAACCAGTAGTAGATCGCCGTATATCTAGATCTCCCGCATAATCCGAGTCAACAAACCCATCAATCTGACATGTATCTCCACCAAAACACAGACCCGTATCCACTGTACCTTTCAAGTACCTCAGGACCCATTTCACAGCTTCCCAGTGCGCCTTTCCCGGATTCGCCATGAACCTGCTGACCACACTAACCGCTTGTGAAATATCTGAGCGTGTACACATCATGACGTACATCAAACTGCCAACTGCACTAGCATAAAGAACACGTTCCATGTGTACCTTATCTTCCGCTGTAGTGGGAGATTGTTTACCTGAAAGCCTGAAGTGTGGAGCCAATGGAGTCGCCACCGACTTAGCACTTTGCATCCCGAACCTCACGATCACCCGCTCTATATAGCCCTTCTGACTCAAGAACAATCGCCGATTCACCCGCTCTCTTCTAATCTCCATTCTCAGTATTTTCCTAGCAGCGTCCATGTCTTTCATCTCGAACTCTTTACCAAGTTGAGATTTTAGCCTATCTATCTCCACCCCGTTCTTAGAAGCAATAAGCATGTCATCCACATACAAAAGGAGATAGATATAATCACCTCCACGAAGCTTCCGAATGTAAACACAATAATCATAATCGCTTCGGGAAAATCCATGCTTCAGCATGAAGGAGTCAAATCGCTTGTACCACTGCCGAGGAGATTGCTTCAGTCCATAGAGTGATTTCCTCAAGCGACATACATGATGCTCCTTATCCTCAACCTTGTAACCCTCAGGTTGATGCATGTAGATCTCTTCATCCAAGTCTCCGTGCAAGAAGGCCGTTTTAACATCGAGTTGTTCCAGCTCAAGATCATCATGAGCAACAATACTCAATAGCATCCGAATAGAAGTGTGTTTCACCACCGGAGAAAAGATCTCATTGTAATCCACACCCTTTCTTTGTGCAAACCCTTTAGCCACTAGCCTCGCCTTATACCTTGTACCACCGAGCTCTGAAGGATCTTCCTTTCTCTTATACACCCACTTACAACCAATAGCTTTTCTTCCTACGAGCAATGGGACCACCTCCTATGTTTGGTTCTTCCGGAGAGATTCCATCTCCTCCTTCATCGCAGCCAACCAACTCTCGCTATCTTTGTCCTGAATAGCTTCCTTGAAGGAGACCGACTCATCTTCCTCCACCGAGAGTGCGTATTCAACCAAATTAACCTGCCCATAGTGCTTCAGGGGTTGATCAGCCCCCAGCTTCTGTACCTGCTTGTATGCTCGCTTTGGCCTAGTGGAAGCCAAAGTATCCTCGAGCTGCGGTTGTTATAGTGCCTGTGTATTCTCCTGCTGAACCTCCTCCTGCTCAAGCTCATCATCTACCTGATTTTCCACTTGAACATGACTAGAACCTGGTTGGTCTTTAGGTTCTATCTCAATAACCTGGGACTTTGAAGTCCCAACAATCCCAACACCATCATCCTTGGACATCCTAGCAATCATGGATTTCTCATCAAAGGTAACGTCCCTGCTGATCACGAACTTCGAATCTTCTGTACACCAAAGACGGTAGCCTTTTACGCCCTTTGCATACCCCAAGAATATTGCCTTCTTGGCCCTCGCGTCAAGCTTTCCCTCGTTGACGTGATAATAGGTGGTACATCCGAAAATTCTGAATCTCTTATAATCTGCATGTTCCCCTGACCACACCCTATAGGGTGTATCACCATCTAGTGTAGAATGTGGAGAACAGTTCACAATGTAACATGCTGTAGCCACCGCTTCTGCCCACCATTCGTTGCCCAATCCAGCATAAGATCGCATACTCATTGCCTTCTCCCGTAATGTTCGGTTCAGTCTCTCAGCGACCCCGTTCTGCTGTGGTGTTGACCTGACTATCCAGTGTCGAACAATGCCCTCTTGATCACAGAACTTCTTGAAAGCACCATCTGTATACTCTGTACCGTTATCAGATCTCAGTGTCTTCAATTTTTTGCCTGTCCTGTTCTCAACCATTGCTTGCCACTTCTTGAATGTCTCGAATACCTCATTCTTATGCTTAAGAAAATAAATCCAAGCATACCTAGAATAATCATCTATGAACGAGACAAAATACCTGGAACCATCCTTGGAAGTTGTCTGAGCCGGACCCCAAACATCCGTGTGCACATAATCTAGTATACCTCTGCTCTTGTGCTTGCTTTTTAAGAATTGGACCCTGTGCGCCTTTTCATACACACAATCCTCACAAAAATACATGCAAGGTTTCTTCAGATTCTTCAGCAAACCCTCCTTACCAAGCAGAACTAGACCCTTCTCTGACATGTGCCCAAGCCGCCTATGCCATAACCGTGTGTGCTCACATGGGTCTCCACCACTTCCTTCAGTTCCAACTGCTGCATCTCCCGTCACCGTCGTACCCGAGAGAGTATATAAATTACCGTGACGAACACCCTTCATCACTGTTAGGGAACCTCGAATAACCCTCTTCACTCCGTTCTCTGTTACAATCTTGCAACCCCCGGAGTCCAAAGCACCAACTGAAATAAGATTCTTCCGTAAGTCGGGAACGTGCCTTACATCCGTCAAGGTTCGAACCACTCCATCATGCATCTTGATCTTGATATCGCCTAGCCCCACCGTTTTATAAGCATGGTTGTTCCCCCATCAATACGGTTCCACCATTAATGCTCATGTAGGTAGTAAACCACTTTCTATTTGGACACATGTGGTAAGAGCAACCAGAATCAAGTATCCACTTCCCGGAGGTATCCTCGCCACCCGTGACGATATAGCATTCCTTATCGCTCCCTTCCTCCGAGGCGTAACTCGCCTCTTCCTTGCCTTCTCTTCTCTCGATCTTGTTGTTGTTCTTTTTCCCACCTACTCTCTTGTTAGGACAGTCGATCTTGAAATGCCCAACTTCACCGCATTTGAAGCACGCTATTCCCACAAGAGGTCTCGATTTAGATCTAGACTTTCCTCCCTTGCCTTTTCCTCGCTCATTGCTCCTTCCTCTAACAAACAATCCCTGCGCTTGTTCTTTGTTACCACTAGTAGTCATGTCACTAGTTGCAATCTTCCGAAGGTCATCCGCTAGAAGTATCGTTCTAGTCTCATCCATCGTCAAATTGTCTCCCACAAGCATCAGTGTTTGTATCAGGTTCTCATAAGACTTCGATAGAGATAGAAGTAGTAGAAGCGTCTGATCCTCGTCTTCTACAGTCACATCGATGTCCTTCAAATCCGATATTATCCTATCAAACTTGTTGATGTATTCCCGGATTGATGAGCCCTCCTCCATCTTACAAGTATACAATTTGGATTTCAAATAGATCCGGTTCGTTAGACTCTTCGTCATGAAGGTGGTTTCTAACTTCGACCACACGCCCACAGCCGTTTCCTCTTCATCTACCAAGAAAGCTACATCCCTTTCAAGGCAAAGGATAATCGACGCCCGTGCTTCCAGATCCAGCTCTTCATAATCCTCATCCGATATATCCTTGTGCTTCTTCTCTTTTCCCGCCAAAGCATTGTGCAATTTCTACGAAATCAACGTGTTCTTCATCTGCATCCTCCAATAGAAAAAATCATTCTTCCCATTGAATTTTTCAATCTCGTATTTTCCCACTTTAACTATTTTACTTGTTGACGCCATTCTCCGCTTGTATTAATGAATCTGCTTCTCTCAAGAAATTACCGAGCACCACCTCAAATCAGAAGCTACACCACTCCCAATCTGAATAACAGCTCTGATACCAATTGTTGGGCGCAGAGTCACGCCCACCGCCACGGAAGCGATATCACCTGAGAGAAAGCCCTGGCTTTTGTTGTCCCAAAAACACAAGTCAACCTCTGTATTCTTGTTTCTCAAAGGAAACGAGAATAGATAGTGAAATTCTTATTTCTCAAAGGAAACAAGAATTGAAAGTGATATATTTTATCAAAGTGAAATATACAATCTTCCTCTCATCAGCTCTAAGACCGAATATTGAGGGAACCTACAAGCAATAGCCAACACCCAGAAAATAATAAATACATGAGATTTACGTGGTTCGGCAAACTTGCCTACGTCCACGGGAGGGGTGAGGGGAGATTCCACTATGAGAAGAACACCGACGACTTGTACAATCCACAAGCTCGTCTTTAAGAAAAAGATCTAATTTTTACCCAAAAGAAATTAACCTCTCTTTTGTAAATCCCTCTTTTTTTCTCCTCAAAATCTCTCTGCTTTTCTCTCAAAAAACAGCCAAAAAAACCCTCTAATTTTCTGCCGCCTGTTTTTCTTTTTCAAGCCGCTGTTCCCGCAGCTTTTTTTTTTCCCCGGCAGCTTTTCCCCACAAACACAAAACCTAGAAGCGATTTATATTTATAGAAGAGGAGACAGCCTAGACTTGGGTGGGCCTTACCCATTCACGTGATTTGATTTTCCAGGCTATCTGTCGATGTGGCCCTTACCCATTCACGTGCCTGCAACCGCGTTCACAACTTATTTATTAAGGTTGTAGCAGCAACTGATCGAAACAATGAAAGGAAATCTCAAGTTTGCAAATGAAAGTAACATTGCTATAGTGTATCATCAAATCTTAGAAGATATGTTTCACAAAGATATAATTACTACCTCCATAATCTCTGGTCTTCACGTCTGCGTATGAATCAGGAAGAACCAGCGGACCTTGGGGACCGCTGCAACGAATTAAAGAAGAAAATACACCAATATACACATCCAAATATCGAATAAAAGACAACTCAAGCGAAATGGAGACACAAACATGAGACAGAACTCAACCCTCTAATCTTGTTAACGACTTCCTCCGAAACCTCCGCACTAAAAGCAAAATAGTGCCTTAATTAATAATCCTTGCTTCTTGCTCGCTGCGACATAGCACTAGTTAAAATCTATTTCTCCAAAAAAAAATACAGAATTGTCGATTAAACTATTTAACACTATACCCAAATCAAGACTACATTTTCAATCCAAATACCTAAACTATGAAAAATCTTTAGTCCAAACCTACCGACAACTTGAGCTAGGGTTTTGATGTAATGATCAATGATCTCTTCTCGTGTAGCAGTAGGCTCCGGGTGCTCCGTGACAATGAGCCAGTGCTTGTAATCCAAGCCATCGAGGAGGATCGCGTCCTTTGGCAGCCAATTGGTCGTACAGCGAGCGGAGAGGTGTCGAACTTGGCCGCCGACGGCCATGGAGGCGGCGGATGGGCGGCCAGGGACATTGTCGGCGACGATCAGAGGGCTGAGGATGGAGGGGGTCGTTTGGGGACGACGAAGCGGCGGAGGTTGAAAACTAGGGTTCTACCCGCCATTTTTTATTATTTTTATTTTTATTTTATTATTTTGGAGAGATTAGGGATTTTGGGAGTGGAAGGCTCTACAGGCACACCCTTAGACCATCTCCAGCAGGAGGTGAAATTTCACCTCCTTCTCTCCTGCCACATCACTTTATTTAATTCAATAATCTTCATTTTCCTATCAACTCTGCAGCAGCTAGTTTTTCAGAAAGTTTTTTTACTTTTTTTAGGACCCACCATAACCACATCACTTCAACATATACCCTACCATATTTATTCATTTTTTTTCCTATTTCATATATATTACTATTATTATTATTAGTATTAGTATAACTCATATATTTATAATTATAATTTATTAATAATTCAATAAATAATATATAATATTTAAATATATATTATTAATTTAATTTTCAATAATATTTTTAAATTAACATAAAATAACACACGATTTTATTAAGCATACGGAAAACCAAACACACCCAAATTATTGAAAACATTAAAGAAAACACACACTAAATTGGTAAATCTAATCGGAGGTTATTCCAAATTTCTACCAAATGTGCTCGATGAGATCCTTCTTTAGCTGAATATGTTGGGTCTTATCTCGTAGTTTCGCTCTAGTCTGATTATCCGCCTCAGATCGGTGTTGAACATGGACTTGAAACTCCGGCAACACGTCTGTTTGAACATTGAAAGAGGCGGTAGAGCTAGAATTGTTCGACGGTTCAAAGTTGATATTTTCTCAGTTTCGCGAATACGTATCTCGTTCATCCTCTACTATCATGTTATGTAAAATAATGCACGCCCTCATTATTTTTCCTAAGACATCAAGATCTCACATTCTAGCTGGTTGGCGGACAATAGCGAAGCGTGCTTGGAGTACCCCGAATGCGCGTTCCACGTCCTTCCTACATGATTCCTATTGTTTGGCAAAAAATTGATGTTTGTTGCCTTGGGGCATTTGAATTGACTGTACGAAGACAGGCCACTTAGGGTAGATTCCGTCGGCAAGATAGTATGCAAGATTGTACTCCCGCCCATTCACGGTGAAGTTTACCCTTGGAGCTTCATCCGACTCAATATCGTCAAAAACCGGTGACCTATCTGGTACATTTATATCATTCAAACTACCAGGAAGCCCAAAAAAAGCATGCCACATCCACAAATCATATGACGCAATTGTCTCGAGGATAACTGTTGCCGTCCCCTTGTGTCCACTAGTAAACTGCCCTTGCCAAGCCTTAGGACAATTTTTCCACTGCCAGTGCATGCAATCGATACTTCCAATCATCCCTGGGCATCTACGTTCCTGTCCAACTTGGAGCAACCTCTGCAAGTCTTCCATATTTGGTCGTCGTAAGTATTCATCTTGAAACAATGCTATTACCCCTTCGCAAAACTTGCGAGTACACTCGATAGCAGTGGATTCTCCTATCTTCACGTACTCATCACAAGCATCGGCTGCGACTCCATATGCGAGCAAGCGTATGGCAGCCGTACACTTCTGGATAGGCGTTAACCCAAGCTTGCCCGCATTATTGCGCCGTTGTGTGAAGTAATCGTCGTAATTTGATATAGAGTCCACAATTCGTAGAAAGAGATGCCTTTTCATTCGATACCTGCGTCGGAACTGGGCGTCAGTGTAAGTGCATGACTCGGCGAAGTAGTCGGCCATGAGTCTCTCATGCGCTACATGATGATCTCTATGTATGGATTTCCTCTCATGTGGTTGTTCGCTTCTCCTTTGCAATTCTTCAAGAAGTTCTCGCTGCCTATCAAGTATTTTCTCTTCTATTTCTCATTGTTGTTGGAACTCTTCTAGACTAAACTCATTTAGGAAAGGATCCATTGGATGATATGATTTTTGAAATGTTGATAGGTATACTTATGATGTGCATCTGATCAGTTTATATAATGAGGGGTAGTTGTTCAAATAATTGAATTCACATGCAATTGCAGGGACATGTGTTGTAGGGCATGCAATATCAGAGACATGTGTCGTAGGGCATGCAACATCAGAGACATGTGTCGTAGGGCATGCAACATTAGAGACATGTGTCGTAGGGCACGCATCTGCAGAGAGTTGTTAATTCATATTTTGTATTATTATGCAGGTGTAGTCATTTCATCTTTTGTATTTTTTTGCAGTGAAAAGTCAATTCAACATTTGTTTGTTTTTGTAGTGAGTAGTAATTGTATCTTTTGTACTATTATGCAGTGAGAAGTCATTATCAATGCTATTTAATGAAACATAAACAGATATTTTATTCAAACATAAACAACAATTTTATTCAAACATAAACAACAATTTTATTAATACATTCAACAAACATAGGCACCCACACAACTCCAAAATTAAACACACGGCACACAAAAACTTCAGAAAGAAAACACACAAGCATAACTTCTTGAGAAGGTCTTATTTTCCAAACAGGTTCTTCCTCAACATATTATAAGCTTCATCATCTTCATCGTCACGATCTGGTTTGTTTTTCAAGAATAACCACATCTCCATATTCTTAGAATGAGCCAGGGCATTCATAGCTGAAGCAGTACTTGATCTTTTCTCTTCAAATTTTTCATGAGCACTGACTAGCTTAGATAAGTCCTCCTCAATTGCCCCCTTCGATTTCCTTGAAACAGATGTTTTACTAGAAGAAGCTCTAGCTTTCTTCTTTGCCACGTCCCTACCCTCTGGACGTACAAGGGTAGGAGTTGATGATTCAACATCCTCACCACTACTCTTTCTTTTAGAGCCACTACTACCCGATGCATTTCCTCCTATCATATATTTGGGTTGATTACGAACCACCTTCCACTCATCCACCAAATTAAACGTTGTACATATTTGTTGGACCCTAGAGGGGGTGATTAGGGTCAAAAGGCTCTAATATGCAATTTAAAACACACAACAAGCAATCCACAGTAAAAGATGCAAACAAAGTAAATAAGAGAGGGTTAGGAATCGTTATCCTTGACGCGCGATGTGTTAACGAGGTTCGGCCCTCTGGCCTACGTCCCCGCTCCCCACTCTCGATGAGAAATCCACTACACACACCCGGTTTGGAAGCCGGAACTTCGTCTACACAGCGATCCCACACGATCTCTCTCACTACACAGCTTGATCTCAACAGATCACTCCCTCACAGTAGATCTTACTCAAGATCTCAACCACACAGCAGAAAACAACAGGTGCAGAACTCTCTCTTATAAAGCCCCTATGGCAAGGAGAACAAAGTTACTGAAGCTGAGAGATGAGCTCACACAAAACCAAAGAGAACTAAGCAAAACTGATTTGAAAATTTTTCTCAGCACAAGCAGAAAACTCTCTCTGGTTTTTCAAAACGTTGGCTCAAGGAAGAAGAAGCAGCTGGGAGGGTTTTTATAGAAATGATAAAAACATTTTGAAAACAAAACCCAATCTTCCTGTTAAGGAAGTTAATCTCTTTTTTAGAGTGTAAGCTCAGACTGAGCCAAGCACCAAAGAGTGAAAGCACAGCCATCGAGGCAAAAACGACCGTTTAATAAAAATCTCGTTTGACTGAAAGAAGAGAGAAGCGGTCGTCCGAAATACCAATCGGTCGACCGAAAATTTATGTCGGTCGACCGACCAAACACTTCGGTCGATCGCGAGCTGCTTCTAAAACTGAGAAAACAAACAGACCCATATTCGGTCGACCGGCGCGGTCGACCGATATAAAAATTTAAATTTCGGTCGACCGTACCGGTCGACCGACGAGTTTCTGGAAAAATACTGAGGAAAGGGATATATGAGCGGTCGACCGGGCCGGTCGACCGCTTTCTGATATATGACACAGAAAATGTTTTTGACCTCCTTGAAATATTTGCAAAATATTCATTTGACCTCTGAAAAATCTAAAACTTTGTAAAATATTTTTAATACTAAAAACAAACTGTTTAGAAGAAGAATTTTGCAGATAGGTCCTCAAACTTGTGAAAAATAAGGTTTTGTGAAAAACGCTTAAAAACTTAAATATAAAAACATGTGTGTGAGTCCCAATAGCTTCAAGTAAACATATTAACTCTTTGCCTACATTCTAGCACTAGAGAGAAACATAAAAGAAAACTAATATCCTCAAATTTAAAGCAATACTTGAGCTTTGATATAGCTTGAATCGGATGAAGCTTTTATATGACTTTGTTGTTCTTGAATTAACGTTGCTTCATCTCTTGGCCTCCTCCTCCTTTGGATATCATCTTTGTAGCATATATTCCATCCATTCTCCATTAATGGCACTAACGAGCTTGATAGATAAATTTACTACATTTTTACTCAAGAAGCCATTAGTACCGATAATGGTGGTTGTAAGAACATCATCAAAACATAAGGGCTAACAATCTCCCCCTTTTTGATGATGACAACCAAACCATTATAAGAGCAAAAATAAAATAGCTTATAGATAGTGCTCCCCCTATCTATGAGCTCCCCCTAAGTATATGCAACAATTAAGGAGATATTTCTCCCCCTTTGTCACCATCAAAAATGGGGTAAAAGAAATACAAAACGCAATGAAACAAGCACACAATGTAGAACGTTCACATAGTGCATAAGCCTAAACCATTTTTTATGCGATAAAAATCATCCTCTCCAAGAGGCTTAGTAAATATATCCGCTAGTTGAGATTTTGTGTCAACAAAAACTAGGGATACATTTTGTTTCTCTACATGGTCGCGTAAGAAATGATGGCGCACATCAATATGCTTGGTTCTAGAATGCAAAACCGAATTTTTAGAAATATTAATGGCACTTGTGTTATCACAAAAGATTTTAATATTTTGGAAATTTAAATCATAATCAACTAAACTTTGTTTCATCCACAACACTTGAGCACAACATAAGCCGGCGGCAATGTATTTCGCTTCCGTAGTGGATAATGCAACACAATTTTGTTTCTTGGAAGCCCAAGAAACAAGTGAATTACCTAAGAATTGGCATGTTCCACTAGTACTCTTGCGGTCTACCTTACATCCGACAAAGTCGGCATCACAAAAACCATATAAATCAAAAGAAGTGCTTCTTGGATAAAACAAACCAAGGTTAAAAGTTCCATTAACATACTTAATGATTCTTTTAACCGCAATTAAATGAGATGCTTTAGGAGATGCTTGAAAACGTGCACATGCACACACACTAAACATAATATCGGGTCTACTAGCGGTAAGATAAAGAAGACTACCTATCATACCTCGGTATAATTTTTGGTCCACATCTTCACCACTTTCATCCGCATCAAGCTTAACACTAGTGCTCATGGGAGTAGGCGCATGCTTAGAATTTTCCAACTTGAATTTCTTCACTAATTCCTTCGCATACTTGCTTTTTGAAATGAAGATTCCATCCTTAGTTTGCTTGACTTGGAGCCCGAGAAAGAATGTAAGCTCTCCCATCATACTCATCTCAAAGTGATCCTGCATAACTTTGGAAAATTCCTTGCACAAGGATTCATTAGTAGCACCGAAAATAATATCATCCACATATATTTGAACTAAAATGAAATCATTTTTTCTTTTTCTTACAAAAAGAGTGTTATCAATTGTTCCTTTTGAAAAGCCATTTTCAATAAGAAAACTAGAGAGGCGAGCATACCAAGCTCTAGGAGCTTGTTTCAACCCATATAAAGCTTTTTGTACCCGGTAAACATGATTTGGAAACTCATGATCAATAAAACCGGGGGGTTGCTCAACATACACTTCCTCTTCTATAAAGCCATTTAAGAAAGCACTTTTAACATCCATTTGAAAAAGTTTGAAATTTTTAAAGCTAGCAAAAGCCAAAAACATTCTAATTGATTCCAACCTTGCAACCGGTGCAAAGGTTTCATCATAATCTATGCCCTCCTCTTGATTGTATCCTTGGGCAACCAAACGAGCTTTATTCCTAGTAACAATGCCATGTTCATCAAGTTTATTTCTAAAAACCCATTTTGTACCAATAACACTAACATTGTTAGGTCTAGGAACTAACTTCCAAACTTCATTTCTTTGAAAATTATTTAATTCTTCATGCATAGCCAAAACCCAAAATTCATCATTTAAAGCATCATTAACCCTTTTAGGTTCTATATGAGATAAGAATGCAACATTACCGCACTCACTCAAGGCTTTTGAGCGAGTAATAACTCCTTTTGAAGGGCTCCCAATGATTTGCTCCTTTGGATGGTTTGATGTGAATTTCCAAGCTTTAGGAGGTTCAACTTGATCTTGAGCATTGGAGCTATCTACATCTTTTTGAACTTCTATAGAGGGAGTGTCATTGATTTGCAAGAAGTCCAATCCTCCCTCAATATCATCATCATCATCTTGCCTAGGTAAAATAACTTGAGAGCAAGCATTAGTCTCATCAAAAGTAACGTTTATAGATTCTTCAACAACGAGGCTTCGTTTGTTGAAGACCCTATAAGCCTTACTTCGAGGTGCATAACCCAAGAAAATACCAACATCAATTTTGGAATCAAATTTATCATGGTGATCTTTTGTATTTAAAATGAAACATTTGCAACCAAAAACACGAAAATAACCAATGAAAGGAGTTTTTTCATAATAAAGCTCATAAGGAGTTTTCTTAAGCTTTGGTCTAATCAAAACACGATTCAAAACATGGCAAGCCGTATTGACGGCTTCCGCTCAAAAATATTTTGGTAAATCAAAAGAGTTTAACATAGTGCGTGCCATCTCTTGTATGGTGCGATTTTTCCGTTCAACAACACCATTTTGTTGTGGTGTTCTAGGAGCGGAAAACATGTGAGTTATACCATGATGAGCACAAAAATCATAGAAAAATTTATTTTGAAATTCACCACCATGATCACTTCTAATTTTAACAACTTTCAACTCTTTTTCATTTTCAATCCTCTTAACATGATTAGCAAATTCTTCAAAACAATCATTTTTCTTTACAAGAAATATTGTCCATGTAAAACGAGAAAAATCATCAATAATCACAAAAACATAGTGTTTTCCTCCAAGAGAGGTAACACGCATAGGACCAAACAAATCAAGATGTAATAATTGTAAAGGTTTAGAAGTTGATACCTCATGGATGGATTTGAAAGAGGATTTTGTTTGTTTACCTTTGGCACAATCCTCACAAATTGTATCTTTTATGAAGTGCAAGTTAGGTAGCCCTTTCACAAGATTCTTCTTAGACAATTTTGATATCAACTCCATATTTGCATGTCCAAGTCTCTTGTGCCAAATCCAAGGGTTTTCATTAATAGCCGCAAGACACTTCACATCTTGATTTACTAATTCATTCATCTCAAAAATATAAACATTAGACTTGCGATTTGCAATAAAAACAATTTCTCCATTCATACTAATGATGCATTTATCCGGTTTAAAAAAAATATCGAATCCTTTGTCACTTAATTGGCTAATGCTAAGAAGATTATGATTCAAACCACTTACTAAATAAACATCTTTAATTATGGGTGAGGGTTTCTTACCAATTGAACCGATACCGATGATTTTACCTTTCTCACCACCACCGAAGGAGACATTGCCTCCTTCAATCCTTGATAGGGTTGCAAATAATTCTTTGTTGCCCGTCATATGATGTGAGCAACCACTATCAAGGTACCACATCTCCTTACGTCGTTGCCGTGACGTCCCCTACAAAAGAAGAGGACGAAGGTGTAGTAGCTTTAGGCTATGTAGCATGGACACGGATCCGATACGGCTATCCGACACGTCGACACGAGGCAAATCCTAAAAAATACATAGGATACGTTATTCGACACGTGTGTCCGACACGGACACGACACGACACGGCTTCATGTTATGCGTGTCCGTGCTTCATAGGCTTTAGGTACCCATGTCTTGGGTCCTTGGTGGTTAGTAGTTTTGGTACCTTTGGGTACCCATATCAAGCCATAAAAATCTTCATTGTCTTTAATTCTACAATGAGTAGAAATGTGTCCATGTCTCATACAATAGGTGCATACAAAATTTCTTTTGTATGTACGGATGTTAGAACCATGAAACCTATTTCTACCATGGTGATTATAGTTGTCATGAACATGAATGGGTCTAGTCCTACAACCCCCAATTTCTAATCTTTCAATCTTTGATCTTAATTGCTTATTCTCGAAATCGAGATCTCCTAGCAATTCATCTTTTAGAGCAAGAGAGGTTGTTAGTTGTTCAAGCTTAATATCACAAGAGGTATGCAATTTTTTAAAAGAAGAGTATTCTTTAGACATTCGTTTAAATTCAAAGTTCAACTCCTCTAATGCCATAGCTATGTCACATTGCATATAGAAAGATTCGCTTTCGGCCTCGGATATTACCTCATGTTCATTTACCATGAAACAAACATTTGGGTCATGAAGGGCAAGTTTGGCTCCCTCATCATCGCTATCCGAATCACTTGGTTCGGATTCTTCCCATCCGGCATACATAGCATTCTTCTTCTTGTATTTCATGTACTTCTCCTTAAGCTTGGGGCAATCCTTAGCGATGTGACCCGGTTCATTGCACTCAAAACATTTTCCTACACGAGATGAAAACTTGTTGTTAGATCGGGGATTGAATTTTTTGTTCATTTTTATAAGTCTAGAGATTCTTTTAGAGAGATGAGCCACTTCTCTAGAAAAATCTACTTCACTCTCCGATGATGAAGATGAGTTGTCACTAGCTCCTTTGAGAGCTATGGTCTTCAACTTTGGTGACGGTTCCTCAACTTCACGTGATGGCACTTCCTCCTTCTCCTTCCCTTTGAGCTTCTTTTCATGCACTTTGAGCTTTCCGATAAGACTATCAAGAGCCAATGTAGTGAGGTCATGAGCTTCCTCAATGGCCGTAGCCTTGGGCTCCCATGCCGGAGTCAAGGAACGAAGTATCTTGTAGTTCATCTCTTGAATGGATAATTGCTTATCTAAACCATGTAATTCATTGATGATATTAGTAAAACGGGAAAACATAGCATCAATGGATTCATTTGGAAGCATTTTGAATAGCTCATAATCATGCATAAGCCCACTAATCTTAGACTCCTTAACTTGGGGTGTTCCCTCATGTGTGACACATAATTTTTGCCAAATTTCGTATGCGGTTGCACACGTAGACACTCTATTGTATTTATTGGGGGAAAGACCACAAATTAAGGCATTCATGGCCTTAGCATTGAGATTGGCAAGGTGCCTTTCATCCTCATCCATGTTCTCAACTTTGGACTTTTCTACATACTTCTTTTCAATGAGCCCTAGGATGTCAAGGTCAATACAACGAAGGTAAATTCTCATCCTAGCCTTCCAATAAGCAAAATTAGTCCCGGTGAAGAGAGGTGGTCTAGTTGTGGATTGTCCTTCTAACATATGCATATTCAAAGAAGTCTCCATAAGATCTTTTCTCTAAGGTGATTAAACCAAAAATTAATATAGAGACCAGGCTCTGATACCAATTGTTGGACCCTAGAGGTGGGGTGATTAGGATCAAAAGGCTCTAATATGCAATTTAAAACACATAACAAGCAATCCACAGTAAAAGATGCAAACAAAGTAAATAAGAGAGTGTTAGGAATCGTTATCCTTGACGCGCGATGTGTTAACGAGGTTCGGC